>BLSH010349043.1:364809-390356 GCA_018402905.1 Glandirana rugosa | reverse complement strand
CAGGTACTCGGGTACTCTGATGGGCTGGGGATAGGTACTCGGGTATTCTGATGGTCTGGTGATAGGTACTCGGGTACTCTGATGGGATGGTGACAGGTACTCGGGTACTCTTATGTTCTGGTGACAGGTACTCAGGTACTTTGATGGGTTGGTGACAGGTACTCGGGTACTCTGATGGGTTGGTGACAGGTACTCGGGTACTTTGATGGGTTGGTGACAGGTACTCGGGTACTCTGATGGGTTGGTGACAGGTACTTTGATGGGATGGTGACAGGTACTCGGGTACTCAGATGGGATGGTGACAGGTACTCGGGTACTCTGATGGACAGGTGACAGGTACTCGGGTACTTTGATGGACTGGTGACAGGTACTCGGGTACTTTGATGGACTAGTGACAGGTACTCTGATGGGCTGTGACAGGTACTTTGATGGGGTGGTGACAGGTAATCTTTATTGGGGGGTTGATCAGTATGCTTTGTGTACAGTAGGCGGTAACAAGCTGTTACCGCAATCTCCCTGTCACACACGATCGGTGTGTGACAGGGAGAACCGCGGTAACAGCTCGTTACCGCGGTTTGTTTACATCACATGACTGGCTGTGATTAACACAGCTGCTCACATGGTAAAGAGCCAATTCTATTGGCTCTTTACACTGATCGGAGCTGGGCTTTGTCCGAGGGACAAGACTCAGCCCCGATCGCCACGCTGCGTGCCCCCAGGGGCGCGCATGAGCGGCGTGCACGTGGAGATCGGTAGTGAACAGCTGTGATTGGACACAGCCGGTCACATGGTAAAGAGACAATTTTATTGGCTCTTTACCCCGACCGGGGGGAGACACGACCCCCTGCCACACGATCGATCCGTGATCGGGCCCGCAGTAGCGGCGAGAAGCGGCCAACGTCATATGATGTCGGCCCGGATCGACGAGCAGTTCCTGCCGACGTCATTTTAACATGACTCAGTAAGGAACTGGTTAAAGTGGAACTACACTGCAGTTGAGCACCACAAACCAATAATTCTATTTAATGTTTAATATTCAAAGCAAACACACCCATTCATCCAAGTCTCCATGCTTTATTTTGTTAAGAAATCAGTTTGAAATTTCTGGTTCTTTTTGTTACCTGGCTAAGCCAGTGATTGTTGCATCTTTTGTTTTTTTTTCTCCTCTTTCTTTTTTTCTCATTTAGGTATCTATGATGCCGTGTTTGTATAATTTTGTAAACAAAAATAATTTTCCAAAAAAAAAGAAATCACTTTGAAAAACACCTCCTAGCATTTCTGGCCGTGGCCATCTTGATTAAGGGCAGATGATTCAGTCAATGTAGCATTAAAGTTCCTTCTCCCTTCTTGAAGACTCCTGGGATGAATGACATCATTGGCCTAGGCATGGAAACCAAGAAGTAACTGAAGAAATGTAGAAAAAAAAAGTTTCCTATCCATTTACCAATGATAGCAGCAGAAGCATTAAATAGTCAATGCTGATTGAGAGTGAAGTCCCGCTTTAACCTCTTAGTGGCGGTGCCTCTTGGCCCTCTCAGAGCTTTATGACGCCGGGAGGCAGGGTGCGGCTTAAGATCACGTGATTGCCATGATTGGCTGTCACGTGGTCCGCGGTTAGGCAGCGGTAACTGTGCTGGAAGCGCAAAGTGCGTGCACCCTCAGCACAGGTGTATACACAGCAATTCACGTAAATATGCTGCCTCCTCTGCGATAAGGACCAGGTGCCAACAGCCGCATATCTGCATACAGTCGGCACACTGGGGTTAAGAAACAAACACTTATTTACTATGATTGTCTGCATCTAGTGGTCATAATGCTGCATTTTCCTGATTCACTCTATTCTGCATTAAGAGAGTTAAAATAGCCTAATAACATTTGGTTTGCCCCATTTGCACAAAAAAATGTTCATAAAGTACACAAGTTTACCGGAAGAATAACTGAAAGTTTTTTTTAATAAATTCAGTGATATTTTCTAAGTCGGGGTAGGCAACCTACGACCCTCCAGCTGTTGTAGAACTACATAAAGTGATAGGAAATCTCCCCAAGTGCAAGTAGATTGAATTCCTGAAGAGGGAGCAATGTATTCTCCGAAACATGTTGAGTTTTACTGATTTTAATACATTTTGGACTTTTGTTTATTTAACATTATTGTGACCCTCCTCCTTCCTCTGCACTTTGTAGACTCCTCTTATCCAATAGTTGTAGTTATTAAGCGTGGTAACTTAATCTCGGGATGTGTTTTTGAAGACCTCTTGCAAGTCAACTGTGGATTGCTGCAATGCAAACGTGTTACCTGGGACACAAACTGGTGTTTTCTCAGCCACTGGCTAAGGTGAGCTGCATATATTGATTTTGATTTTCCTGTTCACCCGTCAATGCACTCCACCTTTGTTTTGTGTTTCAAAAACAGTAGATTAGGAAAGAACCAGCATTTTGAACAATGTTGTTATTGTTATCTGTGCATTTATGTCCTGCTAACAACTGCATCCTGATTTCTTATGTTTGTGTCACAGGGAGAGGAAGTTAGGGAAAAGCCCATCGATCAGATAGCAACAAGCTAATAGCTATTGGACAGAAATTGTAACCCTTTTCCATAATATCTAAAATCAAAAGCTAATTTTTGGTTGTAGTATGTCTTTAAATATCTTCATAATATAAAATGCAAAGGCATATTGCTTACATCACAGGAATGTTCTCAATAACAAGAAACTGCTTGAACAGATATTGGAGATGTTTATATTGTGAAACAATTTGGAGTAATACCTGTAATCATTTATAGTGACTTCAGGACACAGAATATCTCATTGCAAAATTGCAGCTATAAAACCACATTAATACAAAGGCAGTACAAGGAGGACCTGTCTTGATGTAGTAGAAATGCTAGAAAGTTAGATTATACAATAGTGTGTAGACATCAGAAGGTATAATTATTAATTATCCACTGACCGGTAGGGACACAAACTGTAAACTCGCCTGTCTTCAGGTATGTATGGAATGTTTTACAATCCTCGCCATCTGTCCTGCCAACAGGCAAAAACCACATCATAACCCATTGGAGCAGTGGATAATTCAAAAGCCTGTACACATGTATGAAAATACTAAATATATATTATTGACAAAGTTGAAGACATTGCTTTCATCTCTTACAGCAATCACGCTGGCCATAAAATCCTCAATATGTTATCCCTGTTTCCAGGATTCATAAGTTAGTGAGAGAAATAGATGTGACCACAGCCAGGACCCCTGACTCACAAGTCTAAAATTCCAGAATGTGCCCACCTCCCATACCCCTCCCTAGATTTGTTTTTGGTATTTAAAATGTGTACACTGAAACTGAAAACAAAAAAGCAGCTAAGGGAAACTTAATAAAAATAAGGTTTAAACTTGAACTACAAAATTTAGGGTTCAAAAATGGATTAGGGCTAACTACCAATGTCGCTTTTATAAAGGCACTAGAATCAAATCTGATATCAAGCTTTTTAATGCTAAAAACATGAATAGGCACAAATTTAAAATGTTTACCTGCAAATGATTACTAGAAAAATTGCAAACAGCAACCAGTGAGACTGCTTTGGCAGTTTCATTTTATCCCTCCTATTTTCTCTGTGGAAAATTGCTTCTACCCGCTTTCTCTCTATTTATCCTATTTTCTCTCTGACGCTCTGCTTCACTTCATACCCGCTTCGCAAGAGGCCATCAGTTAACCCTCTCACTTCCCTTCGTCTGTTAAAGAGACCATCAAATCTGCAGTAGTGCAGCCTCCAAGCTCCCTTTCACTTTACTCCATCTTCTTAAGAGACCATTTCTACGACAATCCAGTGTTCAAAGTCTCTCCTTCTTCCTTTTATCTTGAAGTCATCAGTTCCACTGCAGTCTTCCTCCTCTCTCTCCCCCCAACATCTTCTCCAGTGAAGACCAATTTTGCTACAACCCAGCTGCCAAGATCCCTTCTCTTTTCCAGTTATCTTCTCACGTAAAGAAGACTTTAGCTGCAGTTCAGCCTCCAAGCAGTTTTTTCCACCATCCATCTTCTCAAGTGACCAAACAATCTGCAGCTCAGACTCTCAGGAGATTACTAATCAGTGTACATCTACCTGCTACCTGATCAAAAATGTTCAATATTGATCGGTCGACTCTCAACACATATTCTATAGGCTTTCATTTTACCCAATGGTCATAATCTGATAGTATGCAATCTTAATAGAGGTTTGACTTGGATGAAATTCTCTTTTAAGTAAACAACCCTTTTCTAATTGAATTATAAATGTGCTGTATTTATTGCAGCCTTGACTGTATTGTAACTGAATAGTATATCTATGTCTAATAACCCAGAACCATAGGAAAAATGTTCACTTTGTAAGAGCTTGTTCACACCAGCTTGGCATGATCCATTTTAGCATGTGTAATGGTGTCCATCTTGCACTGGCTGTCTCTTATATTTTCTATTTGTTTTTTTTTTACCTTTATGGAAATGCCACAAAGTGAATTTTCATTAATTTCTAAGAACCACAGCAGAAATAAACTAAGGCTTCAGGTGAGCTCTGCTGCAGTGTGGGAAAAATGCAGACATGCTAAAATTTTTCACCTCTCTGTTCTGTTGTGGTGTGAATGGGGCACATAGAAAACAAGACGAGCCCTACATTAAGCAGTTGCAGATTCAGTTCCCCACATTGGGTGAATAAGCTCTTAAGAATATTTGATATGGGTTGGTAGGTTCTTTTTTCCAAAAAGCTCTCAAGAGCACATCATTTCAGGCTTGTGAATTTGAAAGTCTGAGTATTGTGAAAAAGGATTAAAATACTTGGGTTAGAAAATAAACATGAAATAATAGAATAAGTCAACAGTCAGTGAGTAATATGCAGAGTCACCCAGGGATGAACCTGTTTATTACACTTCAAGTGAGAGGCAGCTTTGCTCTCTAACTCGCATTACATGCAGTCCAAAGTCATTCAGTGAATTCAATCTTAGCTACAATTGTAAACACAATGTATGAGACAGGCTAGCTCAATATAAGAAGTGAATATAGGGAATGTGGGCCATAGCAACCAGTGCATTTTTATATTAGCTAGAGAAATAAAGAAAGCAACAGGCTGGTTTGGTGTAGGCAACACATTGTCCAATTATGTTCAATGAGGACCAGTCACAAGTGGGCTTATGTAAAAAAAAAAAAAAAATAGACATTCAGCCTTTAATAACTTTATGTGGGCTTTGGGCTTCTTTAGCTTTACCACCTTTGTCTGCAGATGATACTACAATTCTAAGAAGTCAGAAAGTCCTGACGTCCAAAAGCTTCTGCCTTGTCAACAGTTTCACCCCACAAACAATCTCCCAAGAATGTTCTACAGGGCCAAATAATAGAACCTGGTGGTTGTCTAGATTCCTTTTATAAATGGGGCTTGGTTACCTAACACTGATAACACTGGTAAAATAAGTATTGAACATGTCACCATTTTTCTAGGTGAATATATTTATAAAGGTGCTATTGACATGAAATTTTTACCACGTCGGTAACCACCCATGCAGTCCATACATACAAAGAAACCAAAAAAATCGCGTTCAGAAATTAAGCTATGTGTAATAAAATGGAATGACAGAGGGAAAAATTGAAAAATTATTGAACATGCTAACTGAAATGTATTTAATACTTTGTACAAAATCCTTTGTTGGTAATGACAGCTAAAAGACACCTCCTGTATGGAGAAAGTAGTCACATGGATTACTCAGCTGTGATTTTGGCCCATTCTTCCACACAGTCTTCAAATCCTGAAGGTTCCAAGGGCCTCTTCTATCTGATCTTTAGTTCTTTCGATAGATGTTCTATTGGATTCAAGTCAGGTGACTGGCTGTGCCATTCTAGCAGCTTTATTTTCTTTCTTTGAAACTAATTGAGACTTTCCTTGGCTTTGTGTTTGGGATCATTGTCTTGCTGAAATGTCCACCCTTCGTCCACCCTGGAAGATGGCAGCAGATTTTTATCAAGAATGTCTTGGTACATTATTCCAGTGATATGACGTTTGCCAGTACCGTATGTTGAAAAACAGCCCCACATCATGATGTTCCCACCTCCAAACTTCACTGTTGATATGGGGGTGTTTTTGGGGTGATGTGCAGTGCCATTTGACCTTCAAACATGGTGTGTGTTATGGCATCCAGAGAGTTCAATTATGGTCTCATCCGACCAGACTATATTCTCCCAGTATTTCACAGGCTTGTCTAAATATTGTGCAGTAAACTTTAAACAAGCTTCAAAATGCTTTTTCTTCATTAATGGAGTCTTGCGTGGTGAGCGTGCATACAGGCCACGGCAGTTGAGTGCATTATTTATTGTTTATATGAAACAATTGTACCTGCTAATTCCAGGTCTTTCTGAAGCTCTCCACAAGTGGTACTTGGCTCTTGCACAACTCTTCTGATAATTATTTTCACTCTTCTGTCAGAAATCTGAGCACCTGGTTGTGGCCGGTTTATGGTGAAATGATGTTCTTTCCACTTCCGGATTATGGCCCAAGAGTGCTCACTGGAACATTCAGAAGTTTAGAATTTTCCTGTAACCAATGCCATCAATATGGTTTGCAGCAATAAGGCTGCAATGCTCTTTGCTTTTACCCATCATAAGATGTTTCTTGTGTGACACCTTGGTAATGAGACACCCTTTTATAGGCCATCAATTGAGACTGAACCAGCTGTGACATTAATTTGCACTGCCAAGAGGCAGGATTGCTTTCTAATTAATGATAGATTTCAGCTGGTGTCTTGGCTTTCCATGCCTTTATGCACCTCCCCTTTCTTCAGGTGTTCAATACTTTTTTCCTGTGTCATCCCACTTTATTACACATAAATGAATTTCTGAACTTATTCGGTTTTTGTTTCTTTGTATGTATGGATTGCATGGGTTATTACCGACATGTGGTAAAAATTTAACGTCAATAGCACCTTTAGAAATATATTTACCTATAAAAATGGTGACATGTTCAATACTTATTATACTCACTGTATTTCAGGCTGGTGACAAAGCAGCAACTTCAGATGACCTCTGACAGTAAAGCAAATTTGTGATAGTACGTAAAACTAAATAAGGGTTGAAACACCCAATTCATAAGCCTGTTTAATAAGAACTTAGACCTGAAAAACCACATGCATAAGCTCTGTTGTGATTAGTTCTCTTCAAAGTAGACCTAAACTATAGCTGGATGTCTTTTCATTTGGTAAAGCACAGTGCATCAATTAGCAACTTTGGTTTGCATTTTTCACCTCTTTTTATTTATTTTTTTACCTATGTGCATATAATTTCAGCTGATCTCCTCCAGCCACTCCCTGTCTACATGCACTCACTTTAGCTGCACATAATTTCTCAGAACAGGCTTCTGGATAATGACAAGGTGCATCATGCCTGTGCAATGTATGTGGGTATCACAGCTAGTCTAATTTTCACCAGGAGCATATGTGGTGAGGAGCACAGTTGTCATCCCATAGCAGGAAGTGCCTGAACAAGAATGATCACCAGTTTTTTAAGGAAAGCTAAAGATTTTAAAATATTGAAAACCAATTTTAAATATATTTACATAATAAAGATGAATTCCAGGTATGGTCATTATTACATATTTGCACTGGTCCAGCTTGGACCAATGTAGGTATGTATGTGCTATACCTGTGGAACATGGATATCACTGTAGTAGGCACAGCTAAAATAAAATGCTGCTTTTTGCTGCTTATAATCATCCCTTGTGTAGTCCTTCCATGACTTCCATGGTTGACCAATTTGCACATATATGTAAAAATGCTTGGGATAAAGGAGGGTGGTCATACTAGGAGTATACATGCAGTTCTAATTTTCATTTTTTTCATTGTCCCCAGGCCATTAGGGATTGCAAAATCAGTTTAGTCCAGGAGAACCTAAGAAAGAAAATTGACAGGCATCTTGCTTGACCAGTATACGTCAGTCTTAAATTATTTCACTGCCGCAGCTCAAGAGGTAAAAACTGACAGCAATCTTACACCAGCATCCAGCCAATATGTTTTTTTCTTATATTCTGAAAGGACCTTTTTTTTTTTTTAAATGAGCATCAAAAGCTGCAAAGCATTATAAAATGACATTCTAACCATTTAAAACATATTATATCAAACATACAGCTTACAAACTTACTGTGCTAACAAACAGTCACACCTGACAGCATAAACCACTAATGCGCGAAGCCAGATTTTGATGTGTACATGTAGCGTAGGACCTCTAGTAGTAAAATGGATAAAAATACACTCTATACAGTATTAAAGTAGTATCATTGATTGCAAGGTAAAACTATAAATTATCTAAGTTAAGTAAAGGCAACATTGGAAAGATCCCATGATTAAAGACGTGTTTCATCATAATATAACAGAAAATTTCAGTCTTGGTGCAAATCTTGTCTTATCAAAGAGAGGATCTAGGAGTCAATGAGTATAAAACAAGTCCATGAATCTGCAGGAAATGAGTGTATGGAGAAGCTATGTATTGTAAGCATTTTGATCCCAAAGTTAAAAACATCTGTAGTTCCATCCCCAAAGATAAAATCCATCACAGTAAACGTCAAAATGTCATAAAAATCCTAATGTAGTGATCGGGTGCTTAGTTGCTTTGTCCTAATCAGGATGCAAGGCTCGACAAAATATCAATTAAATTGTCAAATCCATAAAGGTATCCATCTTCCCGGTTTCCTTCTTGCCAAGATATACGGTGGTTCAGGGTTTGGCCTTCAGGCAGGAGTGTTGTTTTTCCAAAATCAATAAGCCATACATTACACTTTCCTTTCTTGTCATGTACAAACAGCAAGGAGCTTCCAATCACCTAACAAAAAAATGTTTGTTCATTAGTATCATTATCAACCGACATTTTATGAACAATAGCTGTACGTAGAAGAGAAGAGAAAATGGAGGTGGTGTGGTTCCATTCAAACAGCTGAAAAACAAAACTGGATATGCAGCTAAAACTGTAAATATTAATAACAGGCCTGAAGAAGAAAACTATTTCTAAACTGGAACCACAGCCTTACAATGAAACATTGTTAACAAGCAGTTTTTTTTATTGCAGAAGAGACTCTATGGCAGTGGTTTCCAAACTGTGGGGCATAGTTTCTCCCACTGACCCAAATTATGGGACACTATTCCTCCCACTGTCACCAATGATGGGGGAACTATTCCCTTCATCGAAACCAACAATGGGGCACAATTTCTCCCATTGACACCAATGATGAGGTACTACAATTCCTCCCTTTGACACCAATGAGGGGACACTACTCCTCCCACTGACACCAATTGTGGGGCACTATTCTTCCCATTGATACCAACAATGGAGCAATATTACCCCTTCCCCCCCAATAGCAATGATGGGGAATTGTTTACTCCCGCTGACGCCAGGACATTTTTATACTCCCACTGGCCACAATCCGACCCCCCTAATGTTTTAAGGACTGTGAGCTGGCCCTTTGTTTAGAAAGTTTGGAGACCCCTGCTCTATGGGGTTCAGTTGCTAAAACTGGAAAGTGCAAAATCTGGTGCAGCTGTGCACGGTAGCCAATCGGCTTTTACATTCAACTTGTTCAATTAAGCTTTGACAATAAAACCTTGGAAGCAGGGCTGCACCAGGTTTTGCACTCTGCAGTTTTAGTAAATCAACCCCTATATGTCTCCTCTACAATAAAGCTCTTCTTCTGTCCAGCATTCAGTGTATGATATCAGCATGCTTTGGGTGCCAAAATGAATTAACTTCGCATGTGCGCATGTGTAGGAGTCACGTCATCCTGGGCCAATAAATTATGGCTGAAGACTCCCAATCCAAAAGAAGACCAGGCATATAGGTCAGCTGTGGCAAGGGCCCTCACAGATGGTGCATTGTTGGAGGGGGAGCAAGTTCAGTGGACTATAGGTCTACTTTATTAGGCAATCTGGAAGTTTCTGGCAAGTATAGACACACATTATAGTATAGCCCCACACATTTATAGAAGCACAACATTGTACTTTGCAAAATGCTCTTTGTGTGCCACTGGCTTAGAGGTTCCAAATCTGGTGCAGCACAACAAAAATACATACGAGTTAAAAAAACAAAATAATTCAGGAGTGCCATGCCTGGCTCTTTTCAAATCACAGCATTCTCTTTTCTGTGCGAAGTCAAGTGTCATAGGTTCAATACCATAGCCTGCATTTTATAAATTGGCTGCAAAATATAAGTTGCAGTACTAGGTAATCCTATGGAGTATAACATACTGGATGGTGATATCCACTCTTTTTATAAGGCATTATGAATTTTTAAAGGCCAATTCTGGATCAAATTCTTTTAAATTACTGTTTATTCGTAATAGTGTGTAATAGTGTTTACCTCTGCAAAGTAGTAAAGTGATGCCTGATTTATTTTCAAAATGCTTAAAAGAGAGTTTTTTTAGTTTCTCCAGACAGTACAAGAACAGATTTTGTTGTACGTCCTTCACCACAAACATCGGCACTGTAATGATGTTATCGTGCTGCGGTATGTGAATAGCTACAGCCAGATATGTTGTTTATCACATGCAAGCACTGATGTAACCAAGGATAGGAGGCACACATCCTTCCAAAGTGAGGAAAATATCCTCTGATAGTTGGCACCTAAAAAAGTGTCCACATCCTGTTCTGACAACAACTCATGCCACTCATTGTCCCTCACTTTTATTTCTGTTGACAGTGGACACCAGGACAAATAGAGAGAGCAGAAGTTGCTCACAGCAGCATGCCATGGATGGCAAGGAAAACCTAATAAAGGTTGCAAATCCTTACCATTCTATATATACAATACAGAGCAAAAGTTTTAGGCAGGTGTGAAAAAATGTTGTAAATCAAGAATGCTTTCAGAAATAGAAGTGTTACTAAACCCACAACAGTAAAACCTGTCTGTATATGCAGCATAGCATGCTTGTTATACTCACGGTGGAACTTAAGGGGTTAATCCTCTGCATTGCGTGAAAAGGCTGTTTTATCCTGTATGCATAGATTCTTCCCTCCCTGCACTGTCTATCTGGGGAAAGCCAGCTTAACACAGGCAGGGTAGTCCTCCTGCAAATGCTCAGTTGTGTTTTTTATGCTGGAGTGAACACTCACTCGTTGGCAGAGATAACCAGGTCACATGATATCGACATCACAGGCTGTAGTGGAAATCTCCTCCTACCTGAACTCTCAGCACTGGAGAAACTGTGCAGTGTATCACTGACCGTGGTATACAGAGCATCCAAAAAGGTATATAGTGGCAGTATTTAATGTAAAAATAAGATTTATAAGCTGTGGGCACTGTGTGTGTGTGTTTGGGGGGCAGATTAACTATTTTCATATTACTGGGTTTAGTAACACTTTAATAGCGGTGGCGGCCCGCCTATACGGGGCACAGGGGTGCTGCGTCCCCTAATCTATGGGCCCAACCCCTAATCAACATGCAGGGCGCCAGATTCCAATGGGTTTTTTTTTTGAAGCACATGATTGGAGCCTGAGGCTGTAATTGGCTTCAAAAAAGTGTGGGCTTGGGCTGCAGACCACTGCGCCCTGAGCCCACACAGTTGTGTGACATTAGCAAATTAATATTCGCTACTGTCTTCCTGATTCTCCTCTTGGCCAATCAGAAAGCAGGTCCTGAGACCCGTCACCCGATTTGCCGAGAGGAGAAGTGATCGTATTGGCCGCCTAGGAGGAAGAGTGCAGAGACGCACGGCAGAAGCTGCAGTGATGCAGAGGAGGAGGAGACGTAGGAGAAGCCGCTGCCCGCGACCCAGGTGGTGACTGACTGACCGACTCGGGGAGTATGGGTGACCCGACCAGGGGGGGGATTGTTTGCCGCCCCCACAAAAACATTTGTTTGTTTTTTATCAATTAACAAAATGGAAAGTAAATGAACAGAAGAGAAATCCAAATCTAATCAATATGTGGTGTAACCACTCTTTGCGTTCAAAACAGCATCATTTCTAAGTATAATTGCATACATGCACACAGTTGTTGATGAAACTCGGCCAGTAGGTTGTTCCGAACATCTTGAAGAACTAACCACAGATCTTCTGTGGATGTAGGCTGCCGCAAATCCTTCTGTAATCCCAGACAGACTCGATGATGCTCTGTGGGAGCCAAACCATCACTTCCAGGACTTCTTGTTCTTATTTACATTAAAGATAGTTCTTAATGATATTGTCTGTATGTTTGGGATTGTTGTCCTGCTGTGAAATAATTTTGGGGCCAATCACACGCCTCCCTCATGGTAGGACATGATGGAAAAGTATCTGCCTGTATTTCTCAGCATTGAGGACACGACTGATCCTGACCAAATCTCCAACTCCATTTGCAGAAATGCAGCCCCAAACTTGCAAGGAACCTCCACCGTGTTTCACTGTTGGCTGCAAACACTCACTATTGTACAGCTCTCCAGCCATTTAGCAAACAAACTGCCTCCTGCTACAGCCAAATTTTGACTCATTAGTCCAGAGCATCTACTGCTATTTTTCTGCACCCCAGTTCCCATGTTTTCATGCATAGTGGGGTTGCTTAGCCTTATTTCCATGCCCTATACATGAAAACATAGGAACTAGAGTGCAGAAAATGCCAACAGGTGCTCTGGAATGATAAGTCAAAATGTGAAATATTTGCCTGTAGCAGCAGGCAGTTTATTTGGGCTTGAGGGCAGTACAATAATGAGTGTCTGCACACAACATTGAAGCATGATGGAGGTTTCTTTCAAGTTTGGGGCTGCTTTTCTGCAAATGGAGTTAGAGATTTGATCAGGATCAATGGTGTCCTCAATGCTGAGAAATACAGGCAGATACTTATCCATCATGTGTAACAAAAAAAAAACAAAAAAACAGTGCACTGTCCCCTTAAGAGAACTCCTCAACAATCACAGTATTATTTATTTATTTCAGGTACTTGTATAGCTCCGTCAATTTATGCAGTGCTTTACATATACATTGTACATTCACATCAATCCCTACCCTCAAGGAGCTTGCAATCTAAGGTCCCTAACTCACATTCATACATATACTAGGGCCAATTTAGACAGGATCTAATTAACGTACCAGCATGTCTTTGGAGTGTGGGAGGAAACCGGAGTACCTGGAGGAAACCCACGCAGGCACAGGGAGAACATGCAAACTCCAGGCAGGTAGTGTTGTGGTTGGGATTCGAACTAGCGACCCTTTTGCTGCTAGGCAAAAGTGCTAACCACAAAAACACTGTGCCGCTTATGCCCCAAAATTGCGAAAAATGCGCACATAAAATAACTAAAGGTGAAAGAGACCCACAAGTGAAAAGGTACTTTGTTAGAATTAGCCCAGTAATTTCCACTCTTCACAGTGTTCAAACAAACCACAGTGTACACAGCACACCCCACCAGTATTCACTCACTTCTTGCCAGAGAATATGATCCCCACACAGAGATCAATAGGCACCTGGCTGCTAAGCAAGTAAACAGATTGACAATATCATGATCACACAGCAATCCCTGGAGGCATGGATTCCTATAGAAATCAATAATCGCTTGGCTGCTTGGCAGTTGGGTGAAATCACCGTCATGTTCACATAGCAATCTCTGAAATGAAGATGTGTGATTGGCCCCAAATTATTTCTGCAGAATGACAATGACCCCAAACATGCAGCCAATGTCATTAAGAACTATCTTCAGTGTAAAGAAGAACAAGGAGTCCTGGAAGTGATGGTTTGGCCCCAACAGAGACCTGATCTTAACATCATCAAGTTTGTCTGGGATTACATGAAGAGACAGAAGGATTTGAGGCAACCTACATACACACAATATCTGTCATTCGTTCTCCAAAAATGATGTGCAAGGGCACCTAGAACTGATGCCATTTTGAAGGCAAGGAGTGGCGACACCAAATATTGATTTGATTTGGATTTCTCTTCTGTTAATTTACTTCTCATTTTGTTAATTGCTAAAAATAAACACTTCTATTTTTGAAAGCATTCTTAATTTACAGTATTTTTTCACACCTGCCTAAAACGTTTGCACAATACTGTACTGTATATATACTGTATATATAAAAAGAACATTTTTGGCTTTAGATATACTTAAATTCTGCATTTTAGCAATGGTCAACAATGAGTTAATAAAAAAATAAAACCATTTTTTGTTGTGAATTATAGTACTCTGTATTACAAAACAATTGTGAACATAATTTGTTCCGTAAACTTGCTTGTAATTCAAAGCACTTGTATATCAAAGCAAATTTTCCCATAAGAAATAATGGAAACTCAGATGATTTGTTCCACAACCATTTATTCATAAGTCTTTCAGTTTATAATCCATATAAAAAGATTATAGCAATGTGATAGGTTGTGTAACCATCAAACATCCATCCACAAATGGCAGCCTCCACAATGGGATTAGAAGCAAAATCCAGCAGGAGCTACAGAGTATAAAAGAGAAGAGAGGCGCCTCTAAGTGTAGCACTATGGTTACATTTGATGAAGGTACAACATTTAGCAACTCACTCGGTTGGTGATTAAAAGAGGCACATCTAAGTATGCAGGCATCTGGGGTAAAGCTATCCACATATACCACCCCCCCGCACCGCTGGCTCTCACCGCTGTCGGAATGCAATCGTCACTAGGAAGACTACCCTGCAGTAGAGCGGTCTGAAAGTGAGGCATACATACTTAAATGTACCTGTTTTAATCATAAACCATGTGAGTTGCTAAATGTTGTACCATATTGCTACACTTAGAGGCGCCTCTCTTCTCTTTTATACTCAGTTGTGACATGACGCTACTCTTATATCAAGACATCGCTTGTATATCAAGTCAAAATGTATTAAAAAATTATGCTGGTCTTGCAAAACGCTCTCAAACCAAGGTTTTATTGTCGTTTTCCCAATAACATACAGGTACAAAACATACATATTATAAAAGGAAGGAAAAGCAGATGGCCCCTCACCTCATGGCATTTAAAGAAATTGGAAGACTCTACAATTGTTCTGATCTCCTGGAGTCGATTCAGATATTTATGCTGCAGAGGATAAAAAACATACATATTACAAATATATTTTGACTTTTACTCTAAAGCTGTGTGAAGAGCAACAATGATGTAAACTGCAAACAAATAAGACTGGCTTACTGGAGTGAGAGCTATGGAAGGTAAACTTTTATTGGATAATATATGTCATTCTACTTTGCATGCAGCTTTTTGTCTTACTGACAGTGGCGTATCATCCACGGGGGCAGGGTGCTCACTGCACAGGGGCCCCAAGAGATGGGGGCCCAATGTGCTCTCTGACACACACTGCAACTATGGGTGCCTTAGGGCGCCAAGTATGGGGAGTGGTAACGGCACTTGTGTACAGGGATCCTCTGCACATCTGATGGCACAGCGAGCGGGCCGAGGCCGATCCCAACAGCAGGGAGTCCAGCCCGCAAGTGGATGGCTCCATTCAGCGTTTCCGCCCTGCTGCCTGAACAGAGCGGGGATCAGACAGGAGGCAGCTGAGAGGGGAAGGGGGGGAGCCAGGTATCAGAGGTAAGCAAAGGACACAAGATGAGAAGCTCACCAGAACAGTGGAGTAGAGAGGTGCGTCTGTGCCGGGCAGCCATCGGCTTCAGTACACTAGCAAGTGTACTGAACCAAGTGCCTTTTGGGCACAGACGCACCTCCCGAGTTCGTACCCTAGTTCACAGTATACTGGAAGCTGCTGGAGGTTTGGGACCCATCATGCAGACTGCCCAATGCGGAGTGTACGATCCGGGAACCGTAGTGTCCCATTATATCAACATGTGCAGCAACACTAATAAGCCAAAAGCTGTGATCCCAGAACAAAGCAATCATGGGACAATCAAAGCAAAAACAGGCATGTAAGCCATGTGCACTTGTGACCCAGCTACACTAGATTCTGTGTGGGCTCCACCCTCTGTATTCCCACCACCAACAGAGAAGCCACAATAAAAACAAAAATATAGATAGAGCGCAGATATGGACTGCATCCAAAGGCTGGCACTGTGTTAGAGTGGCTGTGATCAGATGTAACAAAAAGTCCACAAAGACGGCAGTCCAAAAGGGCAGCTGGAGTGAAGAAGCCAGAAGTACTTCTAAGAGCAGGAGACAAAAATACACAAAGCGCCACCTAGTGTAGCCATTGCGGATATGTTTATTGAAAAATGTAAAGGTACTCACAAACAGATAGAGTGGAAAGGCATTGCAGTGTGAGCCACTGCGGGCTTTACTCAGCAGACACGCTGGCTGGCCAGAAGTGGTGGAGATGGGTAGGAGGTATGCTCCGATAAGGCGTCACCGTAGCCGCACGCCTAGAAGTGACGTTTGAGTGACTTCGCACCATCCCTCTGGACCCGGGAAGCACTGGGATCCACCTACACCCCAGAGCCCTGAGAAACCTCCTCCACATCTCCACCACTTCTGGCCAGCCAGCGTGTCTGCTGAGTAAAGCCCGCAGTGACTCACACTGCAATGACTTTCTACTCCATCTGTTTTTGAGTACCTTTACATTTGTTCAATAAACATATCCGCAACGGCTACACTTAGAGGCACTTTGTGCATTTTTGTCTCCAGAGAAGCCACAATAGCCTGAGAAATGGATTGGAATGGTATGTGGCCATGGGGTGTTAAACAGGTTGCAGAAGTGTATGTTACAGAAATGTGCTGGGGGGGGGGGGTGCAGAGGTGTGTTAGGTGTACAGGAGGGGGATGCACAGATGTGCTGGGGGACTACATAGATGTCCTGGGGGGGTACAGAGGCATACTTGGGGTACAGAGACACTTTGGAGGTACAGAGATGTGCATAGAGTATGGACGGGTATGGGGTGGGGGTGCAGGGAGTACATAGATGTGTAGATGGGGGTGCAAAGGTGC
The DNA here is from genome assembly GCA_018402905.1 of Glandirana rugosa. Classification (NCBI taxonomy): domain Eukaryota; kingdom Metazoa; phylum Chordata; class Amphibia; order Anura; family Ranidae; genus Glandirana; species Glandirana rugosa. The sequence continues at coordinate 373,510 of BLSH010349043.1, read as the reverse complement.
GCTGGGGCATACAGAGGATGGTGTGAGGTGCAGAGGTGTGTGGGGAGGGGGTGCAGAGATATGCAAGAGTATACAAAGATGTGATGGATATGGAAGAGTGCTGGGGGTGCAGATGTGTGGCAGGGTACACTGGCATGCTGGGTGAAACTGCATGGCGGGGGGGGTGTCAAGAAAATGTTTGCTCAGGGTCCAATCAATAATAAAGATTGCCCTGATGCCACCCATGGCCATACACTCTGCACCCCTCTCCTGCACATACCACCCACTACCATATATCCTGCACTCCTCTCCTACACATAATACCCACCACCATACACTCCACAGGCTTATCTTGCACATACTACCCCACCGCCGTACACTCCGCACTTTACATCCCCTATTTAACATTACCACATTCTGCACTATGGAAGTCATCTCTGACTCTATTTAGTCACACCCTTTAAGCCACGCCCATTATTTAGCGCAATTTAAACTACGCCCACATTTTGCCGCTGCGCACGCCAAATTTTTATTACGCTCATTGTCTAGGGCCTACTTTTGATCTTGCACAGGGGCAAGAATCTACCTTAGGCCAAAAAAACTGATTTAAAGAGCAGATCCAGTCTCTGTAGCTGCTAACTTTTAATAAACAGCCACTTACCGGTCTCATGATGCAGTGGTGTGCTCACTCCAGCCATTTTTCTGTGTCTTTTCTCACCAGCATCTTTACTATGGGCACCCAGTTGTGACACCTTGCAGCTTCACAGTGGGTGCCCACTGCCCATGCGCAAGCCGCGCTGGGCACTGTGAATGCTTCCACAGTCTTCTGGGACCTGTCACGTGTCCCAGAAGGCTTCGGGGTGGGGGGGGGGGAGGAGAACTTCCGCTTCCGATCGCCTAGGAGGTTAGAGCGGAAGTGGGAGCGGGTACCTGTCGAAATCGGGTACCCCCTCCTTCCCAAAAGCTTCATTTCACAAACAGGAGCGGGGGGAGAAGGCCTTAAAGCGGAACTGCCCCTTTTGGGTGGTGCTCTGCTTTAACTGATTCTCGAACGGCTCACGTACTTTTACTGCTGCAGAGTGGCAGCATAGCGCAAATTGCCATTTATAAACGACGATTCGCGCAGCTAGGGGGCGAGGGCACGCTGCCGCCGGCACGCTCTCGTGCCCGCCGCACGCTCGCCCGAGTGTGGCCGTGGGTCAGGCGGACTCGATGTCCATCGGCGACCCGCAATCGCCTGATACATTAGAAAAGCGGGGAAACACGGCGGTTACCCGTTCTGTCAGGTGGCATAACAGAGATCTACTGAACCCTGTCATCGGGATCAGTTAGATCTGTCGTGCCCCTGCCAGCCCAGCCCCCACACAGATAGAACACGCCTAAGGAACACAGTTAACCCCTTGATTGCCCCCTGCAGGTTAACCCCCTTCCCTGCCAGTGACATTTATACAGTAATCAGTGGCTATTTTTAGATCGCTGTATAAATGTCAATGGTATCAAAAAAGTGTCAAAAATGTCCGATCTGTCTGCCGCATTATCGCAGTCCCAATAAAAAGCAGATCGCCGCCATTACTCGAAAAAAAAAAAAGTAAAAATGCCATAAATTAATTTTCAAAGTTTGTAAACGCGGCAACTTTTGCGCAAACCACTCAATATACGCCTATTGTGATTTTTTTTACCATAAATATGTAGAATAATATATATCGGCCTAAACTGATGAATAAATTTGTTTTTTTATATTTTTTTTTGGATATGTATTATAGCAAAAAGTAAAAAATATTGTTTTTTTTTTTCAAACTTGTTGCTCTTTTTTTGTTTATAGTGCAAAAAATAAAAGCCGCAGAGGTGATCAAATACCACCAAAAGAAAGCTCTATTTGTGAGAAAAAAAGGACATCAATTTTGTTTGGGTACAATGTCGCATGACTGCGCAATTGTCCGTTAAATTGATGCAGTGCCAAATCGCAAAAAGTGCTCTGGTCATTAAGGGGGTAAATCCTTCCGGGGCTGAAGTGGTTAAGTCATAAAATCCTAACTTTTCTTAATGCACATCTATACCAGAACCTTGGATGCTGCTACTGTGGAACAGAAAAAAATTGAGCATCTTCCTTGACTGACGCTTCGGATTTCACTTACTAAAGGAAAATAGACTTCACTTTGCAAAGAAATTTCCCCCACAGCTTAGTCAATGTGATGAAGATTCACTTAGCAAAGAGTACGCAAATCACACGAAAGTAAAATATAACAAAGCATTTTTTGCTTGCACATGATCAGATGATTGGACGTCAGCTGAGCTGCACCTCATTCGCTAATCTCTGGGGCGAATTCCCTTGCAAAGTGAACAGCCTATCTGCCTTTCATAAATCAACCCAATCATCTCAGCCTCATCATAGGTTAAGGAGAAGTAGGTGGGCTCTTGTACTAACAGACATACAAAGGGAACTTAAAAAAGTTATTGATCTTCTTCCACTCGCTCGAATCTCCACTGATACCCTATCACATCCTTACTACCTTTGAAGCCTTGTGCATGAACCTCCCCGAACCTAGGCACCTACTATCCCAAATGTACCGCACAGGTCACAGGGAAACCCTACTATATAAGGGCATGGGAGAGGGACCTTGGACAAGAACTCACTGATAACCAGGTGCATAGGATGCTAAAATTTTCCCACTCCTCCTTGATATGTTCCCGAATCCAAGAGTCGTCATACAAATTTATTTCTAGATGGTACAGAACCCCCTCTAGACTAGCTCAGATGTTTCCAACAGCGGACAATAGATGCTGGAGGGGTTGTGGCCAACGAGGAACATTCCTCCACATCTGGTGGCAATGTCCCAAGATTAGGGCCTTCTGGGATGCTGTGACCCCATGGATTAGAAAGACGACTCTGTGCAATATTGAATGCTCTCCCCTGCACTTTTTCCACGGGGTCCCATCCTCCCTTAAACTGTATAAAAGAAGTGTCACTCCTCATCTTCTTAATGCCGCCAAGGCTCTGATTCCCAAATACTGGAAACAAACCAAATGCCCAACCTTAGCAGGCTGGAAAAAAGAAGTAGACAAGATCATGGATGCAGAGCGTGGGATACATGAAGCTAGGGACCAATACAATAAATTTAAGGACACCTGGGCAGGCTGGACTTGTTACTCAAGAAACTGACACAGTACAATAACTACCCTCTAGGTCAGCATGTATCTACACTCTCTAAACGTACCCAAACCTGAGCATTGTAAACATACCTCACATTACAAAATAATGTTTTCTTTTCTATCTCAGTTTTCCCTTACCCCTTAATATAACAGTAGCACTTTATTACCTCTTGTGGCTCAAATGTCTAGACCTTAAACTGACACCACTTTGCAGTTGTAAAGAATATAGAGAACTGGGGAGTGCACCGGATGGCCCTGGGTCCATTCTCCCGTGTCCTAACACACCCGACTGCTGATGGCGCGGGGACATGGGACGGACCTGGATGAGTTTTGTTTGGCCCAATTCCTTGGAATTACTTATTACTGTATGAATAAGTCTACTGTTGGTTTACATGTAACTATATTGGATTAATGATAGCCTTGACACACCACTCATTTTCTCTTTGTCCAACTAATTTTTGCATTTTCTTTGCTTTCTGTATTGCACAAACACTTAATAAAAGATTGTGCATGCCTCTTTGAACACACATCAGATCTCCATATGGACTGACATCCAGATATCTGAACTGATTGAACAACAGACTCCCCCTGTGCACCCCCTGGACTACTGGACCCGGACCCCTAACCTGGAACGTGGAAAGCGGTCTTATAGGAGCGGTGACCGGGACCCCTTCGTCTGGAATGTGTGACGCGACCATTGGCGGGACATCCTAGATGCTACATTGCACCATTTCTGAGGCATTATTGTTTCTTCTTTCCGGTAAGCCTCCACTCTGGAAGGGGTTGGAGTTTTCATCCTGCTGCTTATTGTCGTCAATTTTTTGATTGAACACCCTGATTGATACGATACTTTCTCACAAGAACCTTCACTTTGGACATCACCTTCTATTTGCTTACACATTGGACTTCTATATGATTGGCTGTACACATGGGATACATCACTACTTTATGAAAATATTTATTGTGGATATCACTCTCCATTTATGCACACATTGAATTTAAAAGGACTCTTTATATCTGACTATTTATTTATGTATTTTACTCATTTATTTACAAAATGAATTTGATTGTAGTTCATCCAATATACAATCTGCACATCACACGGTTACATACAGGCATCTTATTTGACGTCAATCAGCCACAAGTGTAATTGTTTCAACTATTCCTAGTTTAGCGCCACCCCCACACACACAAAGTTTCTATGATTAAGTTTGGTCGATATAGGTGGCAGCTTACTTCCTCATTGATTCTCCCAGCCTAAGCGCGGTAATCTCTCTTACAACTGTACTTTTGTAGGATGACAATGCTCACTGCACTGTATCTAAGAAGAGGCAGCACTGTTACCCTAAGCTGCTCTCCCGATTTGGACTAAAAATATCCCCCATCTAAATAACATGGCAGGAGGTGTTTTGTAGTTCAGAGACGGTGGTGGGGAAAGCTTATAACGTTTCAGTGAAAGGGAGTTTAAAAAGGCACGTGGCCATTCACTGAAATTGGAAGAGAAGCGGTTTAACTTTAAACTGCGTAGAACCACAAAGAAGGGAGTATCAGTAGGGAGCATCGATAGTTTAAAAAAACTATTAGATGGGCACCTTAAGGATCACAACATACAGGGATATACAATTTATTATTGACATAAACACATGCACACTCACGCACCACTGGTTGAACTGGATGGACTGGTGATTTTTTCATCCTTTCTGACTATGTAACTGTGTATGTAACATGTTCTTAACTTCCTGTGCAGTGAGTTGAAATCTCAAAAACAAGATCAACATGTTGATCAACAAGATCAATTGGCAAGATATGTAATGCAATATGTATTTTGCATCATAGGTAAAAGTTAAAGTGATTGTAAAATCTCATTTTTTTTCCAGTAAAAATAACAAACATGTTATACTTCCCTCCTCTGTGCAGTTGGATTTGCACAGAGCAGCCCCGATCCTCCTCTTCTAGGGTCCCTCTTCGGCTCTCTTGGCCCCTATCTCCTGTCGAGTAACCCCACAGCAAGCAGCTTGCTATAGGGACACCCAAGCCAAGTCACAGCTGTTTGTGTTCTTTCAGACAAGGAGCCCCGATTCGGCCCTGCCCCCTCTCTCCTGATTGCCTAACTGACTTTGACAGCAGTGGGAGCCAATGGCTGTGTCTCAGCCAATCAGGAGGAGAGTCCCGTATGGCCGAGGAACTCGTGGACATCGCTGGAGAGACGGAGCTCAGGTAAGTATTAGGGGGTGCTGGGGTGGCTACTGCATGAAGTATGCGTAATAAAAAATGTTCTGACTTTACAACCCCTTTAACCACTTGACCACTGGGCACGTAAACCCCCTTCCTAACCAGACCAATTTTCAGCTTTCAGTGCTGTCACATTTTGAATGACAATTACTCAGTCATACTACAATGTACCCATATGACATTTTTGTCCTTTTTTTCCACACAAATAGAGCTTTCTTTTGGTGGTATTTAATCACCAGTGGGGTTTTTATTTTTTGCGCTATAAATGGAAAAAGACCAAACATTTTGTAAAAAAAGTGCATTTTCTTTGTTTCTGTTATAAAATTTTGCAAATTAGTAATTTTTCTTCATAAATTTGGGCCAAAATTTATACTGCTACATATCTTTGGTAAAAAATAATCCAAATAAGTGTATATTATTTTGTCTTTGTGAAACTTATAGAGTCTACAATCTATGGTGCCAATCCCACCATATGCATACCACACATTACACCACAAAACACATTCTACTACTCCTCCCGAGTATGGCGATACCCCATGTGTGAGACACAGCCTGGACATAAATTACACATATAATTTCCTGACTACCTCTTGCACTTTTGAAGGTCCTGGAGCACCAGGACAATGGAAAACGCACAATAAATGACCCTATTTTGGAAAGTAAACACCCCAACGTATATTCAAGGAGTCATAATGAGTCTTTTGAACATGTCATTTTTTTACACAAGTTTTTGGAAAATGTGGAAAGAAATGAAAACTCATTTTTTTTTTTTACACAAAATTGTCCATTTATACAATATTTCTAACACACAGCATGTACCTAGCAAAATTTACACCCCAAAATATATTCTGTTACTCCTTTCGAGTATGGCGATACCACAAGTGTGACACTTTTACACTGGCCACAAACAGAGGCCCAACATGCAGGGAGCACCATCAGGCTTTCTAGGGGCATACATTTCAAATCTAATTTGACTACCTATTACACTATTGTGAGGCACTGTTGTGGCACGGATGGGCGCTGTAGTGGCACAGATGGGCACTCTAGTGGCATGGATGTGTCACGGATGAGAACTGATGTGATATGGATGAGCATGAATGAGGCATAAATGAGCATGAATGGGGATGCATGAGCCGTGCATGGGGAAGGCTGAGCACGCATGGGGATGGCTGAGCACGGATGCATGGGTGAGCATGCATGGATGGGTGAGCACAGATGCATGGGTGAGCACAGATGGATGGTGGAGCACGGATGCATGACTGAGCACAGATGCATGGCTGAGCACGAATGAACAGGTGAACACAGATGGATGGCAGAACACGGATGCATAGGTGAGCACGGATGCATGGGTGAGCATGGATGCATGGGTGAGCACGGATACATGGGTGAGCATGCGTGCATGGGTGAACACGGATGGATGGGTGAGCACGGATGCATGGGTGAGCATGGATGCATGGGTGAACACGGATGCATGGGTGAGCACGGATGAGGCTGGATGGGTGAGCACGGCTGGATGGGTGAGCACGGATGCATGGGTGAGCACGGCTGGATGGGTGAGCACGGCTGGATGGGTGAGCACGGCTGGATGGGTGAACACAGATGCATGGGTGAACACGGATGCATGGGTGAACACGGATGCATGGGTGATGGATGAGGCTGGATGGCTGAGCATGGATGAGGCTGGATGGGTGAGGCTGGATGGATGGATGGGGGATGCAGACTGGCACATAACAGTGCTGTGGGCACTTCAGATCCTGCCCACAGCACCGCTGCTTCTCATCTCTCTCCTCTCACACTGCACCGCTCGGTGCGGAGAGGGGAGAGACAAGCCAGATATCCACCGACTTGTTTACATCTGATCGCTCAGTCATTTGACGGAGCGATCGCGTGGTAAACGGCCACTGCGAGCAGCCATTTACCGCGATCCGTAATGCGCCGGGTCTCACGGACCCGGTGGTCACGGATGGTCCCAGGTGCGCGCCCCAGGGGGCGCGTGGGAGCATGATTCTGGGAGGACTTTATAGTACGCCCTCCCAGAACAATTGATCCACCTTGTGGCCGTGTATTTACATTACACGGTCGGCAAGTGGTTAACCATTTCAGCCATAGAAGGATTTACCCCCTTAATGACCAGGCCATTGTTTGCGATACGGCACTGTGTCACTTTAACTGACAATTGCGCGGTTGTGCGAAGCTGTACCCAAACAAAATTGATGTCCTTTTTTTTCCTAGAAATTTCTTTTGGTGGTATTTGATCACCTCTGCAATTTTTATTTTTGCGCTATAAAAAAAAAAAAATAGACAATTTTGAAAAAGCAAAAACAAAAAAAAAGAACAATATTTTTTACTTTCTGCTATAATACACATCCAATAAAAAAAAAATATATATAAAAAAAATGTATTCACCAGTTTAGGCCAATGTGTATTCTACATATTTTTGGTAAAAAAATTGCGATATGCATATATTGATTGGTTTGCAGAAAAGTTATAGCGTCTATAAAATAGGGGCTAGATTTATGGACTTTTAGGTTTTTTTTATTCTTCTTACTGGTAATGGCGGTGATCTACGATTTTTAGCGGGACTGCAACATTGCGGCGGAAAATCTGACCCTAAGTGACACTTTTTGGGGACCAGTGACATTATTACAGTGATCAGTGCTAAAAGAATGCACTGATCAATGTATAAATGACACTGGCAGGGAAGGGGGTTAACACTAGGGGGCGATCAAAGGGTTAACTGTGTTCTCTGGGTGTGTTCTAACTGTGTGGGGGATGGGCTCACTGGGACAACACAGAGATTGCTGTTCCCAATCACTAGGAACAGCAGATCTCAGTGTTTTCTCCTGTCAGAACGGGGATCCGCCTTGTTTACATATGCAGATCCCCATTCTGCCTTCTGTGGAGTGATCGTGGGTGGTCGACGGACAGAGCCCGCTGCCCCCCTGTTCATGTGTCATTTAACCCCACTACAGGAAGCATGTAAAATGTGGCCATCACTGCAAAAAAAGGGATTTTATTAAAACTTACCGTAAAATCCTTTTCTCCGAGTTCACTGACAGACGCAGCTCTTAATGACTTTGTGGGGTTTTATGTTCGTCCTACCAGGAGTTAACTAGGCAGGGAAAAGAAATCAGCTGGCCCCTCCCCTGGGGGCCGTCCTCTTTTCCTACATTAAAACCCCCCCTCGCAGAGGAGCTCTCCAGTTTGTACACAAGCCGTACCAAAACAGAGCCCAGAGGGGTTGGTGCTGCGTCTGTCAGTGAACTCGGAGAAAAGGATTTTACGGTAAGTTTTAATAAGACCCGAGACAAAACCATGCCGAACACATGTTTGACCTCTC
>BLSH010349043.1:332433-353049 GCA_018402905.1 Glandirana rugosa | reverse complement strand
TTTTGCTTTATGTTTTGGATCATTGTCTTGTTGGAAGACAAATCTCTGTCCCAGTCTCAGGTCTTTTGCAGACTCCATCAGGTTTCCTTCCAGAATGGTCCTGTATTTGGCTCCATCCATCTTCCCATCAATTTTAACCATCTTCCCTGTCCCTGCTGAAGAAAAGCAGGCCCAAACCATGATGCTGCCACCACCATGTTTGACAGTGGGGATGGTGTGTTCAGGGTGATGAGCTGTGTTGCTGTTACGCCAAACATAACGTTTTGCATTGTTGCCAAAAAGTTCGATTTTGGTTTCATCTGACCAGAGCACCTTCTTCCACATGTTTGGTGTGTCTCCCAGGTGGCTTGTGGCAAACTTTAAACAACACTTTTTATGGATATCTTTAAGAAATGGCTTTCTCCTTGCCACTCTTCCATAAAGGCCAGATTTGTGCAGTATACGACTGATTGTTGTCCTATGGACAGAGTCTCCCACCTCAGCTGTAGATCTCTGCAGTTCATCCAGAGTCATCATGGGCCTCTTGGCTGCATCTCTGATGAGTCTTCTCCTTGTATGAGCTGAAAGTTTAGAGGGACGGCCAGGTCTTGGTAGATTTGCAGTGGTCTGATACTCCTTCCATTTCAATATTATCGCTTGCACAGTGCTCCTTGGGATGTTTAAAGCTTGGGAAATCTTTTTGTATCCAAATCTGGCTTTAAACTTCTCCACAACAGTATCTCGGACCTGCCTGGTGTGTTCCTTGTTCTTCATGATGCTCTCTGCGCTTTAAACGGATCTCTGAGACAATCACAGTGCAGGTGCATTTATACGGAGACTTGATTACACACAGGTGGATTCTATTTATCATCATTAGTCATTGAGGTCAACATTGGATCATTCAGAGATCCTCACTGAACTTCTGGAGAGAGTTTGCTGCACTGGAAGTAAAGGGGCTGAATAATTTTGCACGCCCAATTTTTCAGTTTTTTATTTGTTAAAAAAGTTTGAAATATCCAATAAATTTCGTTCCACTTCATGATTGTGTCCCACTTGTTGTTGATTCTTCACAAAAAATTACAGTTTTATATCTTTATGTTTGAAGCCTGAAATGTGGCAAAAGGTCGCAAAGTTCAAGGGGGTCGAATACTTTCGCAAGGCACTGTAGTTGATCCAGAGAAGGCAAAAAAACCTCAATAAAGCATGATCCAATTTGCTCCAGCAAGGGTTAAAAATTTCCTTTCTGATCCCCCAAGAGGCAATCGGTTATTCCCTGGATCAATTTTACCTTTACATCTTTGCTATATGTGTACATTTTCCCATGTTTTCCCATGCTGAAATTACAGAAAAAATAGGATTTTTTAACTTACCGTAAAATCCTTTTCTCTGAGTTCATTGACGGATGCAGCCTCTATTCTTGACGCGTGGGGTTATCCACCTTTCACTAGGAGTGGACTAGGCAGAACAAAGTTCAACTACCAGCAGACACAGCCCCTCCCAGGGGGCATTCCTCTTTTGGTATAATCCCTCCATCCTGCTCAGCACAGCCAGTTCGTAACAAGCAGTACAAACGCATAAAAGAGAGGGGTGGGTGCTGCGTCCATCAATGAACTCAGAGAAAAAGATTTTACAGTAAGTCAAAAAATCCTATTTTCTCTTTGGTTCATTGACGGATGCAGCCTCTATTCTTGACGTGTGGGGATGTCCCAAAGCAGTATCAAAACGAGGGGTGGGTAACGCAACAACAACTAAACAGCCCTCCATGAGGAGCCAGACGCACCTCACACGCCTGCAAAGCCTTGTGGCCAAAAGCAGCATCCGAGGATGCGGAAAAATCAACCTTGTAAAACTTAGAAAAGGTGTGCACCGAGGTCCAAGTAGCTGCCTGTAGTCGGAAAGCCCAGGAAGTACTAATCGCCCTGGTAGAGTGAGCCATGACCAGAAAGGGGGGCTCCTGGCCCTCAAACAGCATACGCCCGGGTCACCATCTGTCTTATCCAACAGGAAATAGTGGCCGACAAGGCCACCAGCCCCTTGCGCAGGCCATCCTCCCCGACAAAAAGCACATCCGACCTCCGAAAGGAAGCCGTAGCCATTAGATCGACCCATAGAGCCCTAACCACATCCAGAGAGTGCAAAGCAACCTCCTTAGGATGAGACGGGCGTGGGCACAGGGAAGGGAGGACAATGTCCTCATTAATGTGAAAAGAAGAAACCAACTTCGGCAAGAAGGAAGGAGACAGGCGCAAAAACCTCTGTATCCTATGTAGGACCAAGTACGGGGACCTACAGGACAGAGCCGCCAGCTCAGATACCCGCCAGGTGGATGTGATAGCCACAAGGAAAGTCATCTTCTGAGAAAACCGCTGCACAGAGATCTCCCTGATATTTTCGTAAGGCGGCTCCTGAAGCATGGAGGGGACCAAATTAAGGTCCTATGGCGCCAAAGCGACCGTACCTGGGGGGGGCAACATGACAAGCCCCCTGGACCAAGGTACGAATCAAAGAATGCGTCACCAAGGGACGCTGAAAAAGAATCGCCAGGGCAGAAAACCTGCCCCTTGATGGTGCTCAATGCCAGCTTGTGATCTAGGCCTTGTTGAATGAAGGCCAGCACTCGAGCTACTGAGAAAGGGGGGTTCCACCCCCCCCGCTTCGCACCAGGCAATGCAAGCCTTCCAGGTGCGGTGGTATATCTTGCGTGAAGTGGACTTCCATGCCTTGAACATGGTGGAAATCACCGATTCCGAGACCCCTCGATCCCTTAACACCTGGGATCCAATAGCCAGGCCGTTAAAGCCAGTGAAGGCAAGCAAGGTGCAAGATAGGGCCCTGGAACAGCAGATGCTCGCAAAGCGGGAGACACCAGGGAGCATTCACCACTATCTGCACCACGCCGGCGTACCCAGGATGCCGGGGCCAATCTGGCGCTATGCGAATGGTCGGTATTTCCTCAGCCACTATCCTGCACAATAGACGTGGGAGCAGCTTGAGAATGGAAAAAACAGAGAGCCAAAGATGGGTCCACAGAGCCGCCATGGCACCCGGCATGTCAGCCAACGGGTCCCTCGCTCAGCTCACGAAGGTCTGTACCTTCCGAGTCCATCGGGACGCCAGCCGAACCACAACTGGTGTACCCTACTGCAGACAAATCTGCCAGAACACATCCGGATTCAGGGACCATCCCCCTGGTCCAACTGCAGACGACAAAGGCACTCCGCTAGCCAACTCTCGACGCCTGAAAAGTAAACGGCGGAGACCACCAGTACGTGAAGTTCTGCCACCGCAGAATGAGAGCCACTGTTAAAGCAGCAGCTGAGCATCTAGTCCCGCCCTACTGATCCACATATGCCACGCCGTGGCAATATCCAACTGAGCTCAGACAGGACAAAACTACAGCCTCCCCGACCAGCGGGAGAGGCAATGCCAGATGGCCCGAAGATCCGGATCTATCTGGACACGAGACCCCCTCCTGGGACCAGCGACCCCAGGTCACCAACACCCCCAGGACTACAGCCAGGCAGACTGGCGTCCGTAGCAACCACTGTCCAAAAACAAGGAAGAAAACAACTTCCCCAAATGCAGGGCCGGGGCCTGCAACCACCACAGCAGTGAGGATCTGGCCTGGCGGTCCAAACTGATCAACTGAACCAGGGATGAGGGGGACCTGTCCCACTGTAGAAAAACATATTCACTGCCGAGCAGGAGTGTGACACTGCGCAAACGGGACCGCCACCAAGGAGGGGAACCAGAGCCCCAGAAACCACCTGCAAGGCGCAGAAGGGACCACTTCCGGGACAGTGGGGACCGACCCGCCAACTGAAACGTCTGTGCTTGGCCATAGGAAGGAAAAAACCTTCATCCGGACTGAATCTTGGATCAGACCCAGAACCCCCAACCGGTGTGACTGAGCTAACACCGAATACAGGAGAGGTATCACCCAGCCAGACACCCACGGCATGCGCATGGTGATTGTCCCCTTATCCCTCAGGGCTGGAGCCGACTCCGCCCGCTAGGGCAGGTTGGCCAGATCCACCGTGAAGCCCCTCAGCCTCATAGGGCCAGAACCGGGGCCATCAATCTGGCAAAGACATGAGGTGCAGAAGCCAGGTAAAACGGGAGAGCCTTAACCATGTAGTGAAGCCCCAACACCGCCAAGGCGCAGGAAACGCCGGTGCAGGGCACATACGGTGATATGCAGGTGCGCAACCGCCCTGTCAAGATAAGCCAGGAAACCCTGGTGCGCCACCATCATGGTGGCCAGACGCCATCTCGAACCATCGTACACGTACAAGGCAGTGGAGGGCCACTGAGCCATACCGGCCGGGCCCCGTTCTCCGACCACAAGCAGGACGTAGTAAATCAGGGTACGCCCCGAAGACAGGACAAGGGTATCCACCCATGATGAAACCGGCTCCCAGCCAGGCCGGCGGCCTACCCGGGAGGGCGGGAACGAAATCCCATTTTGTACCCAGACAAAATCGCCCAGCGGACCAAAACTACAGAAAAGTCATCGACCGCAGGCATCTCCTCACCCAACCATTGGCAGGGGCAGCCCTTCAAGCTGAGAAGGACTTGTCTCCTGGCCTGTAGCATCTATGCTGCCAAGGACGCTTCCGCCACCTGCGGGATCCTTGACGGGCTGGAAGCCCTAGCCAGTCGGCGGAAGGAACAAAAGAAAAGAGACCTCTTCTGGGTCGCCAAGGAGTGACCCGTGCAACGGAGCTCCCTACCTCGTAGCGAAAGACAAAAGCTCTTCCCCACTGTAGGATCCTTACCATCCAACGTGGCTAGCCGCCTACCTGAAAAGGGAAGACCGCCAGGGTCTGCCTTACCGACAGGACCCTACCAAAAGCCTAGTCAACAAGGTACTAGGGGAGCCGCGTCCAGGGTACAGACATCTAAGCCCTGAAGGAGCCGGCCAGCGCGCCCCACCCTTGCAGGAGGAATCCCGGATTAGTAGCTTTGCGGTGCGAAAGCTCAGCCCGTTCCGAGAGCGTTTACAGCACCCAAGTGGAAGCCAATACCGGGCGAATAGCTGACCCTGCCAGAACAACCCAGATCTGGCAGCAGACTCGGCGCTCCTGTCAGCCAGGCCTAAGGACGGCGTGCCTCCCCCGAGATCGTGGTCGCCACGATCAGGCGAAACATGGTGGGTTCAACCAATGGCCGCCTAGTACAGGAAAAAAGGAGGACTGAGACCACTCCCAGTCGCCGCAGCCGCACTCCAGGTAGGACACCAAGAAACCCACAGCCACCCGGGCTGGCTAAACGGCCCAACAGGGAAGGCCCCTCCCTTCAAGGGACCAGCCGTAATTCCCCAAACCGGGAACCCGTGGCCCCTGGAAATGGGAGAAGGGGGCCACCGCCGGGCGGACCGGTGCCGGCCCGCCTGTGACGCAGGCCGGGCTATACTCTACATGAAGTAACATGTCCGAAAACACAGGACAACTGCCACCGGTCATCCGCTGACGATCAAGGCACTCTCTGGTGCCTTCCCGTTCGCTGTAGTAACCGTGGCATACCCCTCCATACTATGCGGGGGACCAGGGGCACACCAATTGATATCTCAAGGGGGCCCCCGACCTAGGGGGGCTCCCGTCAGGGTTCGACTCATCCCAGAGGCAGGGGGGTACGGCCCGCCATACGCCCACAAACCTGCCCGGGAAAATGCGGACCCCAGGTCCGCCTCGCAGTCCCCAAGCACCACGGAGAGGTCAAGTGGGAAGGCACCTGCATCGGTCGCCATTTTAACCCACCCTGGCAACGTGGCCCTAAAACAGGGACCTGTAGTACCAGGAGACAAGGCACCGCCCCCCACACCAAGACTGCTCAGGACTAACACAGGAGGGTCACCCCGGGGGGCCTTACCACCTGCTCGCTCCCTCCTACTGAAGGAGCCGTGCCTGCCGCTGCTGCTGCCCACCGCTACATCCCGTCCCCCCCGCACGTGCCAATAGGCCTGTGCAAAACAACATTTCCCATAGACATGCCGGAACAGGGCAGTGACCGGTATCTAGACACTGTGCAGGGGGGTAAAACAGCGCCCAAAGGCCAGGGAACCGCCCCCCACACACATACAGGCCGGGCCGAATGCATGGGCCACCGCAAGATGGCCGCCATGCACACTAGAGGCCAAAACACGCGACCGGCCACAACAAAATGGTGGCCGCGATCAGCAATAGAGGCTGACCATGCGGCCGGCTATGGGAAAATGGCGGCCGGACCACTGCAAAATGGCGCCAGGCGCGGCTACCGACCGTCAAGCTGAAGGTAAGGGGCACCACTAAGGGCCCCCACGTCCCAGGGGACGCCTGAAGGGGGTGGGGCAGCGGCAATGCAGCGCCGAGGGGGTGAAGAAAAAGGGTGGGACCAGCCCGCCAGCCTAACACCCCAGGGGGGAAACCCGCCTGCCTCCCCGCACCCCAAGGGGAGCGTACTTACCCATCCTGATGGGCGTATCGGGTCATCCACCCGAGACAGACCTGCCACCCCCCCATTTCGGGGGGAGCTGTCGGCCATGCGACACCCATGACTCGAGCCCGAGGACCCGGTCATAAGTGCGCTGGCGGGACGTTTAACCCGCCGGCCGCCCCGCGCGGAATGGGGCCCGACGCGGCCTACACAGAGTGCTGCTAAGGGTTGGCTCGCGTCCGTTGGCCACGCTGGGGAGACTCCCTGGACCTAGGATATCCAGCCTGTCACCCAGCAGGCTGCTTGATTGCAGTCTTCATCAGAAGTCTTGAGAAAAGAAAAAAGTGAAAAAACGGGGAACCGCAGATCCCAGCAGGGAGCCAGGTCCTACTTCTTGCACTAGGCAGAAAAAACTGTCTGTGCTGAGCAGGATGGAGGGGTTATACCAAGAGAGGACTGCACCCTGGGAGGGACCTATCTGCTGGTAGTTGAACTTTGTTCTGCCTAGTCCACTCCTAGTGAAAGGTGGATAACCCCACACGTCAAGAATAGAGACTGCGTCCGTCAATGAACGAAAGAGAAATACCTGTTTACTGTATGTCTACAAAATATATTGTGCTTCCACTTTCCTGTTTGAGCAGACAATACTGTATATTGTACACTCTAAAATCCTAAGTACATGGTGTCAGCCCTGCTGACTTCTGGTGGATTACAAAATACACAGCTCTCTCATCTCCTTCCCCCTCATCATTTCCTTAAAGTAATACTAAAGTCTTGGCTTTTTTTGTTCAAAAATAACAAACATGTCATACTTAAAGTGGCTGTCAACTCTTGACAACCACTTTAAACTACAGGTAAGCCTGTAATCAGGCTTACCTGTAGGCTCCCTGTATATCTCCTAAACCTGTAGGGTTTAGAATATATACGCTATACTGGCATGTGCCGACGTCATTCGACACATGCGCAGTGAAGAAACGGCCTCCGTGCCGTCTCTTCACCGACAGCCTGCCGCAATTGGTGGCTCCCGCGTGACTCTGGCCAGTCACAGCGCCGGAGTTCGCGGCCCTGGAAGGAAGAGGGGTGAAGTTGGACGCTTCCTACTGCGGGGACAGCGCGAGCGCCGATGGCAGGTAAGTGGCACATAATAGGCTAGTATGTGATGCATACTAACCTATTATGCTTTTACATTGCAGGTGAATAAGAGGAAGTAAACCCATCAGGGTTTACTACCTTTTTAACTGCTCTGTGAAATGGTTTTGCACAGAGTAGCCCAGATCCTCCTCTTCTCAGGTCCCTCGCCGGTGCTCCTGGACACTACCTCCTGCTGAGTGCCCCCACAGCAAGCAGCAACCCCTGCCTCCTCTCCCCTCTGATTGGTTCACTGACTTTGAATGACAGCAGTGGGTGCCAATGGCGCCCACTGTGTGTCTCAGCGAAACAGGAAGGAGAGTCCTGGGCAGCGTCGCTGGATCAAGATGGGCTCAGGTAAGTATTAGGAGGACTGAGGGGGGCTGCTGCACACAGAAGGTGTTATATCTTAATGCATAGAATGCATTAAGATAAAAAAAGCCTTCTGTCTACAACCACTTTAACCCCTCCTCATGCACAGTTATCACTGCACAGGATTTTCCGCAGGATCAAGAGGAATTGTGTTGCAATTAATGAACAAATAGAACAAAACGGTATATTTAGTAGACCAAAAGAGAAGATCATTGTTGGGATTTACAGACACGTTAATTAGGAAAAAGAAAAGAGTCCCTACTGTGAACTTGGCTGTACATAATAAATATACTGAACAGGCTGCAGCAAAACAACACAGGCACCCAGCAAAGCCTACACATACTTTTTAAGACCAATCTGATATCAGTACTATCCTGAAACTGGGGCTGCTTTAAGATGCTAGTTTTAATAATCCCTGATCGCTTCAAAGGGTGGTCCACCTCCTCCCACATAGTCCTATTGGCCAGTAGAGTTATCCATCATAATTACAAAGCAGAAAAGGAAAAAGGGTGTGGCTTGACTGGCTTTGCAGTGTAGCATACAGATATACAAAACCAGCAGATGGACTCAGGCCACCACACTAAACCCATAAGCTGACATTAGCTTTGATTTGGCCGACCTTTTAAATTGCCATGAAGCCTAAAACAAAAGCCGACATTTCCAGAAAAGATAGTAATAAAACAGAACAGCTCATCAGAAACAAAGATAGCAGATACAAAGTGCTGATAAGCAGTGGTGGTATTTTCCTGAGGCTCAAGTATGTGCACCACATTTGAGTGTAATCTGCAGGGCTTTTTTTCTGGTGGAACGCCGATCTGCCACCTTTGGCAGAAATGTTTTGTGTACAAAGGTGAAGCAGGGCGGCCCCTTATGTCGCGGCCGTAAAATGAGGGATGGCCGCATAAGCCGACGACCGCATATAGTTCCGGCCCAGCTGCAGCCTCCCTGAGACAGTGGAGGGTGGAGTGATATCATGCGCACTCTGCCTCTTTCTGCAGACTGGATGTGACAGCTGCTCTCGAAGCACTGTGGGAGAGATTGTACGCACACAACACGTGCCTGACTGCAGAGAAGCTGTGCAGCCTTGTTGTTGTGGGCCTGTGAGGGTCTCTGATCTGGGATGGGGCTGTCTCTGAGCTGGGATGGGGCCGTCTCTGAGCTGGAGACGGGGCCGTCTCTGAGCTGGAGACGGGGCCGTCTCTGAGCTGGAGACGGGGCCGTCTCTGAGCTGGAGACGGGGCCGTCTCTGAGCTGGAGACGGGGCCGTCTCTGAGCTGGGATGGGGCCATCTCTGAGCTGGAGATGGGGCCGTCTCTGAGCTGGAGATAGGGCCGTCTCTGAGCTGGAGACGGGATCATCTGATCTGAAATGACTCATTTTATGGCTTAAACTATGCCACAAACTAAGAATGCTTTCAGACATAGAAGTGTTAATAGTAATATTTTTTATCAATTACCAAAATCGAAAGTAAATAAACAGAAGAGAATTCCAAATCTGGGACCACTCTTTGCGTTCAAAAGAGCATCAATTCTAGGTATACTTGCACACAGTTTCTGAAGGAACTCGGCAGGTAGGTTGTTCCAAACATCTTGGAGAACTAACCGCAGATCCTCGGTGGATGTAGGCTGCCTCAAATCCTTTTGTCTCTTCATGTAATCCCAGACAGACTCTGTGGGGGCCAAACCATCACTTCCAGGACTCCTTGTTCTTTATGCTGAAGATAGTTCTTAATGACATTGGCTGTATGTTTGGAGCCGTTGAGCTGCTGCAGAATACATTTGGGGCCAAATCACACTCCCCCTGATGGTATGGCACGATGGATAATTAACTGCCTGTATTGCTCAGCACTGAGGACACCATTGATTCTGACCAAATCTCTACCTCCATTTGCAGAAATGCAGTCCTAAACTTGTAATGACCCTCCACCATGCTTTACTGTTGTCTGCAGACACTCATTATTGTACCACTCTCCAGCCCTTCTGGGACAAACTACCTCCTGCTACAGCCAAATATTTCACATTTTGACTCATCAGTCCAGAGCACCTACTGCCATTTTTCTGCATCCCAGTTCCTATGCTTTTGTGCATAGTTGAATCGCTTAACCTTGTTTCCATGTCGGGGTATGACTTTTTGGATGCAGTTCTTCCATGAACACCACTTATGGCCAGACTTCTCCAGGCAGTAGAAGTAAGGGAATTAAACATAATGTGTCTTTCCTTTGCTGCATTAAGTTTCCTTGGCCGACCACTGTGTCTACGGTTCTCAATGTTACTATTTCTGTGTGCCTCTTCGAAAGAGCTTGAAAAGTATATATTGAAACCCCAGTCTGCTTTGAAATCTTTGCCCGTGAGAGACCTTGCTGATGCAGTATAACTACCTTGTGTCTTGTTGTTGTGCTCAGTCTTGCAATCGTGTATGGCCTGTAGCATGAAACTGTCTTCCACAACCTCACCTTAGAAGCAAAGTTTGGCTGTTCCTCCTCCAGTTTTAAGCCTCCTACACAGATTTTTCTGTTAATGACTGTGTTTTAACCTACATATGAAATTGATGATCATTAGCACCTGCTTGGTATAATTTGTTAATCATACACCCGACTATAATCCTACAAAATCCCTGACTTTATGCAAGGGTACAAATTGTGCAATTGAAAACATTGATGCCGATTTGATTTAGATTTTTCTTCTGTTTGCTCACTTTGCAATTTGCAAATTAATAAAAACAATTAACATATATATTTAAGCATTCTTACTTTACAGAATTTCTTGCCACCTGCCTAAAACTTTTGCACAGTACTGTATGATTAAAGATACTATGTGGAGGTGTGCTTTTTGTGAGTAGCTGACTTATATAAAGTAATAGTTATTTCCGGTACAGTTGAAGAACACAACTGAACATTGCCCAGGGTCTACTGTATATGTGATTCTCAAATGTTTTGCGACCCGAGTTAATCTGACCACATATGCTAATTTTTAGACTCTTTAGTCTCTGTTCTCTTCTTTGTTGTTCTGTTGTCGTGTTTATGGTCCTTTACAAATACGTTCATGCCCACCACAATGGCATAAGAGCTCAATCTCAAGCTAGGTTCTTCTACAATATATTTTAGGACAGTGTTAAGTTACCTGTAGTAGAATTGCCAATCGGGTCCAACAGCCATGACCATTATAATGGTTGGAGTGGGCGAGGGCAGCTGGCACTGGCTTTAAGTCATGTCCTAAAAGGCTGTCGTTAGGGCAACCAAGTGGACCCCAACAATATTGTTCAGTATCCTTCCTGAACTTAGTGTGGCTCTGCCCCATCAACTGAAAGCCAGAAATGGCCCACTGAGTGATCAGCTGACTCTGGACTGCAGAAGAATATTGGCAAGAGTACCCTTGTGACCCAAAAAGGAATCTTTTAAACTAAGTATTATACTATTTGCCTGAAATTACAGAGTTAAAACAATATCGCTGGATCTCCCATGGTCATTTATTTGAGTCCAAATTGGAAAAGAATATTCTATTTTATGCTCAAAGACTCTGATCATATTGAAAGTGTCTTCTGCTAACTGCTTTCCTTTAGGGAAGTACTGTATGATCTTTGAATGTGTAATACAGTTTTGCACATGTGATCCCTATTGAGAAAATGAGGCAAACAAATACAGTTGTGTTTTCTGGACAGTCTGACCTTTATTCCTTCAATCCGAAAGCCCAAGGTGGACGTTGAGCTGATAGTCTCCCTCCACTGCATGTATCTGGGTTTAGTCACACCTTGTTGGGTTTTTTCCTCCTCCGTGGGGGCATGAGGATCAACCTCAATCATTTTTTTATACATATCCTTTCTTAGCTTTGGTTTTCCACGGGCTTTTGTCAACTCCTCTTCCAAATATGTCCTGCAGGGAACATAGAAACAATATGGTTTACTTTTCTCTGCTGTTAACTGGGTATGTAGAAAACATGACAGTATGTACATTTATGTAGACCCACTGAGATTCTGTCAAACCTGGCATTGCTGGAAAGGTAATTATTATTATTATTATACAGGATTTATAGAGGGCAGACAGTACAGTTACAATACAATTCAGTACAGGAGAAATCAGAAGGCTCTGCTCGTTAGAGCTTACAATCTAAGAGAGAGGGTCAAGTGAAACAAAAGATAATAACTGTGGGGGATTATCTGATAAAGAAAAGTACAGTTGTTAGGTGGGGCAGAATAGAGCTTCTCTGAAGAGGAGGGTTTTCAGGGATTGTCTAGCAGCAAACAGAGTAAGAGATAGATGGACAGATTAGGGTAGGGAGTTAAATAGGATTGGAGAGGCTCGGGAAAAGTGCTGGCAGCGAGCATTTGGAGGAGGTGACAAGGGAGCTAGAGAGCAGGAGGTCTTGGGAGGAACGAAAGAGACCGGGTAGGTTGGTATTTTGAGTCTAGGTTTGTGATGTAATTACCTCATCTTGCTACCTATAGGCAGGGACAATACAGCTGAATTGTTGAAATCAAGTAGACTTAACATGGCAGAGCCAACTTAATAAAGAAGGTATTTATATTTAAAATCTAAAAACAACTCCATTTTAGAATTGTGTGCAAAGACATGCAAATTCTTCTTTTGTACCCCTGTGCCAACTGTTCATGTAGAACTCAGGGCGTAAAGAACAAATACTGCCTAATATTACACAGTCATTTGTTAAAAACTGCACACAGCTGTAAGGTATCATCAATTCAATATATGAGAACAATGGCTTCTATTGAGTAGCCCACAGTGGTGGAATTAAAAGACTGTGCCTTTATAGTAAAACCTGTTAGCAAATTTATCTCACTGGAAGTTTACCCGCTACACCCCGCCCCCCCTCGAAAGGTGCCAAATGCGGCAACGGAGGGGTGGAGGAGGCAAACAAGCAGAGCTTCCACTTTTGGGAAAAGCTCCGCTTTAAGGCAAAACAAAATATTCAGAAATAATTAAACCATAGGATAAGCAGCAGCAGTAGCATACATGAAATCTGTTCTAAATGCAATGCTTTGCAGAAAAGCTAACAATCCGCATAGGATACCAGCCTTTTCGGCATATGGGCTACTAAGTATAGTCAAGAAAATGCTGGTCTTCTGCTAATGTGGACCTAAACATATAAAGTACATGAGATGAAGCCTATAAACACAAAATCAATAATGGTGATCAGTTATTAGTAGTTAGAAACCTAATTCTCAGAGCTAAAAGACTTTTGAAGCCTTCTTGAAGGAGGGAACCAAGTAGACACAAACCTTACTGAGACTGTGTCTCTCTATTTAGGTTCTCTTGTAGGCCTCATGGGCTTTGGCTTGTAAGAGTATTATGTACACAAAGCTTTTACAAGAAATTTGAAATATTTTCGGCAAGCTTTGGGAGCTTTATAGCACCATTTGGCTCCAGTTTAGGAAAGTGTAACACAGATCAAACAAGGGAACACATTCAAACAAGCTGCTTGCAGGTTTTCAGCAAGCTTAAAGTGGTTGTAAACCTCGGACATTAAAACTGGACAAAGCATATCCCTCTATAGTGTGTACTTGTCTCAATCCAGAGCACTAAGTGGAATTTCTGTCCACTGCCTCATTTCTCTTTTATAGCCATGAGTCATTTTGTGATGGGGGGGGGGGGGCTCCCCAGCTGATTGACAGCTTCAACTCTGTTTCTGTGTGTTGTGTGAAGGGGGGTCCCTCCCCGTCCCTTCCCTCCAATCAGCTCTCAGAGCTCTTCTCACTGATGTAACTTTAGCTCCCCACCCCACTGCTTTTCAGAGCTGAGAGATCTTGTTTAAATTCTGCACTTTGAATGAATGTAGGGGAAAGGCGGCTTTAGAGAAACAGGTACAACTTATGTAGGAGGATTTGTTTCATCTCTGTGTATCACCTGAGTCTAGTCACTTTACTAGGTATGTGTGAAGGTTTACAACCACTTTAAGCACTACGGCTAACAACTTGTTCAAACTGACAGTCAGAACTTTCCTTATGACACCCTGCTTATATAATTTGTAAAATGCTGTATTGGACATTTTAGTATGTGTTTGAATTATTTATGAACAAATAAATGATTTGATAATTTTTAAAAACAATTAAAAAAAATAACAGATGCAACTATGTACAGTTTACACCCATGTCTTAAAGCCAGCGTAAAAACGCTTTAAGTGTTAATTAGCTGACCGGATATTCCCTGACAAAGGTCATCCTTTCATAACATTCTGCACAATGGTAACCTTCCCCATGCACTTCTCTTCCTAATAAACTTCTTTACTATAAAGGGATGTTGTAGCTATTGTTTCATATCTACTTCTTCTGTGTACACAGAATACAATGTGACAATTATGTCAGATATGGGACTTCCAGTTATACGTATGCTAAAATACCACCATTGTGAATCATCAAAACATCAACAGCTACATACTGCAAATCACTTCACGAGGTAATCAGGGAAATTGTGCAATGTGCACCCTTGTGCCTTGTAATCATGGGCTGCAAACTATGTCAGTTATACACAGGTCTGCAACCGATTTATCACTGGAGATAAAGCTAATTTGCATTAAGATGTCAAACAAATTAAGAGTTAAAGTGGTTGTCAACTCATGACAACCATTTTAACCTACAGGTAAGCCTATAAGGTTTACCTGAAAGGTTCCCTGCATATCTCCTAAACCTGCACGGTGTAGGAGATATACAGAGTACTGTGATGTGCCTATGTCACTGGGCACATGCGCAGTGAAGAAACGGCCTCCGTGCCGTTCCTTCACTGACATTGTGCCGCCAATGGCGGCTCCCGTGCGCATGCGCCGTAGTGACGCCACGCGGCTCCGGCAAACCACAGAGCCGGAGATTGTGGCCCTGGAAGGAAGAGGGGCGAAGATGGATGCTTCCTACTGTGGGGACAGCGCGGGCTTCCAATGCAGGTAAGTGTCAATTAATAGGCTAATATGCGATGCATACTAGCCTATTATGTTTTTACATTGCAGGGTAATGCTAAGCAACGAAATGGAAGTAAAACCCATCAGGGTTTACTTCCTCTTTAAGAAGTGGTAAGGGGCAGGGTTTTATTCTGACCCAGTGCTAATTAGAAGATGCTCAGAAGAAATTTACAAATTAAGCTGTTTAAGCACTAACTCAATACTGGGCCCTTTTACCCCCTTCCTGCCCAGGCCGATTTTTAGCTTTCCGTGCTGCCGCACTTTGAATGACAATTGTGTGGTCCCGCAACACTGTATCCAAATTTAATTTGTATCTTTTTTTGATAGAGAGCTTTCTTTTGGTGGTATTTAATCACCACTGGGATTTTTTGCAAAATAAACAAAAAAATACCAGAGTTTGAAAAAAAAAAAATGTTTTTCTTAGTTTCTGTTATACAATTTAGCAAATACAGTATCTCACAAAAGCATAAATATTTTTTGTAAATATCTTATTATATCTTTTCATGTGACAACACTGAAGAAATGACACTTTGCTACAATGTAAAGTAGTGAGTGTACAGCTTGTATAACAGTGTAAATTTGCTGTCCCCTCAAAATAACTCAACACACAGCCATTAATGTCTAAACCACTGACAACAAAAGTGAATACACCCCTAAGTGAAAATGTCCAAATTGGGCCCAAAGTGTCAATATTTTGTGTGGCCACCATTATTTTCCAGCACTGAATTAACACTCTAGGGCATGCAGTTCACCAGAGCTTCACAGGTTGCCACTGGAGTCCTCTTCCACTCCTCCATAATGACATCACGGAGCTGGTGGATGTTAGAGACCTTGCGCTCCTCCACCTTCTGTTTGCGGATGCCCCACGGATGCTCAATAGGGTTTAGTCTGAAGAAATGCTTGGCCGGTCCATCACCTTTATCCTCAGCTTCTTTAGCAAGGCAGTGGTCATCTTGGAGGTGTGTTTGGGGTCGTTATCCTGTTGGAATACTGAACTGCAGCCCAGTCTCCAAAGGGAGGGGGACCATGCTCTGCATCAGTATGTCACAGTATATGTTGGCATGCATGGTTCCCTCAATGAACTGTAGCTCCCCAGTGCCGGCAGCACTCATGCAGCCCCAGACAATGACACTTCCACCACCATGCTTGAATGTAGGCAAGACACACTTGTCTTTGTACTCCTCATCTGGTTGCCGCCACACACATTTTTGACACAATCTAAACCAAATAAGTTTATCTTGGTCTCATGAGACCACAGGACATGGTTCCAGTAATCCATGTCTTTAGTCCCCTTGTCTTCAGCAAACTGTTTGCGGGCTTTTTTTGTACAACATCTTTGGAACAGGCTTCCTTCTGGGACGACAGCCATGCAGACCAATTTGATGCAGTGTGCGGCATATGGTCTGATCACTGACAGGCTGACCCCCTCACCCCTTCAACCTCTGCAGCAATGCTGGCAGCACTCATACGTCTATTTCCCAAAGACAACCTCTGGATATGATGTTGAGCATGTGCACGAACTTCTTTGGTTAACCATGGCGAGGCCTGTTCTGACTGGAATATGTCCTGTTAAACTGCTGTATGGCCTTGAACAGCTTGCTGCAGCTCAGTTTCAGGGTCTTGGCTATCTTCTTATAGCCTAGGTCATCTTTATGTAGAGCAACAATTCTTTTTTTCAGATCCTCAGAGACTTCTTTGCCATGAGGTGCCATGTTTAACTTACAGTGACCAGTATGAGAGAGTGAGAGCAATGCCACCAAATTTAATACATCTGCTCCCCATTCACACCTGAGACCTTGTAACGCTAACGAGTTACATGACACCAGGGTGGGAAAATGGTTAATTGGGCCCAATTTGGACATTTTCACTTAGGGGTGTACTCACTTTTGTTGCCAGCGGTTTAGACATTAATGGTTTTGTGTTGAGTTATTTTGAGGGGACAGCAAATTTACACTGTTATACAAGCTGTACACTTACTACTTTTACATTGTAGCAAAGTGTAATTTCTTCAGTGTTGTCACATGAAAACCTATAAAAAAATTTACAAAAATGTGAGGTGTACTCACTTTTGTGAGATACTGTAAATAATTTTTCACTGATGTGTGCTGATGAGGCTGCACTGACGGGGAGGCACTGATGGACACTGATGAAGAGGCACTGTTAATCAGGGCACTGATGATCAGTGCCCTGATATCAATGTAAATATCCCATCAGAATTGCCGGTTACCAGCTCTCCTCACCTCAAGCTGTGATTGGACACAGCTGATCACGTGGGGTAAAGGGCCACTGTGATCGCCCTTTACCACGATCTGTGGTCCTGGATGACAGAGCGTGCCGGATGCGTGTTCTGAAAGGATGTCCAAGGAACAGTCAGAAAGGGGGGAACTAGGACTGGGATCAGGAAAAAGGGGAGCAGATGACAGGCAACAGGGTAAAGGATCACGGCAGGAATCAGGATCAAGAAAAATCAGCAAGCAGGTAACTGGCCAACAGGCAAAACACTAAAGCAAAGATGCAAACCAAGGGAGGTGGTTATATAACTTCCCAGCAGCTGGCATCAGGTGGAGCCTATTACTGGGATCTGCTGGCTGTTGGGAGACACTCTTTGGTGGCCACCAGAACTCTTCAGCTCTGGGAACCACAGTGCCACCAGCAGGTGATTCAGGTCCTGCCACATCTTCAACATTAGAGAACAATTCCAGTTGAATTTAACTAAACTACTACAAAATAGATCAGCTTGCAGCAAGGAGCCCTAACATTGAGACTATGGATATTTGAGACAAAGTGTAAATAGCGTGTTTTGAGAAATGTACACAAATTGCATGATTTTAGCTCATATCCATTATGGTCTAACCGTAAACAAATCTCTAGAGCAGTGGTCTCCAAAACTGTGGCCCGGGGGCCAGACGCGGACCTTTGCTTGCCTGTATCCAGCCCTAGGGGCACTATTCCTCCTACTGATACATGACACAATTCTGACAACTGACATCAACAATGGGGCACCATTTCTCCCAATGACATCAACAATGGGTCACTTTTCCTCCCAATGATGCCAACTATAGGGCACTATTCCTCCATCCAATACCAAATGGGTCAATGTTTACTCCCAATGATGTTCAGAAAGTTTGGAGACCCCTGCTCTAGAGCAATCAATATAACTGGCATGCAAGTATATTTCAACAAGACTCACCAGTGATAAAGCTAGACAACAGCCAGTGTTTTATCAATCATTCTGTTTTTACATTCCATAAAATTACAGCAGTCAGAGCAGTGAAATAGGATATCTGCTTTTTTACTATAGGTTACTTTGAACACTGTGGTTTGCCCTATCAAGGCTCAGGCTATACAATCATATTTACATTTTTGATGGATGCTGGAGAGTGAAAGCTGAACTCTACCCCCTCATGCACCAACTCCCTCATCCCTCCCTAATTTATGGCTGGCATAAGAATAACGCCTACCTAAATGCTCCTTTTACTCACCTAAATGTACAGGAGGTGGGGTCCTTTTCTGTGTGTCCACGTCAATCCCTGCATGATATGGACACTTCCTATTGGCTGTCCGAGACTATGTTCTTTTTAGGATCCAGAAGATTGTGTGCAGGTGATCACGTTAGCATGAGGTGCAGGAGGGGGATCAACCAGTACAGGTACACTTGTAGCGCTGAATTAGCAATCACCAGGACCTAGAAACAGCAACAGCAAGGGGGAGAAATTGGTCTTGCTTGGACAATGGACTCCCTTTAAACTACCCATTTTCTTCTATCGCTCAGGAACTTTATTGGTGACATATCTACACTTGAGTTCTGGTGTCCGCACACCTGCAGTGGCCATTATGAGGGATTCCCATTTAATTGGACTGGATTTTTATTTATTTAATGTAATGAAAAATGCAATAGGAAGAGCTGGAACACACAATGCTATGTAGGTACAGCCGAAGTGAACAGAAACCATGTTGGAAGTTATAACAAGAAGAGTTGGAATATCAAAGACATATACCACTTTTGTTTTTTCTGCTGTATAATTGAAAATTCTAAATTACCTTAAAAAAAGACATACTGTACCACCAACACAATTGTGCTGTCATGTTGTTCTATTCATTTCAACTGCCACTCCAACACATCTTTAGAACATGCAACAGAACACACAACAATGAATGCCTGTTTTACTGCAATGTAGCCTGACATGAATGGGCCTACAGGAAACCAAGGGCTGACTTGGCCTACCATGCTCCACCTATTAAATACCATTTTTCATGTATTAACACTTTAAACAGAATGAGACGATTACAGCTGCACAGTCAATGAGAATTATTATGATGATGATGATTACATTATATTACATTGTTATTATACATGATTGTATTATTATGATAATTCCAGACTATCAGGGACTGTGAAAGTGCATTACAAGATATATCGTCACTAACTTACCCATAGTTCTTTGGTTTATTTACCATAGCTAGTATTTATTAACAAGGGATTCCCTATGTAAAAGTAAACGTCAGAGAAAAAAAAAGTTAACACAGTCTAGCATTCTGCTTTGCAAGTTATGAGGCGTAAGATAAGGAGACTGACCCTATCACATGTAATAAAAGTTATGTCAACAAAAAGGAAAGTATCTACGTTTTCCATATTGTTGCAATCAAAGTTAATTCGTAATTGCAGGTGTCAACTTGATAAAGTCTTTTGCTATTTGTTCCTGTTTGGTCTTGAATGTGAATTTTATGGTTGAGTAAATTATAGGTGTGATCCTACTACACCCAGGCTAACTATGCTTAAACTACTTGCATGATATAAATATAATCATTATAAACAGAGTCAGACTAGGTACCTAGAGCTCACCAGAGGAAATACAAGTAGGGGCCCACCTTAGAGCGGCACATGCGATGCCTTATTGGGAACAGTGGGTGTAGAAAACTGTATGTGGGGCATGATAATATTGCTAGACATGCCTAATGGTGACAGGACTACACATTATACAATGTTGTCTAGCACATGACATCAAGCCAAGTGGTTGAATAGCCACTAACCCCAGCCATTCATAATTTATACATGGGCAAAGTTTCATGAATTCTTTCTATAAAATTATATTAAGGGGCTCTGTTTGTATCCACTGAAGCACTATGGACTCACTAGCATATTATAGGAGCATCCTCAAAAATAGTATTTGTGCGGTACTAAGGGTTATATCATCAAAGATACCCAGTAGGCGCCACTCAGAGCTACAAATATTAGCTTTCAAAAAGTCGGTAGTTTTATGACCAAAAGGGTAATGTTATCTTTTTATTTTGGGCTAGAGTTCTGCTTTAATCTGACTTGTAAAATCACCAGTAGTAACCACAACCAACACTGTCAACATTGGGTCCATCCAGACAATCATATGTGTCACGTACCTGGTGGATGAGTCTGACTTATGCAGTGGGTAACCTCCCTTACGACCCTGACTCGGGAACCCCTGGTAGAGTAGACAGGTGGCTCGGGAGTGCAGGAGACGTATTCAGTCTGAGTAGGTGGTCCATGCACTGTGTATACTAACAGACCTACCTGGGTTACAACTGTCACAACCAACACCAATGATGACCACTAAAATGTTCAGTCTAATTTCGTCTTGAGATCGGGTTTTATTTTTCTATTGTAATGGGAAAACCAGTATTTTGATGGCTGAAAAACTTTCGATTATAAACATCGAGACTCACCGCGGATGACCCATAGAAACTACTATATTGGGAATCATGGCGTGTTTATGATAAAAACTCCTACGAGGATATTATACGATCACTTCTAGCCTTCTCGTGTGCAGACTTGAGGTCAGTGGAACATTAG
>BLSH010349043.1:318836-329274 GCA_018402905.1 Glandirana rugosa | reverse complement strand
ATCAGGATCCGGACAGGGTGCAGTGAGGGCAAGACCCGTAGGTTGTGGGAAGCAGTGGAGACAGCAATAGGGAGATGGGAATTGCACGTTGCCAGTGACCCAATCAATTTGCGGGCAGTGGGCCTGGAGCCAAGGAAGCCTGAGGATGACAGGACTCAGCGGGGAAGCAATGGCGTCCAGTATTAGCAACTCTGAGTGACCATTAGGAGTACTGGCTGGAATGGGTACGGTCTCGTGAGTCACCGTACCCGAGCTGATGGTGGACCCATCAGCCAAGCGAACAGTCATTTGGTGTGCCTTCGGCTGGAGAGGAACCTGGTGCTGGGCTGCAAAGGTCAGGTCCATAAAACAACTGCAGGCCCCAGAGTCTATGACTGCCCGGACTGGGACATCTCCCCCTGGCAGCTGTAGGGTGATGGAGAGCGCCAAATGGGCCGTCGGGCTGAACATGGACAGGACTTCCCTCTTCAAGGGGTAGGGACTCCTAGGCCTCTTGGCAGGGCAGGTCCGCACCCTGTGCCCGGCAGCACCACAATATAGGCACAGGTCATGGGCCCTGCGGTTCAGTCTCTCCTCTGAAGTGAGGCTTGGGTGCCGGTGGGTGACCTGCCTTTCCGATCTGCGCTCCCGTAGTCGGCGGTCAATCTGGATGACCAGATCCATTAAAGCATTCAAGGTTGGGGGGACCCCTACGCGGGCTAGCTCGTCCTTAAGGGAGTTGGACAGGCCCAACCGGAACTGGAAGCAGAGGGCAGCAGAGTTCCAGGTGGTGTCGGCGCTCCAGCGCCGGAATTCGGCCACATAATCTTCTACCGGGCGGCCGCCCTGCTTGAGCGCATGAAGCATGCCTTCGGCTGTGGCGGTCTGGTGCGGGTCATCATACAGACGCGCCATGGCCCGGAAGAAGCCTGCTATAGTGGTGGTATCAGGGGACTTATCTTCCAGAAGTCGATGAGCCCAGGCCTGGGGTCCGTCTCGGAGGAGTGAGATGGCCAATCCCACCTTGGTGGCTTCTCGGGAGAAGGTGCTGGGCTGAAGAGCGAAGTACAATTCGCAGGCGCTCCGGAACGCCCGAAACTTCTTGCGGTCCCCTGCGAACCATTCAGGTAAGGGTACCTCAGGTTCGGTAGGCAGAGTGATGAGGGTGTGATCAGGAAGTGGGTTGGACCCCAATGCAGGTGGTGCGGCGAGCTCCTGGACTTGGCTTTCCAGTCGCAGGTAGTCATCCTGCAGAGCCTTCACCGCCCGAGTAAGGCCGGCCAGATGAATACAGAGTTCATTCGTTGGAGAGGACCCCTGCGCAGACTCTGACATGGCTGTCTGATACTGTCACGTACCTGGTGGATGAGTCTGACTTATGCAGTGGGTAACCTCCCTTACGACCCTGACTCGGGAACCCCTGGTAGAGTAGACAGGTGGCTCGGGAGTGCAGGATGGCACGAGGATCGGACTGGGTCACTGGTGTTGATAGGAAGTCCGTAGGTGCACTCGTGCACAAGAAGTAGGAACAGGTAATCAAAGTACAGGCAGATCAGGAACACACACCACACGCTGTAGATCAGACAGCAGAGTCTGTGTGCTGCTGAGGTGTTTAAATAAGGCAGCTGGGCTCCAATCAATGAAATCACCCTGCACAACTGTTAACCCTTAGTGACCCCTGCGCTGGTTAGCAGATCCAAGACATGCCTGCATAGGTGCAGAAAGTCAGCTTTAGCCACAGATTCTCTTCCTAACAATATGTAACATTCTGACGGATTACTTACCAGGATAACAGTTATACCCCATACGGCGCTGCCACTGGCCAATCCTGGAAGGGGAGCCGGTACCTTAGCAGCATCATGCACAGTGAAATGCTTGTCAATGAACTACCATCAATTCTGTAAGGCAGGTGATGGTAGCTTTCAGCTTTGGATGAGAAACAAGTAACAGGTTCTTTTTAACATCCCCCATTTCTAAAATATTATCTGTGATCAGCAGTCAGGAAAGTTAATAAAACTTGACGCCTGTACCAAACACATTAGAATAAACTGGACATTCACATCTTAAATGTATGTTTGATTTGTTGCCTACAATAATTGTACTGGAGCTTGGAAAGTGTCATCACTGGTTCAGTGTGCTTCTCTGTGTAATGCAGGCAGAACACAGGTAGATGGAGGGGTCGGCAGGATGCTGTACATACATTCTGAAAATATCACAGCACCCTGCATCAGTACCTCTCCTAAAAAGTCCTCAGCCCAGCAGTAGGCTGGCACTTGGGAGGAGGTATGGCAATATCAAAATGCCTTGATGGGCGGATATCAGTCTGGAGGAGTGGGAGTTTTTAGGCAGGCTGCATTTGCATGCAGACCATCCTCGTGTGATTCTGAGTCTCCATGATTGAAAGAATTTAAATCCAATAAATGAAAGGGACAAGAACATTATGGCTGGGGCGGTAAGGTCTAGGCTACACTGGATGTCCTTCAGCAAGGAAATGAAGTGGGCTGTATCTTTCTTTATACAGAATTTTGAATGCAAAATTTGTGAGAAGCTCACAGTGTGCAGTGAAATTAGAGTAAGGAACTTCAGTAAGGCCCCATTCACACTCCATGTAGCAGGAAAGCGAGCTCCCGCCCATGTGTTTTTACACGTTTTTTTGCATGTTGCACATAGGGCAGCATATTCACTTGAATGAGCTGCCATATGCATGCCAAAGAAGCTCCAGAACCTTTCCGGGCATGGAGTGTCACACGTTTGCCTCATGGCAAAACACATGTCTGCTAACCGCATTTACTGTGCCATTAACAATGAATGGCACAGCAAGCGCAATGCACTTTTCCTGTGCATTTTGCTGCGTGTTCAGGAAACAGTGTGAATGCAGCCTTAAGGAGAGGAGCCTGTAGAACTGTTCAAGGCTGAAGGCAAGGCTGGAGTTTAGCTCTGACTCAACAAGTAGCATCCTTACAGGGTTAAAATCCAGGGCTCTGCTGCTCAGTCATGAGATGTACTGTATTATCACTGAAAAAATTGAAAAGTTGTACTGTGCATCAACTTAGATGGTATGGATAATGGAAACTTGTACACTGAAGTCATTTTTGACAAGTAGGTACACTCTCTTTGTAGATGAGACCTCAATGACTCATAATAGTCTTCCCTTAACTGTACTTACTATGGTGATCATGTATAAAGTGGATTATTTGTGGCCTCGCTTTACAATATTCAGTGACTCTGCTATTCACACACAAGTCTTTAAAATGTCATTGGGTGGGCAGAAAGAGGATACAGTAGAGAAGTTGATAAATACACATATAACAAATTAGCCAAACATACATCAAGAACAGTCAGCGAGCAGAAGTGAAAAATGCATTAATGGGCTCCCACCTGATCCCCATTTTACAGTCCATAACACATGGCTCATCAAAGCTGTTGAGAAGGTCATCTAACTGAATGTAACTTTCTTCATCTCTCTCCGTCACTCCATGGTAGGTGGGAACACAGGAGGCCAGAATGTCTTTCATCAGCAGCTCAAAGCAATTCTTTTCATTTTCAGAATAACGTTTTAAAATCGTCCCCCCGGCTGCTGCTTTGAAGCTCCCTAGGAAAGAATATTTAAAACAGATTATTTGGAAATCACAAATGCCAGATGTAATGATACATGTATTTTACATGGTTTACACTCTTTACAAAGTGCCTATTATCAATAAAAAAAAAAAAACCACTTAAATCGCCTTACAGTATGTTGTGTTCAGCAATCCATCTCTTTCGTCCTACACAGCAAGTAGCAGGAAGCGGCACTGTCAAATGATATCAGCATTTGTTGTAGGTCTATGTGTTCAGCTCCCAAACCCTAAATGTGGACCTGCACTCAATAAGTGTAGATTTGCTGTTGTAAGGATAAACTAGCAGTATTATTGTGCCTAAACAGTACCCCGAAAAATGTAACTTTTGTCTTGATTTCCCCTTGAAAAATACCAGTGCACTTCCTGGTGTGTGAAGGTGCCTGGGCACTCCTGCATACCCCCCAAAATTTCTAAGATAGTAAAGAGCGACCCAATTAAAAGGAGAAGTACAGGTAGTCCCCGGGTTACAAACAAGATAGGGTCTGTAGGTTTGTTCATAAGTCGAATTTGTTTGTAAGTCGGAACAGGAACATTTTTTAAGTGTAGCTCCAGCCAAAAAAAAATATTTTTAAGCTTTTTGGATAGCATAGGGATGGGTTAACACCCTTGTAAAGTTTGTTTTGCTGTCTATGTTTCTGTTCAGAAGATTTCACCTCACTTCCTGTCCCAATGATAATTGGATATCGAAAATTTTAGGTTGTTCTGGAAACAATGATTGGTGATAAAGCATCAATGGAGACACCTTTTTCACATAATAACTATTACAGGAATGAATTTCCATTCCTATGGGGAGATTTCCTCTCACTTCCTGTTGTCTCCCTCCATTTGTAAGTAGGCGTTGTCTGTAAGTCGGGTGTTTGTAACTAGGGGACCACCTGTATAGCCAAAGCTAGTCTTGTTGTACTTCTCCTGTGGATCATAGCAGAGCAGGTCATTCTGCACTCCTGTCACCCATTTTTAGCTGACAGTGGGCTAAACCCAGTTGTTGACTGAAGTCACTCAGCTGGTCTAGGCTCAGGAAAGATCCCAACTTTACAGTTGGAATCTACCCAGATTCCAGAAACCGGCTCAGCCTCTCAGCGAGCCATTCACTCCCTCCCCCTCCACAGCCTGGTGTTTCAGTGAGCGAAGACAAAGGACTGAGTGATCAGTGGCCTTGTATCGCTCAGTTCTAAGTCTTAGAAGAGGGGAGGGACAGATGCATGTAATCCCAGACAGACTCAATGTTGAGATCAGGGCTCTGTGGGGGCCAAACCATCACTTCTAGGACTCCTTGTTCTTCTTCACACTGACAATAGTTCTTAATGACATTGGCTGTATGTTTGGGGTGATTGTCCTGCTTGGCATGATGGACAAGTATCTGCCTGTATTTCTCAGCATTGAGGAAACCAGATGCTTAAACAACCTACCAGCTGAGTTCCTTCAAAAAATGTGTTTAAGTATATTTAGAAGAACTGATGCTGTTTTGAAGGGTGGTCACACCAAATATTCATGTGATTTGAATTTCTCTTCTGTTCATTTACTTTCCATTTTGTTAATCAATAAAAAGAAACTATTAGTATTTCTATTTATGAAAGCATTCTCAATTTACAGCATTTTTTACACCTGCCTAAACATTTTCACAGTACCTTATATAGCTGGTTGTGCTTTGATAAGCACTTGCAACTAGTGTATACCCAGAACAATGGGCTGAAGAATCTGAGAAAGAAATGTTCTTAGTCTTCTCTGCAGTGATCATTCAACTATACATTATAACTTTGCTGCAGCTCACAAGGTGATTTGCAGAAGCAGCAGGAGGGTGAGCAGTTTGAGACAACATTCAAAATGAGGTTTTGGAGATATTTTAGCATTAAAAGGAAATTGCATTTTTAAAGCTGAACTCCGGGAATTCAACCACTTTGTAAAACGTGCTGTATTAATAGGAGTTAAGTACAATGAGGTGCAAGCCACCTCCTGGACTTCTTACTTTCATTTACATCTGACAGTTTTATGAAACCCCTGGGAGGATAGCGATCGCTACACTTCCAGAACTCTGATGCTGAACTTTCTGGTCTCAGCTACTTCAGATGCAGTCACATGCAGCCGCTGTGCCTGCCACTCCCCTCCTCCTACCCAAAAACAGAGTGCTTTGTATTATGTGAATCCATTCACAAAATACAAAGGCTTTTCTGAATGGACAACAGAGGGGAGGGGTTGGCAAGATGCGGTGTGTGAGAAGGCAGTGTTTCTCCTGTAAAAGATACATCTGCGCCCTTTGTTTTAATACAGAACACTACAACATATGATAGTGTATTACTGTGGGTTGTGGAGGTTCATTGAAGTGCCATTAAAAATGAAGTGCATTGCTACATCAATTGTGAAATTATCAGTCTATTACCCTCTAAAAATAAAAATAAAAAAAATTTTGCTGTACAGGGCAGAGGGATTATATGCTAAGGTGAGGACGGCCCCCTGGGAGGGGCCAACCTACGCTTTTATTTGTTTTGCCTAGTCTACTCCTAGTAGGATGAGCATAACCCCATGTGTCATAAGAAGGCTGCGTCTGTCAGTGAACGGAAGAGAAAAATTTTTGTATTGGTGAAATATATAATTGTTGCAGAAAAAAATCCTGCCAGACTGGCTCAAACCATCCATCACCCAATGAGGAAATTGCCTACAGCTACACGATTACCAAGAAAGTAATACCTTTGTGTTGCAGTTTGCCTTTAATCTCACTTTCATTCACAATCAAACAGAACATTTGCACTTGGGGCACTGGAGGTTAAACTGCGTTCATAGGTTTAAAATGAAAAAATAAAAAACCCCCAAAAATAAGAACCTTGCTGTTAATGCACCGTAAATTTTTATTCACCAAATCCATATTCTAAGCAGAAGCATTCTTTGAGACGTGCAGTCACACAAAGAATGGTCCTGATTACATATTCAGCACCCCCATGAACCGAGACTAAAGCCTTGAGGACCCAGCTGTGTTCCCCACCTTGTCCTAAAGTCTAATCCTGAGCTCTTATTCCCCCACCCCCCCCCTTTGCATGTATGCAATGTTTATATTGGACATCATGCAACACTGAGGAATAAGGACATAGAACATAACTGCACAAGAAAAGAACCAAAGAGTAGGTGAGTATTGCTGCTTTTTTTAATCTAGCTGGTGCACCATTTTTTTTATAAATTAAGCCTAGACTTTAAACGTAATGAGCAGTGCTCATGTTTCTCCCTATGATAATACTGGCACAACAAAGAAGTCAGGTATGTAACATTTTGCTAAGCCATAGATGAATTGATTTTCGATCGAGTTTTAACTGCTTTGACAACAAAAGTCTGTTGTTCACAAAGCGCCGGTTCAAATCCCACAATCTGAGAGAGACAATCTGAAAGTAGTCAGCTACTGCTTTGCCTTCTCTTGAGCAAACACAAAATGCACTGGATAGTGGTATCATGGGTGGACCCAGTGTTAAATATTTACAGTGCCTTGAACAAGTACTCACACCCCTTGACGTTTTCCACATTTTGTCATGTTACAACCAAAAACGTAAATGTATTTTATTGGTATTTTAAGTGATAGACCAACACAAAGTGGCACATAGGAAAAATGTGTGTGCTGCTCAGGCCCAATAGGGAGGAGGTATGTGAATAGTACATCCGCAACTGCTGTTGGAGTGCAGACAGGGGATGGAGCCCATCCATGCTCCTGCAAGGTTCCAGAAAGGAAGGGTGACCCCTAAAAGTCACACATATATGGCGCCCAACTGCAATGAATGAAGTGGCAACCTCGGCCTGGACTCCAACCAGGCCACACCCCCAATGCATTTCACTGGTCCATTTTGTTCTAAAATCTTGGTCCTTCACTTCAAAAAAGAAGAATGTCTTAGTTCTCTGATGTCTGGGGGTCCTGTTTTCCTTGAGATATTCTTTAAGGGAGGCTACGTCCCACCATAATAGGGTTTCAGCGGACATGGGTTTGGAATGAGTGATTCATAGTTTCTTTATCTTCAAATTGTTCAGTGCCAACAAAACTGACCCGCTTCTGCTAGTTCTATGCATGAGTCTGTGTGAGTGTCTAGTGGAATTGGGTGGCAAGGAAGGAGACTGCCATGACTCAGGTTTAGTATTTGGTCAGATTCTGACCTAATTGATAGAAACAGATGAATTGATAGAAATAATCCTGAGAAATGGCAAAGTAACTTGTTAATTACACCACATATAGTTCCAACGACTACAGTACTTTTAGTTCCGACTTTACTTTGCCGTTTCTCTAGCAGAAGCGGGTCCGTTTTTTTGGCACTGAACAATTTGAAGATAAAGAAACTCTGAATCCCTCATTCCAAACTCATGCCCATTGAAACCCTATTATGGTGGGACCTAGCCTCCCTTAACCTCCCTAGCGCTAATGCCGAGTGTGGCTCGGGGTGACTTTTCACTACCAAAAGCGGTAACCCTGAGCCACACTTGGGATTACATCGCAGGATCCAGGCAAGGTTCCTTACCTTGTCCCCAGGATCCTGTGATGTCCCCCCGCTGGGTCTGCGGGCTGTGTCCCCCACCCGATGTACTGTGTGCCGGGCTCTATTCCCTGCGAGCATTGCGACGCATGGGGACGGAGCCCGGCGGCAAATTCGAAAAGTGAAAAACACATACAGTACACTGTAAACTGTATGATTACATTATTGTATCAAATCATTTCACATCCCATTTGTCCCTAGTGCTTTGTTCAGTGCCCTGCATGCACTTTAATATTATATATGCTGTTCTCTCTACCTAAATGTCCATGGCATCCAAAAAGCGTACCTTTACTTCAAAAGTGGTTTTTGACCAGTTAGAAAACAGAGATAGTAAATAAGAATCACTTGCAGAATTGAGTGATACTGATCTGTGATGAAATTCGTCATCAGACACTGACAGTGATGACAGCGACAATTCTGCAACTGAGCAAATTTCAGTGTTTTTGACTTGATTACATTATTGAATAAATTTTACTATTATAGTATTAACTTTTTGATAATTATAGTTATTATATTATAATTTATGACTTTGTTGTTTCAAACTTTATCATACCTGGGATGTCTACTAGACTCTTCTTTGGACAGATTTAAGTGAGTTATTCCTAAAAATTACAGGCCTACAAAATAAAACGCCAAATTTCTATGCAAAACAATGTACCACTTTGAGACGCAAAAATCTGACATAATCATACCACCAGGGAGGTTAAAGAATACCTCAGGGAAAGCAGGGTGCCCAGAGGTCTGAGAACCAAGACATTCCTCTTTTTTGAAGTGGAGGTCCAAGATTTTAGAACAAAATGGACCATCATACTGGACAATATCTACAAAGATCTCATGAAACTTCTCGTCGAGCATAATAAAACTGGCCTAAAAACCCTGAAAAAGGAAATCCACTACACACAACAGGACCTGGATAGGCCTCACCACCCATCAGACTTTGAATCAAAAGATGAGCGACCAATCAACACTGGATGCATACAACAGTGCCTTAACTATCAACATACTGACATATTAACTTGCTCCTGATATCCATACATTACTAGTTGTGACCGTACATTCATATATTCAACACACCGTTATGTATAAGACCTACACAGTATATACAATGTACCTCTGCACAACATTGAGTGTTTTCTGGAATTATTAGGGAATTCATTTCTCCTTTTTTCCTCATGAAATTGTAGACAATAACAAAAAAATGTCTTTACAAATATAGTTTTATCTACGAACATGAATCAACAACAATTTAATATTTTTTATCACATAGATTGTAATAAAATGTGTTAGCTTTTTTGCTTATTGGCCCAATTTGGAGAATAAATGTTCATATATTTTTTTACTTGCACTCACATTTGTTTACATTGCATAGAGGTTAGTACTCTAGGCTAAATTGCACTTATAGATCCTTTCCTTCATACACAAATCACAATTAATTACATACACCTGTTACCTTTTTGCACCCAATGAGTGACTACCGATGATTTTTAAATACTCCCCATATGCATGAGTTCCCTATCCCCATGACTAAGCTCCGGGGGCAGAATGAAACGCATTGGGGCGTGGCCTGGTTGGAGTCCAGGCTGAGTTTGACACTTCATTCATTGCAGTAGTTCCTTTCATGAACAAAGTGGCACATAATTGTGAAGTGGAAGGAAAATGATAAATGGTTTTTAATTTTTTTTTTACAAATAAATATCTGAAAAGTGTGGCATGCATTTGTATTCAGCCCCCTTTACTCTGATACCCCTAATTAAAATCTGGTGGAACCAATTGCCTTCAGATGTCACCTAATTAGTAAATAAAGCCCACCTGTGTGTAATTTAATGTGCAATTTAATCTCAGTATAAAAAAAGCTGTTCTATTAAGCCCTCAGGTTTGTTTGTTGGACAACTTTAGTGAACAAAAAGCATCAAGAAGGCCAAGGAACACACCAGACAGGACAGGGATAAAGTTGTGGAGAAGTTTAAAGCAGTCCCGAATTATCTTGTCGAAAAAAATATGACTCTAATTTAACGTGTAATTTAATGTGTGTCCACCCGAAATAAATGATTAATCCACTGTAGACTTCCGTTAACCAAGGTGGTCTAAAATTAATCCCCATAGTCTCATTTCCCCCGACTTATGTTTACGTACGGTGTGAAAAGTCTATAAATAAACATTTTTTTTTTAATTTTTGGTAAATAGTAAAAGGAAGGTGAAGTGTTAATACACGGTGAAACAAGTACTTTCCTTGATGACGTTACTTACTTCACAGTTTGAGTCGGACCTGAGGTTGGTCCGGTGCGGGGTTACGCAAAGTAAGACGGGGGCCTCGAATCAGTACCCCTATCCCTTGAGTACGTA
>BLSH010349043.1:273721-292279 GCA_018402905.1 Glandirana rugosa | reverse complement strand
GACATACTACAGGAGATGGTCAGAGACTGCAGACTGCATTTTTCTTGAGCTTTTCTTGCACTAAAGGTGCCAATAATGGCCAACAATAAAGTCATATTAATTTAAATTGATCATATTAAAAGTGGAATATAATACAATTATATAAAAAATATAAATTTTTTTAAAAACTGTAAATTTTGCTTTTGATTTTAGACAAAATGCATCCTGCATTTTTGGTTTCGGTACCAAAATTTCCATTTGGTGCACCACTAATATAAATCAATGCTTAAGAAAAAAGAAAAAGGAAAACTGTCCAGTGAATAAAAAAAAAAAAATCAAGAAAAACAGTCCACTTCCACAAACAGTTCATAAAGTGTTGCAAATTCAAATAAATATAAAATCTCCACAGAAATAGTCCATTCACCGTGCTCAATAGAGTGAAAAGAAATCCAAGACTTGTATCTTCAAAATAGTACTCCACCACAACACGTGTATAAGGGGTGCAAACTCACCAGAGATATAAATCAAATAAGCTTTAAAATGGATGAGAACAGCTCCAGCTAGCAATAGATGAATAAAGGATCTCAGTGTGTCCCCTCAGGAATGCAAATACATATTTAAAAGTGCTATACGCTAGCACCAGCATGTATAGCTCGCAGGTAAACACTGGCTGCTTGCAGCACGGCGTGCGTTCTAAGTCTTGGAACCAGCAGACTGGAAGTGACAATACAGCACAAAAAGGGCCTGGAAGTCATGGACATTCCTTAATGAACTGGAAATTTGTGAACTGGGCCATAATAAATTCTTGCTTACATTGCTGGAATTTCTTATAACACATAATGGGATTGATTTACTAAAACTGGAGAGTGCAAAATCTGGTGGAACTCTGCATAGAATCCAATCAGCTTCCAGTTTTTTTTTTTTTTTTTGTCAAAGCTTAATTGAATAAGCTGAAGTTAGCTGGTTGGCTACCATGCACAACTGCTCCAGATTTTTCACTCTCCAGTTTTAGTAAATCAACCCCAATGTGTACCTTCAGAAGCAGAGCACGCCAATGGAGGCCCCATTGTATGCTAACCTGTATCAGGAGGGAATCTGAGTGGGAGAGGACCTTTGGTCCTCAGATGACCTCACAATGTATATCTGCTTTGTATTATCATGGAATAGGTATATTGATGATGTATTCATTCTGTGCACAGGTGATTAGGAAATGCTGAAAGAATTCCTCTTACCTGTAAACAACTATGATTTTAATCTAAAATTTACATTTGAGATAAACAAACAGCTTCCATTTTTTTGGATTGACAAAGTTGAACAGGGTAAATTATACACATCACTATTTGTACCCCTTTTTGTGGGGATTTTTAAGGCAATTTTGCAAACTGCCTTATAAATCCCCCCCAAAAAACGAGGTACAAATAATAATGGCCATTTATAAGGGATGATGGCAATAACACACATGAGCATTGTACACATTTTTACTTTACAGGAGAATACTATTCTTGAGGCAAGCAGTGCTCATCCCAAATCTCTTGAAGAGCATCTCCTATGGGCAGTATATTAGATTGTGCAGAAATTGCGATTGAGAGAACAACGTTGAGACAGAGGAGAAAGAACTTAGAGATACACTAAAAAAAAGACCACAACCTGTCTACAATAACCAGGCAGAATGACCAAGAAATTCAAAAAACGTGAGAGGACAACAAGGTGGGTTTAGTAACCAACACAAAATTCTCCAATAATATTAGAATTTACTAAAGGAACATTCGTGGTTAACTAAATTTACTAAATGTACAACAGATTGTCAGAGCAAAATAAAAAAAAGTTTACAATCACTTTAAAAAGCAAGTAAATCTTAAATTAAGGAATATAAACTGACTAAAGATACAAATCAACTGTCAAAATATATTATTAGATGTAATTATGTACAGTGCTAAAACTTTAAGGCAAAAATGAATTGCATCTCTGCAATTTTATGTGTCAACTTGATAACTGAATTTACTAACCACTAGCTAGCTCATATAATGTATACAGTGCTGAGAAAAAGTATTTGCCCCCTTTCTTATTTTTTTTGCATATTTTCACACTTAAATGATTCATATCATGAAACTAATTTTAAT
Organism: Glandirana rugosa; assembly: GCA_018402905.1. NCBI lineage: Eukaryota > Metazoa > Chordata > Amphibia > Anura > Ranidae > Glandirana > Glandirana rugosa. The sequence goes on along the minus strand of BLSH010349043.1, from coordinate 290,180 downwards.
ATTACACAAAGATAACCAGGGTAAATACATAATGCAGTTTTAAATGATGATTTCATTTATTAAGGGAAAAAAAACTGTCCAAACCTGCCTGGCCTCATGTAAAAAAGTAATTGCCCCGTAAACCTAATAACTGGTTGTGCCACCCTTGGCGGCAACAACTGCAATCAAGCAGTCTTTCATATCGCTGCAGAGAAATTTTGGCCCACTCTTCTTTGCAGAATTGTTTTAATTCAGCCACATTAGAGGGATTTCAAGCATGAGTGGCCTGTTTAAGGTCATGTCACAACTTGTTTTTAAGTATTCAGAGGTGGACTTGCTTGTGTTTTTGGATCACTGTCCTGCTGCATAATCCAAGTGCACTTGAGTGTGAGGTCAGGAACTGATGGACGGACGTTCTCCTTCAGGCTTTTTTTGGTAGAGCACAGAATTCATGGTTCCAGCAATTATAGCATGTCGTCCAAGTCCTGAAGCTGCAAAGCAGCCCCAGACCATCACACTACCACCACCACTGTTTGACTGTTGGTATGATGGTCTTTTTATGAAATGCTGTGCTAGTTTTGCACCAGATGTAACGGGACACACACCTTCCAAAAAGTTCAACTTTGGTTTAATTAATCCATAAAATATTTGCCCAAAAGTCTTGGAGATAATAAAGATGTTTTTGGCAAATGTAAGATGACACTTTGCGTTCTTTTTGGTCAGCAGTGGCTTTTGCCTTGGAACTCTCCCATGGACGCCATTTTTGCCCAGTTTCTATCTTATTGTTGAATCAGGAACACTGACCTTACCTGAGGCAAGTGAGGCCTGCAGTTCTTTAGATGTTGTTGTGGGTTCTGTTATGACCTCCTGGAGGAGTCGTCATTGTGCTCTTGGCGTAATTTTGGTAGGCCGGCCACACTGGGAAGCTTCACTGCTGTTCCAAGTTTTTTTTTTTAGAAATGGCTTTATGACCCTTTCCAGACCGATACATGTCAATTACTTAGTTTCCTGTCTGTTCTTGAATTTCTTTAGATCACGTGTTGCTTTCTGAGATCTTTTAGTGCGTTTCACTTTGTCAAACAGCTGAAGTGAAATTTAACTCAGCTTTCCAAAAAATGTGGTTAATCACAGCTTATTCATGATTTAGCAAGGGGAGGGGGGGCAAATACTTTTTCACATATGGCCAGGCAGGTTTGGATAGCTTTTTTCCCCATCATTTAAATCATCTTTTAAAAACTGCATTTTGTATTTACTCGGGTTATCTTTGTGTAATTTTAAAATTTGTTTGATGATCTGAATCATTTAAGTATGACAATTATACAAAAAAAAATAAAAAATCAGAAAGGCGGCAAATACATTTTAACAGTATGGTTGGGATAAGTTCAGTAATTGAAAGAAGTATGAACAGAATTTGATATAAATGTGCATTGTTTATAAGTGCATTGTACATATGAAATTTATAGGCTGGCATGTTGAGGGGGTCCTCCTCGTCACGTCTGTCCTCTTCCTACTACATTCAGTAGGGAACAGCATCTAATGATTTGCATTCAGCCATGGGTTGCAAGGCTTGATGTATAGTTCACAGCATGCATAGAAGTGGGAGGGGAGAGCGGGTATGACAAATGTATTTATTTTAACCCCAGTGATGGTATACCGGCCATGCCCCATCTAAGGGTGCTCCTATTTGGGAGGAAGTGCATCAGGGACCATATGATCTAGAGTGTCCCTGCCAGGGATGATAGCTTCAGCAATACAAGCAACAAGGCCTGCAGGCTCCACGATCAGGTTACCTAGTTCAAAACTTTCTGCCCAAATACTTTGCTACCAGTGATGTTTCAGTCATAAAAGTGAAAGGGCTTCTTAATAGAAGGCAAAAGGTAAGCAAACTACACTCTTCCATCAATATGTGTGCTAACAACAGTGGATGACCCAAGAACTCAGGCAAAGCAATTATAAACACGAACAAGACTAGAGCTATAAAAACATGCCCTGCAGGGAATGTATTTATATGACTTAATATTTGTCATATTTTGTTATGTGTGTGTCATTGTTTTAATGTATTTTTCATACAAATTAAATACAATATAATTAAAAGGTTATTATTGCAAAGAACTGCTACTGGGAGGAGCTTAGTGGAGAAAGTGCAGTTATATATGACTCACACAGAGAAATTTGCTAAAAACCCACACCAGGCAGGAAACCTGGTTTAAGGCTTGTCTACCCACTTGTATTAAAAAAATAAATAAACTGTTCCATATACATATACAGTTGCAAGAAAAAGTATGTGAACCCTTTGGAATGATATGGATTTCTGCATAAATTGGTCATAAAATGTGATCTGATCTTCATCTAAGTCACAACAATAGACAACCACAGTCTGCTTAAACTAATAACACACAAAGAATTAAATGTTACCATGTTTTTATTGAACACACCATGTAAACATTCACAGTGCAGGTGGAAAAAGTATGTGAACCCTTGGATTTAATAATTGGTTCAACCTCCTTTGGCAGCAATAACTTCAACCAAATGTTTCCTGTAGTTGCAGATCAGACGTGCACAACGGTCAGGAGTAATTCTTGACCATTCCTCCTTACAGAACTGTTTCAGTTCAGCAATATTCTTGGGATGTCTGGTGTGAATCGCTTTCTTGAGGTCATGCCACAGCATCTCAATCGGGTTGAGGTCAGGACTCTGACTGGGCCACTCCGGAAGGTGTATTTTCTTCTGTTTAAGCCATTCTGTTGTTGATTTACTTCTATGCTTTGGGTCGTTGTCCTGTTGCAACACCCATCTTCTGTTGAGCTTCAGCTGCTGGACAGATGGCCTTAAGTTCTCCTGCAAAATGTCTTGATAAACTTGGGAATTCATTTTTCCTTCAATGATAGCAATCCGTCCAGGCCCTGATGCAGCAAAGCAGCCCCAAACCATAATGCCCCCACCACCATACTTCACAGTTGGGATGAGGTTTTGATGTTGGTGTGCTGTGCCTCATTTTCTCCACACATAGTGTTGTGTGTTTCTTCCAAACAACTCAACTTTGGTTTCATCAGTCCACAGAATATTTTGCCAGTACTGCTGTGGAACATCCAGGTGCTCTTGTGCAAACTGTAAACGTGCAGCAATATTTTTTTTGGACAGCAGTGGCCTCCTCTGTGGTATCCTCCCATGAAAACCATTCTTGTTTAGTGTTTTACGTATCGTAGATTCGCTAACAGGGATGTTAGCATATGCCAGAGACTTTTGTAAGTCTTTAGCTGACACTCTAGGATTCTTCTTCACCTCACTGAGCAGTCTGCGCTGTGCTCTGGCAGTCATCTTTACAGGATGGCCACTCCTAGGGAGAGTAGCAGCAGTGCTGAACTTTCTCCATTTATAGACAATTTGTCTTACCGTGGACTGATGAACAGCAAGGCTTTTGGAGATACTTTTATAACCCTTTCCAGCTTTATGCAAGTCAACAATTCTTAATCGTAGGTCTTCTGAGAGCTCTTTTGTGCGAGGCATCATTCACATCAGGCAATTCTTCTTGTGAAAAGCAAACCCAGAACTGGTGTGTTTTTTATAGGGCAGGGCAGCTGTAACCAACACCTCCAATCTCATCTCATTGATTGGACTCCAGTTGGCTGACACCTCACTCCAATTAACTCTTGGATATGTCATTAGTCTAGGGGTTCACATACTTTTTCCACCTGCAGTGTGAATGTTTACATGGTGTGTTCAATAAAAACATGGTAACATTTAATTCTTTGTGTGTTATTAGTTTAAGCAGACTGTGATTGCCTATTGTTGTGACTTAGATGAAGATCAGATCACATTTTACGACCAATTTGTGCAGAAATCCATATCATTCCCAAGGGTTCACATACTTTTTCTTGCAACTGTGTATATATATATATATATATATATATATATATATATATATATATATATATACACACACACATATACATACACATACTGCAAAGTCGTTAAACACAAAACGTTTCTAGGCTTGCTCTGGTAGTACCACTGCTTAGGCCCCAAACCTTGGTCTTTGGTTGGTTCCTCAGACCCTTTCACACAGCACATCTGGGTTTGTGTGTCTTTCTCAGCTCCCTGCACTCTCTGGGCTTTCTCAGTCCTCTTGTTGTCTTGACTCTAGATGAGGAAGCTCCTATCTACAACATGAAGTACTCATAAGTCCCATAAGTGAAGCACATCTGTCTCATAACGGGAGCTTTGAACTATGCCAAACCTAAGATTATAATTGCTGTGAGCACCTTCTGGTCTCTGGCAAGACTTGGACCATGGGTTGGAGGCTTCTTCCCTCCCAAAGCTCTCTGAAACCTCCAAACTAAATTCAGGATTTATAAAACCCAGAGAAAACTGAAAAAAGTTTTCTCCACTCAAAAATTGATATTCTTGAGCCCTGTGCTCTGCATTGTATGAACCCTGTGTCAGTTTTGCCTACTTTTATATACACATTGTCACAAAATATAGGCATGCAGTCTACAAAACACAGTGTACATAATGCATTAGGGTCTATTTTTCAACAATCTATCACCAGACGTTTAAATAGATAGGACAGCAAGTGTTTTCCCATCTTAAAAAATAACTCAATTCAAAATAAAATCATGACTGCTTGTGTATCTACATCTTTCTTACCATTATGACCGGCAAGCTGCACCCAACGCCTTTTAAATGGGCTGATAACAGGAATGTTCACAATAGTTCTAAGCTTCTGCCATGATTTATTCTGCAGGAAAAAACAGAGAAAAAACAATTTTAGTTAAATAAACATAAAATGCCAAGTTACAGTCACTGGTAAATGTTCTGAAAGTTAGCAACATGTGTGAGATTCTCCTACACATCACCCAGTAGAAGAGTCCAGAGATATGATTATTGGATTTGTGGTAGAATGGAAAACACAATACCTCCTGGTTTAATATGAAAAGAGTGGGCTTAAAATTAAAAATAATTTATTTTAATTACACAGGTCCTATAATTAAAGAGAATGTGTGAAAATAGATTTTCCAGTTTATATTTCCTATTGGAAAGAATGTGTACAACACCATTTAAGTGTATATGAAACCTGTTTCATCTGTATTTTCGCCGTAAATGATGGCTCCCGTATGCATGCGCGGGAGTGACGTCAGCGCGGCTCCGCCAATCACAGTGCTGGAGCCCGCGCTGTGATTGGACGGAGCCACAGACACAGAAGAAGCATGTTGCCGGTCAACACATCTGAAGAATTCCCCCTTTCTCCTGTTCCTCTTACAACTACAATATTGCACTACTCATTACTTAATGTACCAGAGAAAATGGTCACCAGGACAAATTGAGGGGTAAATCTCCATAGTAGTAGTTGCCTACTCTATCGATCGATCTATCTAGTGCAGTGTTTCTCAACTTCAGTCCTCAAGGCACAACAGGTCATGTTTTCAGGATTTCCATTATTTTGCACAGGTGATTTGATCAGTTTCACTGCCGTAGTAATTAACACGGCCGTTCCATCTGAGGGAAATCCTGAAAACATGACCTGTTGGGGCGCCTTGAGGACTGGAGTTGAGAAACACTGATCTAGAGAGTGTAGCGGGGTCCAGAGCTTAATGCCTCATATACACAATGAGATTATCAGACGAATGATCATCTGTTTTTTTTGGGTTTTTTTCATGCTAGTCTCATATAGAAAATAAAGAGTTTACTAAAGTTACAAAAATTCTCGTACGACAGAATACAAATTTGGAAGTGATGTAAAGTACTGTAGTGTAATTGTATTTTCAAACGACCACGGTACTGATTAAAAGAAAATCATACGATTTGGTATCATACAAGAAACATTTTCGTGCTTGTCCCATCAGATAATTTTGCATGAATTGCCGTGATCGGGTCTCAAAAGCTGTGTACTAATGATCAGATTATCGTACGATTGATTCGAAAGCAGTATTTTTCTTACAATTTTCTGATCGTGTGTACAGGCCATAAGACAGTTTTGTTATAGAGACCTTGCCACCAACTAAAAAAATGCATACGAAAGCACAGAAATGCTTACTAGTGGGGTTTTTCCTCTCCATAAACGATGTATGATTCAATTGCATTGTGCATCTGAAGTATCCCATAATGCTTGACAACTCCAGGAAGAATCAATCTCCTATCACAACCCCCTTCCATCTTGCATGTGACTGGCCTAGCTCCTTCACTCCCCTAACTCCCTATCTTTTATGCAGCAACAGGGGAAGGAGCTAAGGTAAATGCTATAGAGTACTACTTGAGCAACTCTGAGCCTGTTGGGCTCTTGGCATAGCATCCAAAATGGCGGCATTCAGAAGCAATCTCAGGGCTTTTGGGGGGGATACACAAGAGAGGCCTTTACCAATAAATTGCATGCACTAGATTAACAAAAGTATTGGGATGCCTGCCTTTACACGCACATGAACTTTAATGGCATCCCAGCCTTAGTACGTAGTGTTCAATATTGGGTTGGCCCAACCTTTGCAGCTATAACAGCTTTAACTCTTCTGGGAAGGCTGTCTACAAAGTTTAGGAGTGTGCCTATGGGAATGTTTGACCATTCTTCCAGAGGAGCATTTGTGAGGTCAGGCACTGATGTGGACAAGAAGGCCTGGCTCGCAGTCTGCGCTCTAAATCATCCCAAAGGTGTTCTATCTGGTTGAGGTCAGGACTTTGTGCAGGCCAGTCAAGTTCCTCCACCCAAACTCGCTCATCCATGTCTTTATGGACTTTGCTTTGTGAACTGGTCCAAATCATTTGGTGGAGGGGGACTATGGTATGAGGTTGTTTTTCAGGGGTTGGGCTTGGCCCCTTAGTTCCAGTGAAGGGAACTCTTAAGGTGTCAGCATGCCAATACATGTTGGACAATTTCATGCTCCCAACTTTGTGGGAAAAGTTTGGGGATGGCCCCTTCCTGTTCCAACATGACTGCACACCAATACACAAAGCAAGGTCCAGACTGGGATGCCATTAAAGTTCACGTGCATGTAAAGGCAGACGTCCCAATACTTTTGGTAAAATAGTGTATATAAAATAATGTTAAATGCACATATAATCTCACGGTAAAATTTTTGGTGAAATGTTTGATAGGGTATCTTTAAATCATCAAATCTCCAATGCACAAATTTTATTTGAATAATTTCTAGTTTCCAGTACATGCATTACACTGTATTAATATATTGCCAAACACATACTGCATATATTACATTAAACAGACAAATCTGCTGCAGCCACAGGTGAGGCCCAATATACATAAAAAGGGAAATGAAGTGAGGTGACAATTATGGGAACCGTTGGTGTACAAGTCTGTAATCAAAGATGGTACACCTATACTTCTTGTGTTGCAGATCAATCCGGCTTCTCATTCAGTGATCTTTAACAAGTGGAACCAAAGCCATTAAAGGGGAACAAAACTCTCCCAATCAACATGAACTATTTTAATCCTCATGCCGCGGCCTGAAACCCGGAAGTATCCTCCTCCTTCTGCTCCCCCGGACAGCCAGGCCCCTTCTCCTCCTCTGCAAAAAGGGCGCCGACCAACCCGAGGATTGTCATCGGGCAGCCGGCGCTAGGCAGGAATAGTAAAACATGGTGCCACCCCAACCCTCCCCCCCAAAAAAATATATTTTCCTGTCTACTGAAAGTGCGCAAATGATGCAGAATGCGGGACTTTTGATGCATGGTCAGAAAATAGCGCACAACCTAATAGAAATCTATAGGACTACAGCTATAACTGCGGGTAACATGTAAAAAAAAAAAAAAAAAAACCTTTGCATTACCTTTGCCCCTGTACCTCTAGACCCCTTCCCATTACACAGTCCCCATACCTCTGGACCCCTTTACAGCACACAGCCCCCACAACTCTGGGCCCTTTTACATTACACAGCCCCCCACACCTCTGGACCCCCTTACATCACACAGACCCCACACACACACACACCTTTGGACCCCTTGACATTACACAGCCCCACCCCCCACACCTCTCTGGGTCCCTTTACATTAACACAGCCCCCCACACCTCTGGACCCCTTTACGTTACACAGTCCCCCCCCCACCCCACAGTTCTGCCCTGTCCTACCTTATTCGATCAAGCAGACTGTGAGACACAGAGGAGTGGAGCAGGGAGCAGAATGGGAGAGAGAAGCAGCAGAGCTGAATAGACAGTAGGAGCTGCCGGAGTTAACTATCCTAGAAACCAATCACCTGCTGGTTAACTTGGAAATGTAACTGCGGCAGTTCTCACTGTCTATTCAGCGCTGCTGTTTCTCTCTCCCGTTCTGCCCCCTGCTCCCCTCTCCTGTATTATTGAGTGACAGCCACCCCAGTGAATAAGCAAAGCCGGCCCGCCTGACAACCTTAAGTGGTGCCGGCCTGACACCTCCGCCCAATGTGTGGCACCCGGGGCGGACCACCTCCTTGTTGGTACTGGGGGGGGCTTTCTCAGCTAAGCACACCTCCGTTCCTGCATGCTTGCGCTAAGGGCAGATGGATCCCAAGAAGTAAATGCTACATGAATCATCTGCCAAAAGGTATGTCCTGAGAGCCACACATCATTGCAAACCCATTTCTGGTAAAGTAACTGGCAGTCTCCGCCTGCCAGGCCACACCAGCAAGGTGTTTCGTTCCACCCCTCGAGCTTAGTCATGGGCATGGAGACTCCGAGCAAGGGGGGGGCGGTTAAATGCATCATCAGTTGCCACTCAATAGGAAAATGGTTGTCAGGTGTGCATGGGGCTAATCAAGGAAATGCTAGATACGCAAGCAAATGGATTACAAAAAGTCTGTAATGGCCAACACCCTGAAAAATGTGTCAAAAACCACATGTATATACATCCGACGAACAACCTAAAATGAAAAAGTGCCCCTAAAAATAAAATTTTATTTTGAGTTTTGAACTAAAACAAATTTTAAAAAATGAAAAAGAATAGTAAATATTATGGAAAAAGTCTAGATAATCTACAGAAATAATCAAGTAAATAAATGAATAAAAGGAGTCTCCAGCAGCGCACTCTAAACCAAGATATAGTGATAGTGTGAGAGATCAGGTCACATTGATGGAAAAACTCAGTAACTCTATTATGAATGCACATCTCAAAACAAACCTGAAGATAAATCCCAGAACAGGGACAGATGATGGTAAAGGTAAATGAATGGAACTATTCATAACAGTGGGTGAGATCCCACTCAAAATTGAAAGCCATAGGGATACGAGTATCCAGCTTAAATATCCAGAACACCTGCCTCCTACAAAAGGAGGACGAAATGATCACCACGGCGGGCAGGGCAATCCACCCTCTCTACAATCTGTACCTTGAATCATCTGCCTTTAGGGCCCATTCACACAGGGGCGATCGCGACTTTGCTTGGCAATTGCAGCGTGACTTCAGGCGACTTACAACACGACTTATGCCAGGCGACTTTGCCTGTGGCCAATCAGAGGAGGGAGGCAGGGGGTTGCCCCAAATAAATTCTATTATTTTCACTGTAAAGTCGCTTGCATTAAGATGGTGGATCCAACTTGGAGGCGACTTCTATTGAATCCTATGGGCACAAGTCAGATAGAAGTCGCCTTGAAGTCGTGCAGGAACTTTTGAAGTTGGAGCGACTCAGTAGCGTACATTAACCTCCCTGGCGGCAATCCCGAGTGTGGCTCGGAGTGGAATTTCAGTACCATTAGCGGTAACCCCGAGCCACACTCGGGATCGCATCGCTGGATCCAAGGCAGCGTTACTCACCTTGTCCCCTGGATCCAGCGATGTCCCCCGCCGTGTCTGCGGGCTGTGTCCTCTGCCCGATGTCTCTGTGTTCCGGGCTCCGTTCCCTGCGAGGGAACGAGTACACTGTAATCTGTAAGATTACATTACTGTATGAAATCATTTCACATCCCTTTTGTCCCTAGCGGTTTGCCCAGTGCCCTGCATGCACTTTTATATTATATATGCCATTCTTTCTGCCTGGAAACATGAGAATGTCCATAGCAACCAAAAAGTGTCCCTTTACGTCAAAAGTGGTTTTTGATCAGCTAGAAAACACCGATAGTAAATAAGAATCATTTGCAGAATTGAGTGATACTGATTTTTGGGGAAATTTATCATCAGACACTAAAAGTGACGACAGCGACAATTCTGCAACTGAGCAAATTTCAGTGTTTTTGGTTTGATTACATTATTGAATACATTTTATTACTATTATGTTATTATTTTTGATAATTATTTTTAGTTATTTATTATATTATAATTTATGATTTCATGTTTCAAACTTTATTATACCTGGGATGTCTGCTAGACTCTTGTTTGGACAGATTTAAGTGAGTTATTCCTAAGAATTAAAGGCCTACAATCTAAAACGCCAAATTTCAATGCAAAATAATGGTATCGCTTTCAGCAACAAAAATCTGAAATAATCATACCGCCAAGGAGGTTAAGACGGCTCCCATTCATTTCAATGGGATTTGAGATGTCAAGCGACTTGAGGTGACTCAAGTCGGATCGCAAGTCACCCATGTGAAGGGGCCCTTACTCAAATAGCCATGGCTAGAAATGTTGGGAGGAGTGTTTTCAAATTAATTTCTCAGCAAAACAAAGCATGGATGGCTGGGGTTGCTATGAACATTAAAAATGAATTAAATAGCGTATTCAGTTTGAGGTGCTCAGATATAGTTAAGTTCTGTTTTATTAAGGCCCCTTTCAGGCGGACAGACGGACTCTGGCAGGGGATCCACCGGCACAGCAGGGAATCTGTCCAGTGATTCCCGCTGAGCAGGCAGATGACAGGTCCATGCCCGCTCCGCTTATGAGGAGGAGACACAGACACAGCCCGCTCCTCTGGGTGGTCGGATGGAAACTGCCATCTGGTCCGCCAGATGGATGAGGAACTGATCCCCCATCCGTCTGTATCTAGCAGACAGGATCGGATGTATGTTGACATCCTGCACTCCATAGAGGGCAATAGATGTTCCCACCGGATCTGCCTAAAAGACAGGTGGACCAGATCGATAAAAGTGGCTATCATATGCACAGCCCTTTTTCCTTACAATTCAATAAATCTCTTTAATACAAAGTTGGTACCCAATACATGTATCAATTACCAGCAGTTTCATCAATTTTAGACTCAGTACTGCCAATTATCAGCTGATATACAAGCACCTGCAGACTAGATTACTAAAGCAATGCTAGTTATAATGGCGATGTAATGTAATGTCAGTGACAGGTTCACTTTAAGGCTGCCTTCCTTCCATTACCCCAGGACTCCATTCTGCCGCTAGGAGTGAGAAAGGGTAGACCTGTCTAAGCCCCCAAACATTTTCATGTATAGCTAAAAACAAACACTTGTAGCCATTTCCTATTTCACTAAAAGGTGTTTTGTTGCTGTCCATATTGGAGAGGTTTGTCTCTCTCAACTCCTCAGTAAGGACAAATTTCCAAAGGCAGCAATACCAAGCTGACAGAAATTCTGTGTCCCATTCTATGAGCAACAAAAAAGTTTTGGCTAGAGTTCCACTTTAAAGATGAACCTGATACAAGGTGGAAGACATTGCTGACTTTCTTTTTAAAGATGCCAGCTCTAATGCTGCCAACATCAATTCTGTTTTCACTATCCATTCAGTCACCGACCTCAAAAAATATGTACGTGGCTAGTAAAGTCTACGACGTCTCAATTCACATTCTTCATATTGGCTCCAAGCAAGGTCTCATTAGGTAGGGGAGCAATGGAAGCTGCCCTATTTCTCATCTCACAGGTTTTATTTCAAGGTTAAAATGTTTATTTGTAAGAAACATCCATGTGAACACAAACATGAATTCAGAAGGCTCTAATGAAGTGGTTCTCCACTCCTGTCCTCGGGACCCACCAACAGGCCAGATTTTAAGTATTACCTTGGGGAGATGCAGACTAGAATACTGCAATCACTGAGCAGCAAATGATATCACCTGTGATGCATTTCAGTTATCCTGCAAACCCGGCCTGTTAGTGGGTCCCGAGGACCGGAGGTGAGAACCACTGCTTTAATGCAACTTGTTGCACATTTCTAGCACACAATTTACTTCTGGAAAGCATAAACAGAAATAATTACTGAGCGTAAGTATTAAAAATCTAGGACATTCTATGCGACAAGCCGGAGTCAGAGGCCTTCTGTTATTACAAATCACTTTGACAATAAAGTGCCCCTGTCAATAGTATAAGACAAGTGAAATAAGGCCACCTTATAAAGGAATAATAGGAATACTTCACCGGTTTTGGTGGGCAATGAGTGACTTTTCATTCTCCCTTTAAGGACAGAGGGCGGAGGGCGTAAGTGACGTTTGACGTCGCTCCGGTCCTCCAATGGCATAGAGTCATTCTCCTAAAAAGCTACAGGTGCCACTGTAGACTGGCCCTTCTAGTTGTGTGTGGGCTAGAGTGCCCCCTAGTGACATGGCCACTTAAAGTAAACTCTAATATTTCCCAGAATGTTCATGTTAAGGCTTGGTTCATACTGCCGCAACCTCAAAGTTGCGTGACTTACAGTGCAACTTTGCCACGCAACTTCTTGGCGATTTGTTGGCAACTTGAGAACTACTTGATGCAACTTTGAAGAGGCTTTGAATACATGGATTTTGACTTTGCATGCGACTTCACATATGTCAAGTCGCACAACAACTCACAGTAGTGGAAACAGAGTCTTATTCCTATTACAAGGAATGTAAACATCTCTTATAATAGAAATAAGCAGGGCAGGGCCTCTGTGAGATCTGGGGTCAAAAAGACTTCAGATCTAACATTTGCACTTAAAAGCAATAAAAAAAAAAAAAATTCCCTTTAAGGACGGAGGGTGCAAGTGACGTTTGATGTCGCTCCGGTCCTTCAATGGCATAGAGTCCTCACTCAACTTCCTGGCCATCAGGCTACAGGACCCGATCACCTCTACTGTTTCCAACGGCTCCATAAGCGGCGGAGACCACTGGGAAGCGGCGGCAGGAGGGTGCACCTCTCCCGCCACCCATAAAAGTGATCTTGCGTTGAATCCGCTGCACAGACCACTTTTACCTGAAAGCGGACTGCCTGCTGTTTAATCTGCTGCCATAACCCCGGTATTGAACATCAAAGTACTGACTTATATCGACGGCGGGCGGTCCACTTCGTGGTTTGTTCATGCAGTAAGGCATACTTGTTATACTCACTGTGGAACCTAAGAGGTTAATCATCAGCATTGTGTATAAAAGGCTGTTTGATCCTGTCTCTCTGATCCTCCTCTTTTTTTAACTGACTCCAACCCATCTACTGACAGAACAGAGCATTAGGAGTCAGGCTGCACATGCTTAGTTTGGTGTGCAGTGCTAGAGAGTTCTTTTTTTCTTGGGAGAGTGCATGTGATCAGCACAGGGTCAACCAGCACTGTCTAGACAGAGAATTAGGGGAAAATGAAAACTCCTCCTACAAGCTTTAACCATGCACTGATGCAAGTCACAAGACTGCTATATACTGCTGATGAGAAATGGTATTTAGCACTTTATATTTACTAAAACTATTGTATTTCTGTGTACTGTGGGAGACCAGATATAGAAAATGCAGGGTCCTGGGTTTAGCAACACCTTAAGACAGCTCTCATTGACTAACATGGGATTTTACGTCACACAACTTGGGGTCTCACAAGTTGAATCCCAAGTTGCGGCAGTGTGAGCCGAGCCTCAGTCCTGTACTATTACCATTCCAAAATATCTATCAAGTAATTAAATAGTCTCAGAAGTTACAGCTTAAGGGTACAGTTTTTTTAGATGTGGACCCATCACCAGGGCATTACATTAGGATTACCCAAGATACCTTTATTCTTAACATTTTTATTTCAATACAAGGGATGGCAAAGGGGTAACAAAGTACCTACAGATAAGATGCACATAACCTACTCCCAACAACCACACCACCTGGGGCTCTGGTAATTTCACGCAGGAATCTCCAAATTGGCATAGGGCATGGCTTGCAGAATATTATAAGTGTGTGTATATATATCTATCATTTGGTGTAATCTTATCTAATAATGCTCTGATATACATTTTCTATAGTTCTAATTTGTTCATTAGTGAGCAAATATACAGAGAGAGTTTAGTCCTATTCTCAGTTGCCACTACTGTTCTAAAGCTTTCTTTCCTCTCCATGCAATGGAAACCATAGGGCTGATATAAGATAGTTAAAAAAGATGTCTAAAATATCCGACCTCCGCCCTCTATGTACAATCACATATTTATTTTCTAACAAAATGACCATAGATATCCTATACAAATACTTTCATTCTTACTCTAGTCTAGTCCTGACCAATTAAAACATCAATGGCTAATGGATTGTGGGTAATGGTCAATTATATGAAACACCAATAATGGTCCAGAACTTCAAATTTTCCCACTAAATTACAAGAATATTCATTAGGAAAACATATACCAGTTTACCTTATTTTCCAGGCTTTGTATCACACTCATGTCCATGATCCCAGGATCTACCATCTCAACCTCCTGTTCAGTATCCATTTTTTAAACTCCCAATTCTGTAAATCTATACAGGCAGATGAGCTGCTCCCCTTCCTCACCATTGCATGTCGGTTCTCTGTCTATGGGAGATAACTGACCTTTTAATATATAACTTTCCTCTAGAGTCTATAGCCTAAATAGGTCTCCGCCAATTCTGTTGTCCTATTAATCAAGCATTGTAATTATGACTCTCTATTGTCAGGATTTAAAATAGTGGGGGAAATAACTGAAATAAATGAATGCAGTTCCCAATGGAACCAGAAATCTAGGTCTGGGTAAAATCTGTGTCGGCTAACACTCATTTGGGATTAGGCAAAGAAGTTCTGAGAACTCGCATAGGATGCACTTAAATCAAGAGTCCTGGTAAATGTTAAAACAAGAAATAATTTAGCCCAGCTATTCATACAATCAAAATAAGCTCAATAATTTATTTGTATTTTTTTGCAAGTACTTTATAATTATCTAAAATGTTTTGGATGTAAACTCCCCTGATCCCCTTCATACCTGAGCTAGCTGAAAGTGGACATGCTGGTACTGTAAGCCAATCATGTACCATTGCATTGCTAAATGTGGCTGTCCTTACATGTTTTAATCAGTGGGGGTCTGGAACAGAAGGTTTTACAGGCAGCTTACAGGAGGCGCAGTGTGTGGACTTAATGGTTGGGTAAGAATCCAGTGGACAAGAAGCCACATAAAACACAGTCTTGGAATAGTACTCTCTAGAGCCCTGGTACCCAACCTGTGGCCCAAAGGCCACACACCACCCTTTGCAATCATTCGGGGAAGCATTCATTTGTAAAGAGGCTATAATGACAGTGATCTAGCATTTTTAATGTCTCTAGATCAGGGGTGTCAAACCCGATTTCACCACGGGCCGTTTCAGTATTATGGTTGCCCTCAAAAGACTGGTTGTATTAGTGAGACCATATAAATGTATACAGGGCTTTGTCTCTCAGAGAATATGTGCAGGAATTCAACCACACCCCCGCGTGTGGGTAAATTCCACCAACAGTGGGAGGATCTTAAAATCTTAAAGGGGCAATAAATACCAAGAGTGCGTTACGTACAGTTTAGTGGTGCCTGTGCAGTTTCAAGGGTGTGCTACATACAGAGTGCAGAGTTTTGGGGTGCCCTAAGTAAAGAGTGCAGAGTTGAGTGTGCTACATACAGAGTACAGGGTTTAGGGGTGTGCTATGTGCAGTGTGCAGGGTTCAGCTCTCTTTCACAGGCTGTCCACATCTCACTTCCACCCCTCCTCAGCTCTGACCTCTACACCACTCTCCCCCATCCCCCACCTCTGCACATATCTTCCTCCACAGCCTTTACCTCATCCCCTCCACCAAAAACTTTCCTTGCATCTCACCTAGCTTGCCCGGCTCTAGTACCACGGCTGTATAAGCAATTCCACCCCTCTCTCTCTCACGGAGATCATTGGTTGGCATCTGTGCACCCAGGCACGGATGAGGATCACAGTGCAGCTTACCACATGATGTACCATGCCACATTGCACCTCCCTCATCCCCACCGTGAGTGCAGGGCAGGCAAGGATCTGTGAGAGCCGCCAAAAGGAAAGATGTCCTTGTAAATACAGAAGGCTTCTCTGTTTAAAAGTGACAGTGGTCAGCAGGGAGTGGAGGGCGAGAGCCAGAGGTGGCAGCATGAAGTTCTGCCAAGTTCTGGCTGAACGTCTTGAAGTACGACGGTGGAGACCGAGAGCGGGAGGTGAGGGACGACTGGTGACAGTGAAAATTTGTCTCTTCGGAAGACATAAATGTTCCTGTAGAAAGGAAAACCGCCGAGAGTGTCTAGGAACGGACGGGACGTGAGTGCCACCCCTACTCCCTCCACGTTACACCGTACCATGTAGTACACCATTCGACGTGACACTAGGAGTAGGCACGGACCCACGTGTCTACGGTTGGTTACTAGAGGCACTCTCTCTCTCCCCACCTTAACGAATATGTCGGCACCATGATCTCGGCCCGTTCGAT
>BLSH010349043.1:237936-262143 GCA_018402905.1 Glandirana rugosa | reverse complement strand
CAACATTGTGGCGGACAGATCGGACACTTTTGACACTTCTTTGGGACCAATGACATTTATACAGCGATCAGAGCTAAAAATAGCCACTTATTAATGTATAAATGTCACTGGCAGAGAAGGGGTTAAACACTAGGGGGGTGACCAAGGGGTTAAGTGTGTTTCCTCAGCATGTTCTAACTGTGTGGGGGCTGGGCTGGCAGGGATATGACAGATCTGTTCCCGATTACTGGGAACAGCAGATCACTGTCGTGTCCCCCGACAGAACAGGGATCTGCCTTGATTACATCCCCATCCTGCCTCTGTAGTAAGCGATCGTGGGTCGCCAGCGGAGATCAGGTCCGCCCGACCGGCATGCAGCAGGCATGCACGTGAGCGCTATCTCCTACGAAAGGACCGCCGTACAGCTATGGCGATTTGCACAGGAAAGCAGACCTGCCGCTGTAAATTGACGGCAGCTGGTTAAAGTGCTACTAAACGTACAACAGTAAAATCAGAGTGTATATGCAGTAAAGCATGCTTGTCATACTCACTGTGGAACCTAAGGGGTTAATCCTCTGCATTGTGTAAAAAGGCAGATTGATCCTGTCTTCTCTAATCCTCCCCTTCTTCCACTGTCTCCAATCCATCTCCTGATAAAACAGAGCCTTCGGTGCACTTTGCACATGCTCAGTTTGGTGTGTATTTTTTTTTTCTTAGGAGGGTGCATGTGATCAGCACAGGGCCAGACAGAGGGTCAGGGGTCCTGTAGCCTCACAGGACAGTCAGATGAGAATGAAAACTCCTTCTACAAACTTTAACAAGACACTGATAGGAGTCACAAGACTGCTATATACTGCTGATGAGAAAATGTATTTAGCAGTTTATATTTACTAAAATAATTGCATTGTTCCATGTTCTGTGTAATGTGGGACCAGATATTGTGAATTTACTATAGTGGTTTAGTAACACTTTAAGGGCTTTACTCACAACAGCAGCTATCGCCACGTCGCAGAGTTTATATAATTTTATGCTCATTTACGTGCATTTGCGCATACGTGTGTACAATACTGACCAGAAACGTATATCTCTGTATTTCTTTTGCTACTCATACTATACCTCTACATGCATGTTTAAGCAAGTGGTGCACCCAGTGGAAAATTTGGTGCCGAAACCGAAAGTGCACTTAGCCCGAAAATCGAAACCGACAATTTTTAATCACTTACCCACCAGAGCCCTTTTTTACATTTGTTTTTTACGCGTTAAAAACATTTTTTTTTTTGCTAGAAAATCACTTAGAACCCCCAAACATTATATTTTTTTCCCCAAACACCCTAGAGAATAAAATGGCGATTGTTGCAATACTTTTTGTCACACGGTATTTGCGCAGCAATCTTTCAAGCGCAATTTTTTAGGAAAAATATCACTTTTTTGAGTTAAAAAATAAAACTGTAAAAGTTAGCCGAATTTTTTGTATATTGTGAAAGAGGATGTTACGCCAAGTAAATCGATACCATACATGTTACGGATGAAAATTGCACACACTCGCGGAATGGAGACAAACTCCAGTACGTAAAAATCTACATAGGTGACGCTTTAAAATTTTTAACGGTTACCAGGTTAGAGGTGCAGACAAGGTCTCTTGCTAGAATTATTGGTCACACCCTGGCGATCGCAGCGATACCTCACATGTGTGGATTGAACACCGTTTTCATATGCGGGTCGCGACTTACATATGCGTTTTCTTTGCTGCGCGAGCTCGCGGGGACAGTGGCGCTTTAAAAAAAAAATGTTTGTTTTTTTATTTTTTTTAACACTGTTCCTTTAAAAAAAAAAAATATGATAATTTTTATTGCTATCACAAGGAATGTAAACATCCCTTGTGATAGTAATATATGGTGACAGACCCCCCCATCCCGCCTTTGCACTTCACAGTATTCAGATGGCCGAAAACAGCGATTCTGAATACTGTAATTATTATTTTTTTTTTAAACTGGCGCCGTTGGCCACCGAGTAAGCCGGAAGTGACATTGCTTCCGGAATTTGAGGAAGGAGTCCCAAGCAGAGCCGATTCCTTCTAGCCAGCGGACGCGCCGGATAGCAGCTCTGGTCTCCCAGTGGGACGGGAGGCCGGAGAAGAGCGGCGGAAAGTCCCCCCCCGCCCCCGGGGATAACGGCTGAGCGTCTCTCAGCTACATTACAATACCTCCACTTAAAGGAGCCGATGTATATATACACGGCGATTCGCGTTAAGCGGTTAAAAAATATTTATAGCTTTATATACAATTGCCATATGCAACCTACCTGTGCATATATATACACACACACACACACACACATACAGTATCTCACAAAAGTGAATACACCCCTCACATTTTTGTAAATATTTTATTCTATCTTTTCATGTGACAACACTGAATAAATAACACTTTGCTACAATGTAAAGTAGTGAGTGTACAGCTTGTATAACAGTGTAAATTTGCTGTCCCCTCAAAATAACTCAACACACAGCCATTAATGTCTAAACCACTGGCAACAAAAGTGAGTACACCCCTAAGTGAAAATGTCCAAATTGGGACAATTAGCCATTTCCCCTTCCCGGTGTCACGTGACTTGTTAGTGTTACAAGGTCTCAGGTGTGAATGGGGAGCAGGTGTGTTAAATTTGGTGTTATCACTCTCTTATACTGGTCACTGGAAGTTCAACATGGCCCCTGTGAGAAAATACAATATATATATATACGCACACACTCGCAGTTTAAAAAATGTAACTGCAGGATCCTAAAAAAAATAAACAAACATTGATACTCACCTATGTAGATGCTGCATCAATGTGATTCCTGCCGGCTCTACACTGAAACTAAGCGATGAAAGACCACTGATCACTCAGTTCTCAGGTCTGCTCTGAGCCCAGACTGTCAGTTATTGCTCTGCCCCTCCAGCGCCCACTAAAACGTCAGACTGTGGAGGGGACAGGAGTGGCAGGCTCTGGGCGGATGCCGACTTTATTGTCGGGATTGCTGCAGAGTCTGTACCAGCTCTGTGACGTCAGCTGATAGTCGGCTTTATGTAACTTTGATAAGATCTGCATATTCTATAGGCTCAAAGGTGCTCTGGAATTGCACCAAAGTAGTAAAGAAACCTTTTCCAAAATCGCTCCAAGCTGATTCGCATTGATGTGAACGGGCACCATTGACAACAACGTGATTTCCCCCATGTGATTCTGTGTGACCAGTGTCAACCAGGCCACAGGAGTGCACTTAGTTCTGCACCCCTGTGACCCATATTCAGCCAACAGCAGGTTTTGGCCGTAATTCTCTTTTAAAACCATATAAACCAAATTTGTTATAGTTTTTTATTATTAAAATTAACTAATGCACACAGAAATCATAGGAGTCGACTTTAGCAAATAAACCAAGCATTTACGAATATAATTTTTTTTTTAATTTTATTTTTTTTGGTATATTTGGGAGTCTTTTTCTGCAAATTAAAAATATTTATACAAATAACATTACTGGAAACTGTACGCGTTTTTTTTCCCCCAGTGAGCTGCAAATATAATGCAGAAGGATGATAAGTAAATATGTGTATGAGAAAACAAAGAGGAAGTGGTTAAGAGGATTGCCAATTCTTGAAGGAAATCCCTTGCTTTGTGGCATGTCATGTCAAAATGTATTTCTTAAAATATAGACATTGTACTGACCTAATAGTGTAAAATAAGTAACATCTTAGCACCATATAATGCCGGGGAATACATAACCACAACTAATTAACACAAGAATCTTTAAACGCTCTTTGCATCATTGGTGGTTTAAAAAAAAAAAAACATATGAGAAACTGTACACATATCATATCATAGTGCACAAGGCAAACAGATAGGACAAGCTGCTGCAGCAAAACATTGCACCATGAGCGGCATGGCATTAACCTTGATTCTTCTGTTTTCCTATGACTGGCCCTTGATCAGAGGCTGCAAGGACATAACTGCATAGTGATGGTCTCTATGACAATCCTATTTTCTCCTCCGTGGTCATGGATAAAACAGAAAAGTGTACAGGCTGCAGAAATAAAGCTCGTCTTTAAACTGCTCTTGGAAGCGTTCTACAAATGTACCCTTAATGCATAGCATGGATACTTCACAAACCTCCAATCAGGTCCTAGGTCAAATACCCTGGTCCCCTTCCCCAGCCACTATCAAAAAAGCATATTGTCAACGGTCCCAGATTTTTTGGGACAGTCACGCTTTCTTGGCAAGCTGTCCCTCTACAGCTCAGGCCTGGGCTGTCCAGGGATCAGGGCTATGAGGACAGCAACAAATGTCATTGCTTCTAAATACATACACCGCCTGGCAGCATAAGTCACTCATAAGAGCCCTCATTCATTCCAACTTCCCTGATCAGTGGTCAGGACACTGTGCAGGGAGGGACCCGAGCTGATGCTCTGAGGAAAGGTTGTTTGGGGAGGAAAGCTGGCAGCATTTCATGTTAGGCGGGATTCGTTTGCAGGGACATGTGATGGGATATCCTGACAAGGAGGGTTGGAAGAGGGGGAGTGTGTGTGGAGCAGCCGGCTGTGTCCGCAGCCTCCCCACAGCTGGCACACATCACCATCTATGTAAGCATCCACCCAAGCACTCGGTGTATATCCATTTAACACAAGGTTAAATGGAATGGTCATACATCACCTTTACATTATGTAGACATGTACAGTAATGTGTGTATTTATGTATATATAACTTCTTCTAACACATACTGCTTGCTTTCATACTCTACACACTCCTCTCCTGTACATACTGCCCACTGCGATACCCGCCACACTCCTCTCCTGTACATACTGCCCACTGTCATACCCTCCACACTCCTCTCCTGTACATACTGCCCACTGTCATACCCTCCACACTCCTCTCCTGTACATACTGCCCACTGTCATACCCTCCACACTCCTCTCCTTTACATACTGCCCACTGTCATACCTTCCACACTCCTCTCCTGTACATACTGTCCACTGTCATACCCTCCACACTCCTCTCCTATACATACTGTCCACTGTCATATCCTCCACACTCCTCTCCTGTACATACTGCCCACTGTCATACCCTCCACACTCCTCTCTTGTACATACTGCCCACTGTCATACCCTCCACACTACTCTCCTGTACATACTGTCCACTGTCATACCCTCCACACTCCTCTCCTGTACATATTGCCCACTGTCTTACCCTCCACACTACTCTCCTGTACATACTGTCCACTGTCATACCCTCCACACTCCTCTCCTGTACATATTGCCCACTGTCTTACCCTCCACACCCTCCTGTACATACTGCTCGTTGTCATACTCTCCACACTCCTCTTTACATACTACCCTTTTTGGTAGATACCTAAAAAAAAAAAAAACATTTCTTTGAATGCATTGGTGCGAATTGACAGCTCATTTAAAATTGACTGGCTGTAGAGAAAGAAAGGAAATCCAAAATTTTACAGCAACAGAAGGCAAGAAGAAACCTTCCAAATACGGACACATGTTGCAATGAAAGCTGTGTAAGAGGGGTTTTCCTCTCATTTTAAAGGGATTTGCTTGCACTTTCTGTTGTGTCCACTAAAGTGCTAGGCTGGCCATAGACAGTGCATAGGTTGCAGGAAAGAAGTTTGCTTGATTCCCCCAACAACACAGACAGTGTTCGATATATAAACCTGGGTATATTCAGCATGCCCATACATGGTTCAAATTTCATCCGGTTCCTGCTGAACTGGCTGAGGTTTGAACCATCTGTGGTTGGCTTTATAGAAGAGAAGGAAAATCCAAAATGGCAAAAATAAATAAATAACTGAAAGGGGTTTAAACTTATCCCCTCATCCACATCAACCTTTTCCCACAGGCCGTATGCACACGGCGGGTGGCTTTAACGCATACCCACTGCACATGTGCATCCATGGCTTTTCTGTGACGACAGCGTTCTCACTGTGTGTCCTCAGCACAGTCACTAAGCTGTCGCAGGCTTCTTCCAATGCATACTTGTGATTGGAAGCTTCCAATCATATGACCACTGACAGCCAATCACAGCGGTCAGACGATCGGAAAGCCTGCCTCCCGGCATTTAGATCCCTTTAAAAAGCCAGGAGGCAGCGGCAACAAAGGGTTAAGGCAATTTTCACAGAAATGGTAAAAAAAAAATACTAAAATACAGCACCCAGTTCTCAGTTATTGATGGTTAATATTTTAACATTTCCATTATTGCTAAGCAGGCTTACCCCTCATGCTTTTATTGTGTAGAGAAATATAGGGAAAGTAAATACAGCCTATGGGCAGGTTAACATGTTATTGTTTCAAATCGTGTCGCATTGACCTTACTTTATTGCCTTGCAGTTGCCTACTCAAACAATAGCACCAGGTTGTGATGACACAGATGTCATGACTGCGAGCTTGCTACAGAAGCCTTGTCAGAGCCGCTTTCTTACTAAAAGCCCAGCAGGTGTTAGCTGGCGAGTTTCCTTTCTTCTTTTGTTCAGTGAAGTCAACCAAGGTAATTTTCAGAGCACACAATACATAAATAGAAGCTCTGCAAAGTCATCATCTGTACCTGACTATACATACTTCAATGTTTTAATATTACATAACAGAGAAAAACATTTTTTTTCATATTCGATAGAATAGAGAGAGTTAGAACACCTGTCGGGTTTTATTGAAGTCTGTGCCCCCCTTACAGAGATTTGCCTTATTTGTCCTGTTATATTTATCACTTAAAGTAAAAGTGACAACCCAATATTTGGGTTGTTACGAGAACAGGAATAGAACAGAAATCTTCCAATGGGGACACTAGTTCTGGTGTCAGCCAGGGATTCCCTTACTTTGCAGTGATCTCCTCTCACTTCCTGCTTTGTCTATGGGACAGGAAGTGAAGGGGAGTCTCTCCAAAGGGACACACATTGCAAAAAAAAACTGACAGGGGTTATAACCTCACATGCCTTTAGTTCTACTATATCTGTGAGCATCTGTGAGCATATTATCTACAAAAATAGCCTAAATAAAACATTCAGGGGAAGGCATGTCCAGCTACTTCAATTTTTCAATAGAGGGATGTCAGGAGGGAGGCGACAGCACCATACACTAATTACATTTCAAAATTAGCACACTATTACCAGTTTTGGAGAACAGATTTTGCTGGATCAGATGCACCCTGCTGGAGTAAAGAGTAAGGCAAGTATTACACCTTTTTTTATAGCCGTAGGCGGGGGGGCAGCAAGGGTAGTTTATGTCTTGTGCCTGTAGCTACGCATGGCTGACCCCTGCATCAAGGACCACCCACCATGGGAGAAGATGAACATCCACCACCTCACATGCAGTGGCGGCCGGTCCATAAGGAGCGCCGTCCCCCTAATTTCCATGCGCCGCCCCCTAATCTCCATGCGGGCCACCGCAAATATTCACTATTTTCTTCCGGCTTCTCCTCCCGGCCAATCAGAAGCGGTTTGAAGACCGGATTGGCCGGGAGGAGAGGCCGGGGAAGCCGCCACCTGGATTGGGTAAGAACGGGCCAGGTAGGGGTTTTTTTTGCCCCCCCCCCCAAAAAAAATGGAGCACCAGCTGCCACTGCTCACATGACTATCTTGAGTACTTCTGGAAGCATTAAAGTGGTTCTAAATGCTTGAGGGTTTTTTTTACCTTCACACATTCTATGCATGAAGGTAAAAAACCTCTGTGCAGCATACACACCCCCCCCCCCCCATAGTACTTACCTGAGCCCCAGAGATGTGCACAGTCTCCAGAGACTCACACCTCTCATTGGCTGAG
The DNA here is from genome assembly GCA_018402905.1 of Glandirana rugosa. Taxonomy (NCBI): domain Eukaryota; kingdom Metazoa; phylum Chordata; class Amphibia; order Anura; family Ranidae; genus Glandirana; species Glandirana rugosa. The sequence continues at coordinate 254,377 of BLSH010349043.1, read as the reverse complement.
GTAGCAGCAGGAACCAATGGAAATCACAGCCAGTAAGCCAATGGAGGAGAGAGAGGGGGCAGGGCTGAGCCACAGCTGTGTGTGAATGGACATGCAGAGCAGTGGCTTGGGAGCGAGCCTGCTTGGGTGCCCCCACTGCAAGCTGCTTGTTCTGGGGGCACTCAGTAGGAGGAAAGGGTCAGAAGCACCAGCAGGAGTCCCAAGAAGAGGAGGATCCGGGCTGCTTTAGGCAAAACCCCTGCACAGAGCAGGTGAGTATTTTTATTTTTATGTATGTTTATTTTATTTTTTTTTAAACCAAGCCATTAATATAACTGTAAAGAAAAACATTTTATATGCGGCAGCTGAACGTGTCTGGCAGTTGGGCTTTAAAGGGACCCTTGCGCTCCTATTCCACCTCCAGTGCCAAACTACCAAATTACTGTGCATATTGAGTAAGCAAAATAATAGGCGCAGAAGGTGCTTGGAAAGGAAGCCTGCAGTTAACTTTCCTGCAGTCAGTATTTTCATATTTGTGCACCCAGGTTTTGTGAGTTTAGGGGCCCTTGAGAAGGCACTTGCAGGTACCTAGAGGTACATACTTCCCAATAACAAAGGTGCTTTATTAGCTGTTTTAGTGCACTTACATTTGTATTTATAGAAGCTGAACAAGTAAAATAAACATGCATTGTGTACAATACATACTGTATAGTAGATAGAAAGGTGTGATATCAGCTAGCAACACAAGTTCTACCCTCCCTGGAAATTCCCAAGTAATAAGAGATGTGGCATTCCTGTGATGTCTTCTGTACACCCTTAATGTGCATTTCCACTGTACGGCGGCATTTTGTAAATATAACAATACTATAAGGACATTGGCTGTAACAATGATATTCAGTTTCTAATCTAAGAAATCAGCAAGGGTGTATACTATTGAATAATATGAAAAAAAGAAAAACAGGTGTATCCTTTCTTCACATCCTGTTTGTACCACAACGGCAGCTGGTGTTCGTTATAATGTAACACATGGTATGGCAGAATAGTCGGCCTGGGCCTTTGCCCTCCTTCCAGGCTTGCTGTCATCATTTTCTACATAGGTTAATAAAAAGGTCAAAATACAAGCAATACAATAAAATACATCTTCACGGAAAATGAACACTAAAAAAATAAAAATAAACTGTCAGTTTGTTTCCCAGAATACCCCTTTTTTTCACTAGTGTAGGAAGAGGCAACAATGCGGTGTAATGTATTTTGCTGGATTGCAGGCCATGTTCTGTACGTCACAAAACCTCTCATAGACATGATGGGAGGATGTCAAGGAACGGATAGCCAAAGGGCCTCCTCCCCCAAACACAACCCAAAATGTGCATGCCTCACACCTTCAAGCATGCGTGTACATTCTGATCTCTGTGAAATAATAAGCCCACAAATTCTAACATACCTGACAGTCATTTTCCGTAAAGAAATATGTAAAACATAGGTCATGGACAAATGTGTTTTTGGCACGTGAGATCCTGATTAAGGGACTCTGCAAACTTAGTAAAGCAGGCCCAAACTGTGTTAAGAGTAGGGCTAGGGTTAGAGCCAAGAGAATTGGTGGATTAACCACTTTATTATCCCCCCTACACCTCACTCATTTTTAAATCCACCTTGTACTAGGCAGTGCACACAACTGGCATACAAGCATCACAGGCAACAAACAGTGAAAATGAAAAGATAGAGCAGGAAAAATTGAAAAGCGGACTTTAACGACTGCCACTATAATCCCAATAAGGTACGCAAGGTATAGATAAAAATATCAAAATGGATTAAATATCATCATAAAAACATGTAAAAAAGACAAATGCATATGTATATCACTGTGCATATACTCTCCCATCTATGCAAATATGGCTGGAGAAGGAAACCTGTACAGGTGGCCTCCGATATGATAGATGTGCATATATTTTCAATAGTCTTCTATTTAAAGACCAGCCGACGGGATCAAAGTGTCAGCACCAATAGACCACCTTTCCAGCCAATAAAAAAGTGATCTATTGGTGCTTGCACTTTGATCCCATCAGCTGGCCTTTAACCACTTACCAACCAGAAGGTTTTCCAGCTTTAGGACGGAGGGCACTTTTTGCGATTTGGCACTGCGTCGCTTTAACGGACAATTGCGCGGCCGTGCGATGTTGCACCCAAACAAAATTTGCATCTTTTTTTCCCACAAATAGAGCTTTCTATTGGTGGTATTTGATCGCCTCTGCGTCATTTCTGATCGCCGCTATAAACAAAAGAAGAGCGACCATTCGGCAAAAAAACCAAATTTCTTACTTTTTGCTAAAATTCAAATCCAAAAAAAAAAAATCTAAAAACATTTTTTTTCACCGATTTTGGCCGATTTATATTCTTCCTCATATTTGTGATAAAAAAAAAAAAATCGCAATCGGTGTTTATTGATTGGCCGCGTTTACGGATGATGAGAATTCATTTCTGGGGTTTTTATTTATTTTTTATTTTTTACTAGTAATGGCGGCGATCTGCGATTTTTAGCGGTACTGCAATATTGCAGCGGACATGTCAAACATTTTTGACACTTTTTTGGGACCAATGACATTTATTCAGCGATCAGAAATTTAAATGTCCACTGATTACTGTATAAATGGGAGAGCTAGGGGTTAACTGTGTTCCCTGGGTGTGTTCTTACTGTGGGAGGGTTGGGCTACCATGGGCATGAGAGATCTAACTGATCCCAGTGACAGGGATCAGTAGATCCCCCATGCCTGCACTAACAGAGCAGGGAACCGGCGTGTTTACATCGGCGGTTCCCCGTTCTTCCCTGTGGCCGCTCATCGCGGCTCGCCGGCGGACTTCGGGTCCGCCCGAGCCGTGGGCACACTCCTCAGCGTGCCCCCCCCCCCCCCAGCAGCTGTTCGCAGGTCACCGTCTTTTTACGGTGATTCGTGCTCAGCAACCCGACTGCCGCCGTGAAAACACGGCAGGCGGTCGGGAAGTGGTTAAACAGAAGACTATTGAAAATGTTTGCAAATCTATCATAGCAGAGGCCACCCGTACAGGTTTCCTTGTCCAGCCATATCTGCATAGATGGGAGAATACAGTTGTGTACATAAGTTTACATACCCTGGCAGAATTTATGATTTCTTTCCATTTTTCAGAGAATATGAATGATAACACAAAAAGGTTTCTTTCACTCATGGTTAGTGTTTGGCTGAAGCCATTTATTATCAATCAACTGTGTTTACCCTTTTTAAAATCATAATTACAACAGAAACTACCCAAATGACCCTGATCAAAAGTTTACATGCCCCAGTTTTTAATACCGTGTATTGCCCCCTTTCACATCAATGACAGCTTGAAGTTTTCTGTGGTATTTGTGGATGATCTTCTTTATCTTCTCAGATGGTAAAGCTGCCCATTCCTCTTGGCAAAAAGCCTCCAGTTCCTGGAAATTCTTGGGCTGTCTTGCATGAACTGCACGTTTGAGATCTCCCCAGAGTGGCTCAATGATATTGAGGTCAGGAGACTGAGATAGCCACTCCAGAACCTTCACTTTATTCTGCTGTAGCCAATGACAGGTTGACTTGGCCTTGTGTTTTGGACCATTGTCATGTTGGAATGTCCAAGTACGTCCCATGCGCAGCTTCCTGGCTGATGAACACAAATGTTCCTCCAGTATTTTTTGATAACATTCTGCATTCATCTTGTCATCAATTTTGACCAAATTTCCTGTGCCTTTGTAGCCCACACATCCCCAAAACATCAGCGATCCACCTCCGTGTTTCACAATAGGAATGGTGTACATTTAACATAGGCCTTGTTTACTCCTCTCTAAATTTAGCGTTTATGGTTGTGGCCAAAAAGCTCAATTTTGGTCTCATTACTCCAAATGACTTTGTGGCAGAAGGTCTGAGGCTTGTCTCTGTGTTGTGTGGCGTATTGTAAGCGGGATACTTTGTAGCATTTGCTTTCTTAATGGCTTTCTTCTGGCGACTCGACCATGCAGCCCATCTTTCTTCAAGTGCCTCCTTATTGTACATCTTGAAACAGCCACACCACATGTTTTCAGAGAATCCTGTATTTCACCTGAAGTTATTTGTGGGTTTTTCTTTGCAACCTGAACAATTTTCCTGGCAGTAGTGGCTGAAATTTTAGTTGGTCTACCTGACCGTGGTTTGGTTTCAACAGAAACCCTTATTTTCCACTTCTTGATTAGAGTTTGAACACTGCTGATTGGCACTCTCAATTCCTTGGATGTCTTTTTATATCCCTTTCCTGTTTTATACAGTTCAACTACCTTTTCCCACAGATCCTTTGACAATTCTTTTGCTTTCCCCATGACTCAGAATCAGAAAGATCAGTGCAGCATTGGATGAAAGATGCAAGTGACTGTCAGGAATCCAGAAACTCATTGACCTTTTATACACACACACTAATTACAAGCAAACAGATCACAGGTGAGGATGGTTACCTTTAATAGTCATTCAAACCCCTTTGTGTCAACTTGTGTGCATGTCATCAGGCCAAAATCACCAGGGTATGTTAACTTTTGATCGGGGTCATTTGGGGAGTTTCTATTGTCATTATAATTTTAAAAGAGTAAACACAGTTGAATGATAATAAATGGCTTCAGTCAAACACTAACCATGAGTGAAAGAAATGTTTTTGTGTTATCATTCATATTCTCTGAAAAATGGCCAAGAAATCTAATTCTGCCAGGGTATGTAAACTTATGAGCACAACTGTATATACACAGTGATATGCCTATGCATTTGTCTTTTTTACATGTTTTATGATGTTCTTGAATACATTTTAATATTTTTATCTATACCTTGACTACCTCTTCTTCCCCATTATAGTGGCAGCCGCGATTTTTCCTGCTCTATATTTAGGCCTCATTTACACTGCTGCTGGAAAACGAACGTTTAGAGGTATTTGGGCGTTTTTTTCAGCTGCCCCAGAACTTTCCTCTATGTTATCTTATCAGCACATTCACACAGGGTAGTTTAAGGTAGTTTCCAGGCAGTTGAGTTTAAAGGCTTTTTTTGGAACACAAAAAAAAATGGGTTCAGACGCCAGTTCAGAGGCATTTGAATCGCCAAACAGCTTGTAAATGCTGCTAACCACGCCTAAACGCAGAAACTCATGTCTAGGACCTTTTCGTATACAGGCGTTTCTATTTAAAAATGTTTTTTTTTTTTTAAACGCTCCTAGACGCGAACGCGGCAAAACGCCGCTATACAAGGCATGCAAAACGGTCTCTTTAGACGCCAGCTTCTAGCTGTCAAAAAAAAAATTGTTCAGGGGAGGTTGAAATAGCGTCCCGTGTAAATGGAGCCTTACTTGTTGGATGTGGCATCATGCATAACGGATGTTGTCTCTTTCTATCTTTCTTAGAAAATTAAAAGGTAATGAACCATGGCTATTCCATGTGGTCAGGGCTTGTTCACAAGGTAAGACGTGTTCTAATCTTCTGAAAAAAAGTTCTCACAGTATATTTCCATTAATGAAACTCCTAGTCATAAGAACAAAATAAAAAGCAGAAATGACTTTCTTATCAGTTCCCAAGTACAGTACAAAGTCCTCCGCCACATCTTTCAATTTTGAAAGCAGCGCATTTAATCCAGAGAATTAAGGCAGGAAGAATGTGGCCTGCCAGGTTCTGTGTAATCAGGCCCAGCCTCTGGACAGCTCTGTAATGTCAACAGAGCTCATTACCTTCTTATCTACATGGGGCGTAGTATTTGCCTTTAGTAAAAGCCACATCCTTCAGTAATCACCCTCTCCACTGAGTAAGCCACCTTAATGATATGATTGCCTTCAGGTAGACACGTGTTTACAGAAAAGCCTAATCTCTTCTCACTTTCACAATTTCACTTAGGATACACTTCAAGAATATTTATACAAATGACTGAAAGATTCCTAATGACCACACTGTAAAATGAACTGCCCAGATAAACTGATAAAGGGGACTTGCAGTCAATGGAAAGCCCCCATGTACACTTAGAATTCCTCTAATGAAGGGGTGTCAAAGTCAATTTCATGGCGGCCATATCAGCATTATGGTTGTCCTCATCCCAGCTGAAGAAAAAGCCCAGGGTGCTGAGACTGCTGAGATCTTTTGGCCTGAAGTCAAAGTTTAATACGGCAGTCTATAAACGGAGGAGGTGGACCATTCATTCACCCACCTGTCCTCCATTCACGGAGGCTATAGTACAGCTTCTATGAATGGAGGAGTGGGGAGAAAAGTGTGCTACAGATTACTCCGCCTGCACCTGAAAATCATTAAATAACCCCTTCATGTCCCGGCCCCCTGTTGAACAAATGGGCCCTGGGAAGTTTTTTTAGCATGCAGACTTGGCCCTTTCAGTGCATTCGGAATGATTTTCAGTTGGCATTACGGCATTGTATCATCTTCACGCTGTGTATTTAAGGTCTCCTTCACAGGTTGGGGTTGAGGGAGAGGTAAAACCAGGTGGTAGAGCCGCGGTTTTACTGCTCCAGCAGCCCACCTGAACCCAAACATGCAGCTGTAGCAGAACTTAATGTGCATTTTGTTTTTTTGGCTGACGATGCCACTGCCAAGTTTGACTAATGCAGTTCTATGCGCAGGAACTGCATGGCAACCACGTGCAATGCTTATGACTGCACTGTGGTAGTATGACAAATATAGGGTTAAATCAGGTAGTGGGGAGGTGATATGACTCACTGCCTATCAACACCTCTGAAAAGCAATGAGCATGAATCACTTTTCAGAGGAAGCGATGCCTGCCACAATTGTGAATGAGCATTAAACCCCCACGTGTACAATCTGAGCAGCAGCCTAGTCAAACATACCAAGATAAAAATGAAGACCCCATAAAAAGATTGATTAAAACTAGCTTTCATTGCAATGGCCTCCTACAAGCCAGAGATTTTCCCCTGCAGTATATTTTGCTTCCATTAGATGTCCTCATTCTGATGGTCATCATCATTCAACCCCTAGACCTGACCCAAACTGTGACTGGACAATTAAAAAAGAAGCCGCTTAGTCGTGAGCTCATTTCTGTCACTCTGCTTTCTCTTCCTATCAGCATGCTTTTTGTCGGTACATCAACTGATTGCCACTGATATTTGCTTCTTCCTCTCGCACTCCAGCTCTGCTGTACATTCAGGTACTTGCACACACCACTTGTATTTAAAAAATATATTTAATTGCGTATTTATTACAAAGCTGCATTAAATCTGCCTGGAGATCAGATTTAATGTTTCTGTGCATGATGCCCCTTGCAGAGGAAACATTAATCTTTATTCCATTTTGGAAGCAGTGCACTCATTCGGTTCCTGAATAATTATAAAAATATAAATATAAATATATAAAAATAAAATCTCCTTATATATTCATAAATAGGAATCAGTGTACCCAGGCAGCACCTCTTTATATATTTAAAAATGTTAGCAACACATTTAGGTATTGGTAAGCTGTAATGTATTACATTTTTGGGGGGGGGGTTAATACCCCTTAAAGGGTATTGATCTGTTAGACCAAAGATTTTTCAGGCTTCTGAAATTAACAAGCATACAGTGAGGGGAAAAAGATATTTGATCCCCTGCTGATTTTGTACATTTGCCCACTGACAAAGAAATGATCAGTCTATAAATATAATGGTAGGTTTATTTTAACAGTGAGAGACAAAATAACAAAAAAATCCAGAAAAACGCATTTCAAAAAAGCTATGAATTGATTTGCATTTTAATGAAGAAATAAGTATTTGACCCCTTCACAAAACATGACTTAATACTTGGTGGTAAAACCCTTGTTGCCATTAACAGAGGTCAGACGTTTCTTACAGTTGGCCACCAGGTTTGCACACATCTCTTTGCAGATCTTCTTCAGGTCATTAAGATTTCGAGGCTGACGTTTGGTAACTCAAACCTTCAGCTCCCTCCACATCTTTTCTGTGGGATTAAGGTCTAGAGACTGGCTAGGCCACTCCAGGACTTTAATGTGCTTCATCTTTAGCCACTCCTTTATTGCCTTGGCTGTGTTTTGGGTCATTGTCATGCTGGAATGCCCATCCACAACCCATTTTCAATGCCCTTGCTGAGGGAAGGGGGTTCTCCCAGGATTTGACAGTACATGGCCCCGTCCATTGTCTCTTTGATGCAGTGAAGTTGTCCTGTTCTCTTAGCAGAAAAACACCCCCAAAGCACATTGTTTTCACCTCCATGTTGGACGGTGGGGATGGTGTTCTTGGGGTCATAAGCAGCATTCCTACTCCTCCTCCTCCAAACATGGTGAGTTGAGTTGATGCCAAAGAGCTTGATTTTGGTCTCATTTGACCACAACACTCACCCAGTTCTCCTCTAAATCATTCAGATGTTCATTAGCAAACTTCAGACGGGCTGTATATGTGCTTTCTTAGCAGGGGGGCCTTGCGGGTGCTGTAGGATTTCAGTCCTTCACGGTGTAGTGTCTTACCAATTGTTTTCTTGGTGACTATAGTCCCAGCTGCCTTAAGATCATTGCCAAGATTCTCCCGTGTAGTTCTGGGCAGATTCCTCACCGTTCTCATGATCATTGAAACTCCACAAAGGAAGATCTTGCATGGAGCCCCAGACCCAGGGAGATTAACAGTTATTTTGTGTTTCTTCCATTTGCGAATAATCGCACCAACTGTTGTCACCCTCTCACCAAGCTGCTTGGCGATGGTCTAGTAGCCCATTCCAGCCTTGTGTAGGTTTACAGTATTGTCCCTGACATCCTTGGGCAGCTCTTTAGTCTTGGCCATGGTGGAGAGATTGGAATCTGATTGATTGCTTCTGTGGGCGGGTGTCATATTTATAAGAGAGTGCTCCTAATCTCAGCTGGTTACCTGTATAGAAGACACCTGGGAGCCAGAAATCTTGCTGATTGATAGGGGATCAAATACTTATTTCACTCATTAAAATGCAAATCAATATATAACTTTTTTTAAATGCATTTTTCTGGTCCCACAGTGTTATTGTTAATATTCTGTCTTTCACAATTAAAATAAAACCTACCATTAAAATTGTAGACTGATCATTCCTTTGTCAGTGGGCAAACGTACAAAATCAGCAGGGGATCAAATACTTTTTCCCCTCACTGTAATGCACATTCACCCATGAAATGAAAGGAGCGGAGTATTCCCAAGTGAACGATTCACCTTCCATTGCTTATTCAAACATCAGAGTATTTCCAGTCATACCGTAGCTCATACAAGGTGTAACAAAGATTTATAAAGTTATGCAACGATCATATGACGCCACATTACTTTAATGGATCCATTAGCAACATTATAGAACATCAATCAAAAGAAAAAAAGCTTTATGTACCGTATATAAACACTGGCTGCTATTTTAGGCATGCATTAACTATGATTCACAAGTTCATAGTCTGTGAAGAGTTACTGTACAAACAATTTAATAATAATACAAACACAAACACCCCATGGCACTCACCAACCACCCAGCAGCAGCTGATTGATGGCCCCCCACGCCGTCAGTCAATACTTGGTGCAAACTTTTTTTGGGACAGCCTGAATTCATGCCTAAAGCTTCACAGCTGTATATCTGCAGTATAAGGCCCCTTTCACGGCACGGCTGGTGATGCGGCGGTGACACAAGGGGAGGGACGTGGCGGCAGCAGGTGAGTGGATGCCCGCTAACAGGCGCTGCCATGATGGTTCTGAAATGACAGGTGCTCTTTAAATGTAAGGACTTATTCTTGCTGGTCGTTAGAATCTTTAATATTTGTAACCAAAATAAAGGTTTCCTATTTAGAATAATCTATAAGTCAGGTTAGTAAAACTGTGATATCAGAACCGATTCAATCATACAGTTTGTAGTGTACATAGATTTGCAAAACAATGGAATAAAAGAATATTCCTGAACTTTGTTTTATCTCATGGTTACTGTGAAATGGTGTGAATGCATCAATGCAGTGCATGTTATTTCAGCTTGCAGAGCTTGGATTCATTGAATGAGTTTACCAAAAATGTAAATATTGCAGAATTTACCACCTAATGCTACATAACTAAGCTCCATTTCATGCTGAATAAACCAAAATATTAACAGCTTCCCAACCGTGTCGCATACATTTACTGCTGCAAAGTGGCACTGTCCCACGAATCGCCATCTATAAAAGTCAGCTCGCGCGCGTGCTTTAGCAGGAGTGTGGCCTGCGGCTCAGGCGGACTCTATCTTCGCCAGCGAGCCACGATTGCCTAGCAGAGGGGAAGAACGGGGAACCACTGAGGTAAACACGGCGGTTTCCCGTTCTGTCAGTCGGCATGTAAGAGATCTACTGATCCCTCTCACTGGGATAAGTTAGATCTCCTATGCCCCTGACAGCCCAGCCCCCTCACAGTTAGAATACGCCTAGGGAACACAGTTAAAGAGGAAGTAAACCCTGATGGGGTTTACTTCCTCTATATTCCCCTGCAAAGTAGAAACATAATGGGCTACTATGCATCGCATAGTAGCCCATTATGTGTCACTTACCTGCAAAACGAAGCCTGCGATGTCCAGCACTGTCCCCCTCTTCAGCCCCTCTTCCTTCCAGGGCTCTGGAACTGGCCGGAGTCGCGTGACGTCACTCCCGTGCATGCGAGCGGGAGCCACCAGTCACGGCACGATCACAGTGAAGAAACGGCGCAGAGGCCGTTTCTTCACTGCGCATGTGCCGAAATGACGTTGGCACATTTAGTACACTGCACATCTCCTGAACCGTGCAGGTTTGGGAGATATGCAGGGCACCTACAGGTAAGCCTTCTTATGGGCTTACCTGTAGGTTAAGGTGGTTGTCACGGGTTGACAACCACTTTAACCCCTTGATCACCCCCTGCAGGTTAACCCCTTTACGGCCAATGACATTTATACAGTAATCAGTGGATATTTATTTCTGATCGCTGTATGAATGTCATTGGTCCCAAAAAGTGTCAAAAATGGCCAACATGTTCGCCCCAATATCACAGTCCCAATAAAAACCGCAGATCGCCGCCATTACTAGTAAAAAAAAAAAAAAATGTAAAAACGCCAGAAATGAAGTCTCATGGTTTATAAACATGGCAACTTTTGCGCAAACCAATCAATAAACGCCAATTGCGATTTTTTTTTTTTTTACCAAAAATATGAGGAAGAATATAAAATCGGCCAAAACTGATAAATACATTTGTTTTTCTATATTTTTTTGGACATGCATTTTAGCAAAAAGTAAGAATATTTTTTTTTGCAAAATTGTCGCTTTTTTTTGTTTATAGCGGTGATCAGAAATGGCACAGAGGTGATCAAATACCACCAAAATAATGCACTATTTGTGTGAAAAAAAGGACGCAAATTTAGTTTGGGTACAATGTCGCATGTCCATGCACTGTCAGTTAAAGTAACGCAGTGCCGAATCGCAAAAAGTGCTCTGGTCCTAACATGGGAAATCCTTCCAGGGCTGAAGTGGTTCATGTATCCTAAATAGAAAATGATCTTTAGATTTTTACTCCAAAAGCATTTTATTAAAATAAATTTGATTAAAAAAAATTGATTCAAATAAAAAATCAGATTTTTTTTATTTAAAAAAAAAAAAATCATTGACTTTTATCCACCCTGGAGCACGGCCAGTGCTTCAGCCCTTCTTGCCTATGACCCCCGCCCCCCCACCTAAAGTCTCCTGGGATAGTAACTTCACGCATCCCAAGAGGATTCAGGGCTATCAGAAGTGGAAGATGGGTGATGAACACACTGATAGCAGTAAAATTACATCTTCTTTATTGCAATATTTAAACGTCTACAGGCGCTTAATCATAACAATGTTATGAAACACCTTAGCCCCGGTTCACACTAGTGCGCTCTGCGATATCGCATGTGATTCGCACCGCACTGCAAATCACATGCGATGTCAGTGCGATGCGATTTCAGCCAGATAGTATGGCTGAAATCGCATCGCATTTGGACCAAACTCGCACAGGGCGCTTTTTTGGTCCACACCAGAATCAGATCGCATGCATGGGTGTTAACACCCATGCGATCCGATTAATGTCCAAATTGACAGTTCGCAGTGCAATATGCGAGCTGAAATGGGGGCGTCATTAACAATGTATTAACACCTCCCTCAGTTTGCATATGGCAGTGTGAACTGCTGTGCAAGTCGGGTGCGATGTGGGAACCTGCAGTGGATTTGCAGCGTTCCCGCATCGCACATTTGTGAACCGAGCCTGAAAGTAGATGTTAACCCTCACCTTGTAAAACAACCCATTCAGTTTAAAATATAAATAAAGAGCAAAACATTTGTGTATATAAAACAAAATATAAACACTTTTTTCCCCTTTTTTTATAAGTGATCACATTTCCTCTGTTCTCAGCTGCATAAGAGCTGGGGGGAGGAGAAGCAGCAGCACACTGAGCTTCCCAATAAAAGGCTGTGCCAGGGTGGGGGGCAGAAAAAGTCTGACCAATGGAGGAGAGCAGGCTGAGTTCCCTGCACAGCTAGAGAACTGACCACAATGTGTTCTCCTGTCTAATGTCAATTTTTAATATGAAAGCAGAGGGACTGTCAGGAACACTAGGGATTTCGCACAAAGGAAGCAATACAAATAGAACAGGATAATTTTTCATACAAGTACATGGTGGTACAGCAGGTACATATCTGGAATATGAAATATTGAGTTTACATACTCTTTAAAGTAGTTGTAAAGGCTGAAGGTTTTTTTTTACCTTACTGCATTCTATACATAAAGGTAAAAAACCTTCTGTGTGCTGCTCCTCCCACAGCCCCCCCCAATACTCACCTGAGCCCCTCTCGATCCAACGATGTGCACAAGAGCCTCAGCTGTCCCAGGACTCTCTCTCCTCATTGGCTGAGACAGCAGCAAGAGCCATTGGCTCCCACTTCTGTCAATCACAGCCAGTGAGCCAATCAGGAGAGAGCAGGGGCGGGCCAAGGCAGCCCCTCTATGTGTCTTATGGACACACAGCAAGGCTCGGGAGTAAGCATGCACCAGTGCCCCCATAGCAAGCGGCTTGCTATTGGAGGCACTGGTCAAGGGGGAGGAGCCAGGAGTGCTGGTGTAGGATCTAAGAAGAGGCGGATCGGGGCTGCTCTGTGCAGTGGTTTTGCACAGCCCCGAACACAGTCCACTTCTTCTCGGGTATATGTATGACATGTTTGGGGGTTTTTTTTTTACTTTGTTTTTTTTTTAAGCCGAACCTTTAATACCACTGTAAAGTGTACTCCTCTGTGTGCTGTGATTTGTAGACTTTTAAATATTGTAATAAAAAAGATGTAATTTTACAGGTATTAGTGTTACATATAGTTACATAGTCTGGTTGAAAAAAGACACAAATCAATCTGGTTCAGCCAATAAATTATGTGTGGTCATCCATCCTCCTCTTCTGATCTTCTAGGACAAGAGTCTCGAAACTGTGGCCCTTTGCATGCCTTTATCGGCCCTTGGGGCACTATTCCTCTCACTGACACTAACAATGGGGCAGTATTCCTCCCGCTGACACCAATGATGGGGCATTATTTCTCCCACTGACACCAATTGGGCACTATTCCTCTTACTGACCCTAACAATGGGGCACTATTTCTCCTGCTGACACCAATGATGGGGCACGATTTCTCACACAAACACTAATAATGGGGCACTATTTCTCCCACAGACACCAATGGTGGGGGACTATTCCCCCCTCTAATACTAAAGAAGGGGTATTGTTTACAACCACTGATGCCAGGACATTTTCTACTTCCACTGGCCACATTCCGGCCCTTCTAAAGTCTGAAGAACAGTAAACTGGCCCTTTGTTTAGAAAGTTTAGAGACCCATGTTCTTCTAGGGTATGATCCAGACCAGCAGCTCACTGATTTTTCCAGAGCTTGACTGTAGTGGACCAACCTGGAGTAGTGTATTGTTAGGCTTTGGGGCAATGTAGATAATGTATATGGGCAAGGTAAGAAGGGGTGAAAATCAAAATCACTGGGGGGGCTGGGGGTGAAGTTCCTCCTAAGAAAGCATTCCTAATAAGAGTACTTCTTGTCAGTACAAAACTTAGGTCCCATTTTGCGCCGTGATTTTATCGCGATTTTGGATTAGTACAACTTTGGCACAATGAAAACATATTACAAAGTCATACAGAAATAGTACAGAAATCACATCTATATTGTTCAGGTGCGATTTGCGTGCAACTTTGAGGGTTTAACATTGAAGTCTATGAACCCAAAGTTGGGCCAAAGTAATGCAGGGACTAGTTTGAAGTCGGCACGACTTGAAGTCGTACAGATATGAACGGTACTCATTGGAAATAATGGGGAACGACTTGTCATTCGACTTTGCAGTTCCAAGTCGCAGGACAAGTCACATAAGTGTGAAAGGGGCCTAAGAGATCCTAAGTACTCCGTATGGTAAGCAGAAAAAGGAATTCACACAAAACAATGCAATATATGCCCTGTCACTTACAAAAATTGCTTCACAACCAGTAAAACCACTACTGCACTGTGTCTAAAAGGCAAGCTGGAACAGTGTCGGAAAACATTTGAACTGTACTTTCAGGAAAATAGTGAAAGTAATACTTCAGATAAGAATTAAAAAACATAAGGGCTGTGTAGATTTTATCTTTTCTCATAACTAGGAGTAGGATTACAGCCATACAGTACATGGTGGAAGCGGCAATAGATAGATATCTATAGCAAAAGGTGTTATTACCAATAAGACAGCTTATCAGATATGTTTGTGACAAAGATGCCTGCACGTACTTGATCAGTATCTTAGGTAATTGCTACATGGGTAGTAATTACAGGGTATCTAAAGTATCACCTAAATAGGAAGAGGAGAAGAATTGTTCCAGGATAAAGCCACCACTGCTTGTGTCACTCTTGAATAGGATTTTACCTCACCTCGTCCTGTAAGGCCTCCATATATGGAGCAAATTTCTTTCCTGTAACCATGGGTTGCACAATGTTTTTTTTTTTTTTAAAGCCTGTGGACTTACACCCAGTGCATAAAAAAGTGCACAACACAAAAAGTGCAGACACAAAGGTGTACACAATGGTCTCCTCCGAAGAGGGAGGACCTTTACCCTGATTCCCCGGTGTGCAAGGCTCCTGACAGGAACTACAGTACGTGCACTGGTCCACCTAGCCAAAGCCAGACAGACCCCGTTCTCTGGGTGGTCTGCCGAAACAGACCAACCGCAAGTACTAGGTTGGGCTCCCACGAAGGGAGACCCCATGACAGAGGGTGGACCAAGCCAGAAGGCCATATCCACCCCCTCCCAAGACTTTCAGGGTAGGCCCGAAATCCGTACATCTTACTCATCACACATGCTCGTGTACCTCTTCAAACAAAAGGTGACAAACACTCAAAACAAACCTTTAAAGTGGGGGAAAGGAGAGTGGGAGAAAGTGCAAAAGTGCCTTTGTGTAATACAAAGGCCGGCTTTGCAGCCAGGAATAAAAAAATCCTCTGGTCCTGGCCAAAAGGCCGGGCCCTAGAGGCAGGTGTGAACAACAAGTGTAATGGTGCAGTGACCTTGGTGCCATGAAACTCAAAGTGCTGCTCACAGTGAGAAATCTGGCACCCCTGGACTGCCACTCCAAGGGCACATGCACCACAGGCTTTTTCTCAGCCTGGCCCTTCAGCCAGACCAGTGCCTCTCCATCCCTACCAGAAGGACCTCTCTGGGTTTCCCTTGTACCTACTCCCGGCCCCCAATGACCCATGAGCGCTCCAGTTTCAGTATCTGCCGGTACTAACCATCAAGAATCCTATTACGCCGCAGGATTTGCATAGCCACAGTCACCATGACCCAGATGACCAAAACTTCAGCACAGCGCCTCCTTTTTTTTTTTTTTCTATCCGATCACTTCAATTCTCACCTATGCACAAATTACATGTCAGACTCCCCCTGAAACCTCCTGGGATACAGACGCCACATATCCCAGCAACTTCCCCCCAGACCAGGATGAAGCATCTGGTATCAGGTCATCAGGGGGCCAGCTACAAGAACCATAAAGAGACAGAAGACTCCCAATGACAAAGAAAACAAAGATGGCAGCATGGGATGAGACATGTAGCAGAAGAATGACAAGGGAGAGATAGACTATACAGGATTCACTGAGCTTGTATGTTTATCCTGGATAAACAAGCATCGACAGTTACTAGAGACATTAAACTCCGGTTTAAAAAAAGTCCTAACCCAAAAAAGTCCCTTCTATTGCTCTCAGCCTACTCCAAATCATCTTTTGAGATCTAACTTCCTGTTAGAGAGTGGCTATGTTCCTTCTCTGTGGTCTCTCTGTATGTAGGAACAGTACCAGGTATCAGGGATTAGGTAGAGTCGTCGTTCGTTCTCACTCACCGATACAAGGATGTATGTCTCTCTGGTGTCTCTTCCTTGTATCGGTGAGAGATTGTCCTTCAATCTAGAGTTTTCTACTAAACCTCATCCGACTCTCGTTATCTTCCCTGAAAAA
>BLSH010349043.1:226951-237926 GCA_018402905.1 Glandirana rugosa | reverse complement strand
ACCAAGCAGCATGGTAGCATGTGGTTTGGCGTGCATAAAAATGCGCCACGGGTGTTGATGCGTGGGGGTGCCCCTACACGTCTGCTAAAGTGCAGCACGCCTCTATGTAGGTTGGGAACACCGGTGATTTTGAGTGTGTTGCCCAACTGCAGAGATGTGAACCTAGCCTAAAGCTTGGTACACGAGTCCTTTTTCGAAAAAAAAACAGCCAGCTTAGGTTGGAGCCGCTGTACTAACTATGCAAAGTTAGTATAGCGTTCTCCCCTGCTGAGCTGTTGTGTTCCGACAGGGGGACAGCCCCACCGCCAAAACACTTAGATCAGCGATCCCCACCATTGGCTGAGAGCGCTGATCGGAGTTGGTTGGATGCTGGTTTTCCAGCATGCTCATCCAACAGAAGCCAGCCTAACGGCCGGCTGCTGTCGGACAGGGTGGCATACACGCAGGCCGAATGTCAGCTTTTTTTTAACCGGCCGATGTCTCCCGACATTCTGCCCATTTGTACGGGGCTTAAAAGAGGGGGGCTGTGATGTGAAATTATCACACACAAAAAAAAAAAAACAACCAAACCTCCATGAATTTGAATTCAATACCCCTGTACTATGGGATTTGCGGTGTGCATAGAGCAGTGTACAGGACGCCAACTAACAAGCAGTGCTAGTTTCAAACAAACTGAAGTGAAGGAGAAAATGAGAAGTTCAGGAGCTCACAGGGGACATTACAAGGAGGCATAAAAACACAGTAAGAAACGATTTCAAGTCATAAAGAATAGATTACAAGGCCATTAAATAATGGACGTCTATGGATTATTTGAAAATAAGAGGGGGTACTAAAACTGGTGCACATAGAATCTGGTGCAGCTGTGCATAGTAACCAATCAGCTTCTAACTTCAGCTTGTTCAATTGAGCTTTGACAATAAAACCTGGAAGCTGATTGGTTGCCATGCACAGCTACACCAGGGTTTGAGTGCTACAGTTTTAGTAAATCCTTCTATAGCCTCGTGCACACGCGCCCATTATCGTACAACCGCACGTCCAACTTTTGTCCAAATTGGCTGTCCGTGGTTGTGCCTAGTGTACTGACGGTAGTCAAGTAATTGTCCAACAAAGCCGAACGTAGTGATGTGTTACGAGCGTATAAAAAGGAAGTTCAAGGGAATGATTTGTGAATTAGGAACGCAGGCTTACACGACTGAACACTTCCTGGATTCCGAACATGCGTGTTTGTACTTACTTTTGTTGGTCCAACTTCTGTACACACGAGCCAAAAAATTGGCCAACAAAGGATGTCTAGTCTTCTCAGACAACTTCTGTTGGACGATAATCGGAAATTGACTGTTGAATCGTGCGTACTAACGGTCGGATTATCGGACAACAGGCTGTTGTACGACCATTGTTGGCCGATAATTGTACTGTGTGTACGAGCCTGTAAGGATATCATTTATTGTGACTATAAGTGGCATATTATTATGATTATACAGGATTTATATAGCACCAACAGTTTACGCAGCACTTTACAACTTGAGGGTAGACAGTACAAATACAATAAACTTAAATACAGTTGGAATCAGAGGGCCCTGCTCGTTAGAGCTTACAATCTAAGAAGGAAGGTCAAGAGATACAAGAGGTAATAACTGTGGGGGATGTGCTAATGGAGAAGATAAATGTACAGATAGGCTTCTCTGAGCTAGAGAGTAGGAGGTCTTGGGAGGAGCGAAGAGATTGATTTGGTTGGTATTTTGAGACCAGGCTAGCTATGTAGCTGGGGGCAAGGTTGTGAATTGCTTTATAAGTTACTGTTAGTATCTTGAAATTAATATGTTGGTTGAGTGTCAGCCAATGGAGGGATTGACATAGGGGTGTAGCAGATGCCAAGTGCTTTTTAACTGGATGAGCCTTGTGGCAGCGTTCATAATGGACTGAAGTGGGGATAAGCTATTTAGAGGTAAGCCAGTGAGGAGGGAGTTGCAGTAGTCGAGGCGAGAGATGACCAGGGAGTGTATTAGAAGCTTTGTGGGGTCATTGGTTAGGAAGGGGCGTATCTTCGAGATGTTGCGGAGTTTGAGGTGGCAAATTTTGGATATCGATTGGATGTGGGGCCGAAAGGTTAATTCGGAGTCCAGGATTACACCTAGGACCTTGGCGTGGGGTGACGGATTGATAGTTGAGCCATTGATTTTGACGATCAGGGGAAATGGCACGTGGAGGAGGAAATATCATAAGCTCGGTTTTGGATAGGTTGAATTTGTGACATTCAGGCTGATAAGTCTGTTAGTAAGTTGGTGATGTGTGAGGAGACAGATGGAGAGATCTGGGGGGTTGAGAGATAGATTTGTGTGTCATCAGAGTAGAGGTGATACTGAAAACCATGGGAGGCAATCAACTGACCCAGGGAGGCGGTGTAGATTGAGAAAAGGAGAGGTCCAAGAACAGAACCTTGGGGAACACCGACAGAGAAAGAGAGAGGAGTGGAGGAAGTAGAGTTGTAAGTGACACTGAAGGAGTAGTGGGATAGGTAGGATGAGAACCAGCGAAGCGTACAGTCACGGCGTGGAGTTTTTTGAGGAGGAGGGGGTGGTCCACTGTGTCAAAGGCAACGGAGAGGTCCAGGAGTAGTAGAACAGAATAGTGTCCATTGGTTTTAGATGTTATTAGGTCATTAGTGAGTTTAAAGAAGAGCAGTTTCAGTAGAGTGCCGAGGGCGAAATCCAGACTGAAGGGGATCAAGAAGTTTGTTCATGGTCAGAGGTCACTCAGTCGGTTGTAGACTAGTCTTTCAAGGAGTTTGGAGGAGAAGGTGAGTAAGGAGATGGGGCGTAAGTTGTTAATGGGGTCCAGTGAGGGCTTTTTAAGGATAGGGGTGACTAGAGCATGTTTTAGAGAGTTTGGGAAGATGCCAGAAGAGAGGGAAAGGTTGAAAATGTGAGTTAGAGAATGTAGAATCGAGTCGGAAGGTGATCGTAGCATTTGTGATGGAGCAGGATCCAGGGGGCAGGTGGTTAGATGGGTGTTCAATAAAAGTTTAGCAACCTTGCTAATACTGGCAGGGTTGAATGTGGAAAGTAGTGATTGTATCTATGGACATGGGGTGTTGAGTGGAGGTGGTCTGTGCGCATTGGAGATTTCCTCACAAATGTTATTAATCTCAGTTTTAAAGTGATTGGCAATCTTCTGGGCAGTGAGTGAATTAGAGGGTGGGGGCAGTGGAGGACAGAGTACAGTGTTAAAGGTCGAGAAGAGTTGACGGAGACTGGAGGAGAATGTGTTAATGAGTGTGATAAAGTAGTTTGGAGGCAGGAATAGTATTTTAGGAGGGCAGATTTGTAATGTTTGAAGTCTTCTTGGAGCTTAGTCTTATGCCACAGACGTTCAAGAGCGCAGCTATGTTTTCTAAGACTTCTGGTGTTGTCCGTTTGCCAGGGTTGTCGCGGCCGGGGCCTGATTCTGCGTGTAGTGAGGGGGGCAAGCTTGTCTAGGGAGGATGACAGTGAGTTGTTATAGAGCAGTGTGGCTAGGTTGGGGCAGGACAGGGGTGAGATTTTGTCATAGAGGTGGTCATTAGAGTAGAGAAGAGAAGGGTTGAGGTGGCGAAGGTTTCTACGGGTAACTGTTAGGCAGTTGGAGGAAGAGGTGGTGGAAGACCGTGAGAGTGTGAAACTAATAAGGTGGTGATCAAAGAGTGGGAGAGGATTGTTGGAAAGGTTTCACCGAGTGCACAGATAGGAAAAGACAAGGTCTAGGGTGTTGCCATTGGAGTAAGTAGGAGCCTGTATCCATTGCTTCAGGTCGAGAGATGAGGTTAGATTGAGAAGTTTAGAAGAGTAGTGATAGCGTTAACAGGGATGTTGAAGTCACCAATAATGATGGTGGGGATTTCTGAAGAGAGAAAGTGGGGTAGTCAGGCAGAGAAGTCATCAAGGAAAGTTGATACCGGCCCAGGGGGGTGGTAAATGACAGCAACTCTTAGAGGAATAGGAGAAAATAGACGAATGCAATGTGCTTCAAAAGAGGAGAGTGTCAGAGATGGAGGAGGGTAGAGTACCTGATAGATGCTGCGTGGTGCAAGTAGGATTCCCACTCCACCTCCCTTCCGTTCACTTGGTCTAGGGGAGTGCGTCCAGAGAAGGCCACCGTGGGAGAGGGAAGCATGAGCAGTAGTGTCAGATTCATGAAGCCAGGTTTCGGTAATGGTGAGGAGGTTGAAGAAATTCGTGATAAAGAGGTCATGGAGGGCAGGGAGTTTGTTGCAGACAGAGCGGGCATTCCAGAGGGCACAGGAGAAGGGGAGGCTGGTAGTAGGAAGAAGAGGAATAGAGACTAAGTTCTGTGGGTTGCGGCTGCTGCCAGAGGGTGTTGGGAGATGGGAGCGTCGGGCAAAGACGGATGATGGAGGCCCAGGATTTGGGGATATATCGCCAGAGGGTAGGAGAAGCAGGAGGGTGAGTGAGGTAATGTGGGAGTGTGATTTAAATGGAGGGGCATGCCTCAGAGTCCTGGTGGTTCTATCAGTATATGGATGTAGAATGAGCAAGAATTGGTGGGAGTAATAATAGGGAGAGGACAGAAGGTGGGGTGATATATAAATGCTGGGTGGTGGAGAAGAGGGATGAAGGTATGAGAGTTTGAGGATAGAGGACACAAGTGCCAGAAGGAGTGGTAGAGAGTGCATGTTATAGAGTGGAAGGAGAGCTGAATAAAGAGATGGGGTCACCTGCAGGCTGTTGGCTGTTTGCAGTGCAGTTTGCTATGTCTAATATATCATTTGTAGAAAGCATCACTTCGAGAAAGCAGCCCCTGCAATGTGCTCCCCCAGCAATGTGCTTACCCCATAAGGGTGCTCAAATTTATACTGGTAAAAGGGTGGGGGTGGAAATTTGTTAATTAATCATGAGTGAGTATAAGGATGCCTAACAATCAAGTGGACTTTTCACTTAAGACAGACTAGAAATGGTTTATAAAGATAGCAGCACATAAACCTTGGGTACGACACTACAGAGAAACAAAAACATTATAATAATGCACACAGGGCAACAGATGGACGAGGCCGCATACCATAGCAAAGAAACATAGAGATTTAAGCAGAGTCCAGTTAAGGGTGGATGAGTTCCTTCAGCTGACACATACCATAGCAAAGATACATAGAGATTAAGGTAGAGTCCAGTTAAGGGTGGATGAGTTCCTTCAGCTGACACATACCATAGCAAATATACATAGAGATTAAAGCAGAGTCCAGTTAAGGGTGGATCATTGCTTCAGCTGACACATACCATAGCAAAGATACATAGAGATTAAAGCAGAGTCCAGTTAAGGGTGGATGAGTTCCTTCAGATGACACATACCATAGCAAATAAACAGAGATTAAAGCATGTGGGAAATAATTATCATAGGCATTGGTGATGTTCCTTTTTAAGAATATACCCTCCTACAACATGTGAAGGGCTGTCTGGCCGCAGGAGATCACAGAGACATTTCTACATAGTATTAGCAGTTCAGTAATTGGTTGCACTTGTCAGGAATTGCTCTTTAAATCTGAAATGCCACATAGGTCACAGTGACATGCAAAAATCCCAACTGTATAACATCACAACTTTTTGGCACTATCACATGTCTGTGACCTGTGGAGCAAGTCACATTCTCTTCTAAATGTTGCAATACCTGTAGGGGGAAAATAGAGGATAAACAGTAATAGGTGGGTAGAAATTCAGCTGGTTTAGCAGGGGCTGGCCGAATTTTGATCTATGACTGTCCTTGTTCCAGAGAAGTCAATATAAGGATTGGTTGCTCTCAAATGGGATTGCTGGAAAAATTTCACTCATTCAGCACATGAAGCCAATCACAGTGGAGTCACCGCTGTCAGAATACAATAGAGCAGTGTGGAGGATTCCTTCATCCGCCATAATTATTATTTATATTTTTTATTCTCATCTGTCCATTAATTTATATTTTGGAATTGCTTACACATTACTTCCTAAAATAATCTGATAACCCCATCAGCAAAACAGAATATTGGCCGTGTAAATGTAGAAGGTGTCTGTCCTATGGATATACTTTGTAAATACAGTCGGATATGAGTGACTGATCTCAGACCACATTCAAATCATCCAGCCTGCAGAGAATCCCACAGTTCAGCTAGGATTACTCGATTTTACTGATTACGTACAGAGCAAGAAATCTGGCCACACATGTAAAGGAAAACAGGTGGATCTCTCTTCATAAGGAAATGATCTGCTTCACAAACTCCAAGAAGAAAACAAAACAAAAAAAAACAGGAATTATTGGCGGTCAGCTTTACAGACAAACCTTGCATCACCTTAAAGTGGAAGTACAGGGTGGGCCATTTATATGGATACACCTTAATAAAATGGGAATGGTTGGTGATATTAACTTCCTGTTTGTGGCACATTAGTATATGTGAGGGGGGAAACTTTTCAAGATGGGTGGTGACCATGGCGGCCATTTTGAAGTCGGCCATTTTGAATCCAACTTTTGTTTTTTCAATAGGAAGAGGGTCATGTGACACATCAAACTTATTGGGAATTTCACAAGAAAAACAATGGTGTGCTTGGTTTTAACATAACTTTATTCTTTCACGAGTTATTTACAAGTTTCTCTTTGTTTACAGCCATTGACATGTCGCTGAGGTTAACACGTGCGGAGCGGATAGAAATTGTGTTGATGTCTGGTGAACGCAGTAACCGGGTCATTGCAGCAGATTTCAATGCAAGACAAAGAAGAAATTTGCTACATGATGATGCATTTCCCTCTTTATGCACTGAAGCTGGCACGTTCCCTGAGTTTTTCCAGCAAGATGGTGCACCACCACATTATGGGTGTCAGGTCCGAGCATTCCTAGATGAACAGTTTCCTGGAAAGTGGATTGGTCGTCGTGGGCCAGTTGAATGGCCCTCAAGGTCTCCCGATCTGACCCCCTTAGACTTTTATCTTTGGGGTCATCTGAAGGCAATTGTCTATGCTGTGAAGATACAAGATGTGCAGCACCTGAAACTACGGATACTGGAAGCCTGTGCTAGCATTTCTCCTGCGGTATTTTATAAGTGGTGAGAAACTTGTAAATAACTCATGAAAGAATAAAGTTAAGTTAAAACCAAGCACACCATTGTTTTTCTTGTGAAATTCCCAATAAGTTTGATCTGTCACATGACCCTCTTCCTATTGAAAAAACAAAAGTTGGATTAAAAATGGCCGACTTCAAAATGGCCGCCATGGTCACCACCCATCTTGAAAAGGTTTCCCCCCTCACATATACTAATGTGCCACAAACAGGAAGTTAATATCGCCAACCATTCCCATTTTATTAAGGTGTATCCATATAAATGGCCCACCCTGTATATTTAATCCGTAGGGGGCATAAGATTTTAAGGTATAGATCCACCAGGTTTCAAGTCTGGAGCTCTCCCCTTTTATTTTATTACCCCGCCAGGTGGGAGTGAAACGATCAACAGCTATAAAAAATGTACCAGCTGGATTATCAAATATCAAACAAGATTTTCCAAACCATAGTGTGTCTAAACATGATCTCCTTCATCACAACAAGAATCCAGCTGGGTCAGCACTTTATATCCCGCCTCCTGGTGGTTAGCGCATATAGAAATTTTACAGGAGAAGAGAAGTCTCTCCACTTGCTTCTTCGTGAATTGTAGTCCCAGTTCTTGCTCCCACTTGGATATATAGGGAGGTCTGAAATCCGGGAGCGGAGATATTAGCTGTTGGTAAGTCTGGGATACTACATGACGCGTAGGGGACTGTTCCAGACACAGTAGTTCAAAGGTAGTGAGTCGCCTCCAGAAGGGCTCCAGGGGGGTAAGGAGCCAATGAAATGGGCAAGCTGTAATTTCTGCCAGAAAGAAGGACCTGCAAGGGCCGTGTCCTCCATGATTCGTTGCCTGGTCATCCACCGTCCATTGAAAAGGAAGTGGCTGACCTGGGATCTTTTGACCCCTTTTAGTTCCTGAAATCTAAGATCGCTGAATCTGGGACTGAGGGCCGGGTTCCCGACGACAGGGGTGAGCAGCGAAGAAGTGGGCGAGACGGAAAAGTCACGGAAGGCTTTTTGCGAAATCCACTAAGTCTCCCCCACATTTGGGTGGTCCAGAATTTGGCTTGGCACATTCGTCTGGCACCAAGGCACCAAATCCAGCCGGGCCCCCGCCAGGCTCTGTTCCACTTGAACCAACTGTTTCAGAGAACCGTGATGACACCAGTCCAGGATCCATGCCAGATGGCAGGCCATCTGCCTGAAGTAACGAAGCTAGGGAGGCCGGCATGGAGATGTTCAGCGCTTTCTATTTCTTATAGTTGATTCTGAAAAAAGATAGTGCCCCATAGGTCTTCAACTACAATAGCAGGTTTGGGATGGAAACCAGGGTTGGTCACGAAGAACAAAAGGCAAACACCACAATTTTTAGAGACAACGTGTCATCCAAGCAAAGGCCTGCGATATTGGGATTATCCCTAACCGACCAAAGAAAGGGTTCAAGGGTCAGGATAAATATCAAAGGGGACAGGGGACACCCCTGTCTCATCCCATTGGCTATCCTGAACGATGAGGAGAGGTGACCATTCACCTTGACTTGGGCCGACGGACGAGAATAAATGGCTTGTACCCAATTCATCATCCGCTGTCCCAGACCCACCCAATGAAGGGTTTCTCTCAGGAGGGGCCAATTCACTCTGTCGAATGCCTTTTCAGCATCAGTCGAAAGGAGCAGCACAGGGGTCCCCCGTATCTGAGCAGCATGGATCAGGTTTATTGCCTTGGTGGTGTTGTCCCGAGCCTCCCTCGAGGGTACGAAGCCCACTTGCTTGGAATGTACTAGTTGAGGGATCAAAAATAGATATTGGCCAATAGTTTTGGCAATGGAGAGGGACTTTGCCCTCCTTTGGGATCACTGTAATGTAAGCCTGTAGCATGTCTTCCGGGGGGTGGGGGGTGGGTCACCCCTTCCCCCGCAGCATTATACGCCTTAAGAAAATGTGGCATCAGGAGGTCCCCAAAGGTCTTGAAATACAAGAGGGAGTATCCATCTGGGCCCGGGCCCTGCCCGTCTACATCCTAGCTATTGCTAGCCCCACTTCGTCAGTGGAGAACGGGGCTTCCAATGTGGTTAATTCTGCGTCAGAAAGACGAGGCATTCACGATCTTTGCAAGTAATCCTTTATGGCTCTCTGTTCTGAAGATTTCTCCCTCTCAGAAATCGGGTGTGGGAGATTGTAAAGCAAGGTGTAATACCTGCAGGATAGGTCAGCAATCTCCTCAGTAGTGTGGACCCTAGTGTGGCTGACATTAAGTAGTTCAGGGACAAGTGTTCAGGCTTGTTGAGCTCTCAGGGCCCTCGCTAACAGTTTTCCGCTCTTGTTAATATGTTCGGCGAATGTTTGTTTGCATTTAGCGATCACAGCCTTGGCCCTGACTAAGGCCAGGGAACGCAGTTCGTTGCTCAGACTGGTAAGGTCCGCTAGTGCCTGGACAGGTAGCGATTCCTTATGTATGGCTTCTAGAGGCCTAATCTTTTGCAGGAGATCGAGAGTTTGCTGGATTCTAGCCTTCTTGAGTCGGGATCCAATCTTGATCAAGATTCCCCTGATGTAACTCTTATGTGCCTCCCACACAATTATGGGGGCGCTATCGGGGCTCACATTGGAATTGAAAAAGTTTACCCATTCCCTGGACACTTCTACGACCTCAGGGATTTGAATCAAGGAATCGTTAAGCTTCCACAGCCACTGTTTAGGGACGGGAGGCAACAAGTCGATGTCCACAAAGACAGGAGCATGGTCCGAGAAAGTGATTGGGGCATCATAAAGAAATTAATTCTGGTGTAAGAGTCATGGGGGTTCCAGTAAAATGTGTAATCCCTTTGAGTCGGGCTCAATACCCTCCAAAACATCCACAAGATTAAAAGCATAGAAATTCTTCTTTAGACGTTTCAGCACCACATAAGAAATCTGAGAGGCACGCCAGGAAGCGTCCAGGGTCGGATCCATGGTGAAAATCATGTCTCCCCCCAGGATCACCGCTCCCTCCGCAAAGTCCCCTAGTTGGGTCAGAATTGGTTACAAGAAGTCAATCTGATTCGAGTTAGGGAGGTAGAGGTTTACCAAAGTTACCAATGAGCTACCCAAGGTGTCCTTCACAAATAGGGCTCGTCCCTCCGCATAACTGCACTAATCCCGCACCAACCATGGACTTGTGCCAGACTGTCAGGAAAAAGCGATCATGGAGTCTTGGTATTTTATCCGCACCGAGAGGAGTCTCCTGGAGGAAGCATACATGAGCCTTCATATGTTTCAGGTTGGAGAGCACCATGGAGAGTTTCTCACATTGACAGAAACGAGGCGCAGAGGCCCTATTTTACCCGCGATCATAACAGGGATTGGTGGAGGCAAACAAAAAAAAAAAAAAGGAAGGGGGTGAGGAGGAGGAGGGAAGGTAGGAAGGTAGAGGAGAAGGACAGACAGAAAAAGACCCAGTCTCAGAGCACCCCCAGTAGCTCACAAACGGAACCACCGATGGGATGCAACCCTACGTGGGGAAAGTGGTTGTTTACAGCGGGGATCAGAAGCTCCATATCCTGACCCACACCACCATATAACTCCCAACAGAAGAATATATACGAATGACTGACATGCCAGGCTAGGCAGACACTCACGCCCCACAGCAAGTGGTCAAGCGCCCAGTGTGGCAAGGCCTGCGAGCGTTACCTCACCGCTCAAATGGTAACAGCATGGTACCTCGAAGACTAGGGGCGACATTTGTTGGTGAAAGGGGTGCATCCCAACGTAGGGTAGCCACCAAGGCAAACACTCGATGACCCCCACGAGACTCTGACCCAGAAAAAGACAGACAGGAAGAGGAGATGGAAGGATGGAAGGGAGGAGGAGGAGTGGGGGAAGGAAAAAAAAAAAAAACAAACGGAGGTGGTTAGGGACAATACTAGCGCCCATTTTATCCCGG
>BLSH010349043.1:197344-216825 GCA_018402905.1 Glandirana rugosa | reverse complement strand
GGCATGATTGAGCATGGTCGCTAAATAATATGTGTAGAAATCTAGACAAGCCAGTCCCCCATGCGTGCAGGGCCTACGCAATGTTTTCTTGATGAATCTGGCTTGACCCAACCACCACAAAAAAGAAGCTATTATTGAATCTAATTGTTGATGAGATTTTGGCATGCCAGAGAATGCCTTAGGTTATACAGCAGGACTGGGAGGATTTTCATTTTTATTAAGTTGATTTTTCCAATTAGAGATAGCGGGAGATTTGACCAAGCTTTCAGATTCTGCTTACACCACTGCAATGCCGGGGACAAATTAAGCCTACTAAAATCATGGGCATTGGAGGAGATATTTATCCCTAGGTATCTGATGGTGTTTGCCCATTACAGCGGGGAATTGAGGTCAACCAGCTTCCTCGCCCCTGGATCTATAGGTAAAACAAGTGATTTGCCCCAGTTAGTGCAGAGGCCAGAGAGAGTAGCGAAATGACCTAGGATTTGTAGTACTGCAGAAAGCGAGGGACCCGGGTCTTTCAGGAAGAGTATCAGATCGTCAGCATAAAGCGCTAGCTTTTTGACGACTGAACCCACACGGATCCCAGACACCTCATCTGACCTCCACAAAGCCTCCACCAGTGGCTCCATCAAAAAAGGCGAACAGAGCAGGGGAGAGAGGGCACCCCTGCCTCCTTCCCCTCTTGATTGTGAAGGAGGGTGAAAGTTTGCCATTCAATTTTATACAAGCCATTGGGGCCCTGTACAGTAAGCCTTTCCATTTCCGAAATGTCGGACCGAAACCAAAGAGTTCTAAGACCTGTATCCAATTAGGACCATCTAACCGTATTGAAAGCTAAAATCGCATTTTTAACATCACTTTTTTTCTGGCGTCAGAACTAGCTTTACAGCTCGTTTTTTCTAACGCCTGTGTGTATGAGGCCTAAATATGCTGCCAGCAGGCATGCTGATAGGCGGTGAGGGCAGAGTGACAGAAAGGTGATCTCACCACTGTGCTTCTTCTCCTTTTACTGTCCAGCCCCAGGGTTCGTGTGCCCAGGGTGACCTCGGCTCAAAGGAAGTGGGTTGAATGATGCTGGCCATCAGACTGAGGATGTCCTCTACTGTGGAAAAATCTCAGGACTGAAGCAGAATATTGCAGCTATTGGCTATACTTTAAAAAAAAAACTGTAGTTAAAAAATGCCAGTTGCCTGGCAGCAAGGCTCATTTTCTGAGTTATTGTGCTGAGCAAGAATAAAGAAATGCTTTCTGAATTGTTGAACATGTGCAGGTCAGTGAGCCTCTAACTATTGAGGTTACTGGATAAGCTTGACAGCCAGGCAAACAGGATTTTCAGAAGGAAAGGTCAGAAATGTCAGGAAACACTACAGGTTTCCTTTAATAGAACCGATTTAGGTATCAGAGCTGAACATTTGTTTGCAGACATGTAACAAAGACTCTGTTTTGAATGTACACAAACTACTCAAATATGGAAAACATGATCATCAAACATAATGCTTCATGGATCACTGCACAGGAACCAGCATGGATCCTGGAAGATGCTTGTAGTAATACGCAGACCAATGAAAGCACAGCGCTTAGCTTCCCTGCCATCAGGAAAATGTCAGCAATCACCGTCATATGGGTATTCTTGCATGGATTTAAACTAGGAAGTAAAGCTGAATAAAATATAAGGTATTATTTAAAAAAATGAGAGGTTCCTGAAATTACTAACTAAAACTGATTAGGCCTCATTTACACTGCTGCTGGTAAACGGACGTTTAGAGGCATTTCAGTGTTTTTTTTTCAGCCGCCCCTGAACTTTCCTCTATGTTATCTTATCAGTACATGTACACAGGGTCTTTTAGAGGCAGTGGAGTTTAAAGGCTTTTTTTGGAACGCAAAAAAAAGGGATTTTATTATAACTTACTGTAAAATCCTTTTCTCTGAGTTCACTGACAGACACAGCCCTTCTTATAACACGTGGGGTTATGCTCATATTACTAGAAGTAGACTAGGCAAAGAAAAAACAAAAGTATAGGTTGGCCCCTCCCAGGAGGCCGTCCTCACCTTAGAATATAACACCCTGCTGCACAATAGCATATCAGTTCGTAACAAGCCATACAAACTCAACAGAGGGGTGGGTGCTGCGTCTGTCAGTGAACTCAGAGAAAAGGATTTTACTGGTAAGTTCTAATAAGCTGACAGATGCAGCTCTTCTTATAACACGTGGGGACTTTCCAAAGCTGTGTCAATCAAGAGGGGCGGGCAAACGACAACAACTGTACCCAACCAAAAAAGCCCTCTCAGAAGGCGCCAGTCGCGCCTACACTGCCGCCTGTAAAACTCTGCGGCCAAAAGCAGGATCCGAAGATGCTTAAACATCAACCTTGTAAAACTTAGTAAACGTGTGCACCGAGGCCCAAGTAGCCGCTTTGCACACCTGAGACACCGAGGCCTGGTGTCTAAAAGCCCAGGAAGTACTAACTGCCCTGGTGGAATGAGCCGTGACTGGAAAAGGGGGAACCTTGCCCCGAACCTCATATTCATGAGTCACGGTCTTCCTGATCCAACGAGAAATGGTAGCTGACGAGGACGCATTGCCTTTGCGCGAACCTTCCGTCAGCACAAATAAAGAGCCAGACTTCCGAAAAGAAGCTGTAGAATTCAAACACACCCGCAAAGCCCTCACCACATCCAAAGAATGTAGCTCAAATTCCTTGGGATGTGACGGGTGCGGGCACAATGAGGGAAGAACAATCTCCTCATTCAAATGAAAAGAAGAAACCACCTTCGGAAGGAAAGAAGGGGAAGGTCACAAAACCGCCTTGTCCTTATGAAGGACCAAGTAAGGTGACTTACAGGATAACGCTGCCAACTCAGACACCCGCCTAGCGGATGTAACAGCCACCAAGAAAGCCACTTTCTGCGACAACAATTGCAAGGGAATGTCCCTAATCTTCTCATATGGTGGCTTCTGTAGCACAGAGAGCACCAGATTCAAATCCCACGGTGCCAGAGGCGACCGTATCCGAGGAGCCACATGACGTACACCCTGTACAAATGTACGGATCAACGAATGCGACGCCAAGGGTCGTTCAAAAAGAACCGTCAGAGCCTAAATCTGACCCTTAAGCGTACTTAACGCCAGGTTCTTGTGCAGTCCCTGCTGCAGAAAAGTCAGCACCCTGGACACCGCATAAGAGCGGGGGTTCCAACCACCCGCCTCACACCAGGCAATATAGGCCTTCCACGTCCTATGATAAATCTTACGTGAAGTACACTTGCGCGCTTTAATCATAGTAGGGATCACGGAGTCAGACACACCCCTATCCCTCAACACCTGGGACTCAATAGCCAAGCCGTCAAAACCAGCGAGGGTAAAGCAGGGTGCAAGATGGGTCCCTGAGACGGTAGGTATTCGCGAAGTGGAAGACGCCACGGAACATCTGCCACCATCCGTACCACATCGACGTACCAAGGACGCCGAGGCCAATCCGGAGCTACCAGGATTGTCGGGATTCCCTCTGCTTCTATCCTGCGCAGAACCCGCAGCAGAAGCTTCAGAGGAGGAAAGACGTACAGTAGCCGATACCGACCCCAGGGTGCTACCAGTGCGTCCGTGGCGACCGCCAACGGATTTCTTGTTCTGCACACAAAGGTCTGTACCTTGTGATTGAATCTGGAGGCCATGAGGTCCACCTCTGGCATGCCCCACTTGAGGCAAATCTGGCGGAACACTTCCGGATGTAAGAACCATTCCCCCTGATCCAGAGTCCGGCGGCTGAGAAAGTCCGCCTGCCAATTTTCCACGCCTGGAATGTAGATTGCAGGGAGAGCTGGCACGTAAAATTCTGCCCATCGTAGGATCAGAGCCGCTTCCGTGGCTGCTGCCGAGCTTCTTGTTCCGCCCTGATGGTTCACATATGCCACAGCCGTGGCATTGTCCGACTGCACCCTGACAGGGAGGCCTCACAGCCTTGTCGACCAATGGGATAGACAAAGTCTGATCGCTCTCGGTTCCAGTACATTTATCGGAAGGCAAGCTTCCTGAGCTGACCAACGGCCCTGGGCAGAGAACTGACCCAGGACCCCTCCCCAACCCGATAGGCTGGCATCCGTCGTTACTATCGACCAATTGAGGGGGAGGAAACATTTTCCCAACTTTAGGGCTGGAGCCCGAATCCACCAAATCAAGGATCCTCGGGACTGATGATCCAACCTGATCAGTCTGTCTAGGGATAGGGAAGATTTGTCCCATTGAGACAAAATCGTTTTCTGCAGGAGCCGAGTGTGACTCTGGGAGTAAGATATCACTTCGAAAGTCGACACCATGAGCCCCAACACTCGCATACAGAACCGTAAGGAGGACCACTGGCGTGATAAAAGGGTTCGCACTGCTGCCTGAAGTGTCAGGAGCTTGTTTGGCGGTAAAAACACCCTTGCCTGCACCGTGTCCAGAATCAGACCCAGGTATTCCAGACACCAGGATGGAGTCAACATCGACTTCTGCAGGTTGATCAGCCAACCCAATTCTTTTAACGTGGACACCGTGATTATCACGTTCTCCTCCAGAGCTGCAGCTGACTCTGCTCTCAAAAGTAAATCATCGAGGTACGCTACCACTGCGATACCTCTCTGTCTAAACAGCGCCAGAATAGGGGCCACCACCTTGGTGAACACTCGGGGAGTCGAAGCCAGACCGAAGGGAAGTGCCACAAACTGGTAATGCAGATCTCCCACTGCGAAGCGCAGAAAACGCTGGTATCTGTGACAAACCGGAACGTGGAGATACGCGTCCTTGATATCCAGGGACGCCATGAATTCCCCTTGGTACAGGGCGGCCACGACCGAGCGGATGGACTCCATCCTGAATTTTTTTGCCTTTACAAAGCAGTTTAGTGCCTTCAGGTCCAGAACTGGCCTGACACCGCTCTTTTTGGGCACCACAAAGAGGTTTGAGTAAAACCCGTGAAACCTTTCCATCGTGGGTGCCGGTACAATCACCCCCTGTCCGGCAAGCACCTCCCGACACCCCTGAAGGAGTCTTAAGTTTGAAGGGAAGAACCTTTCTGGGGGTAGAGAGATGAACTCTATCCTGTACCCGGAGGACACCACCTCCAGCACCCACCGATCGGTGATGCGGGCAGTCCATTTGTCTGTCTTACCCCAGTAACTGGCCCCCCACCCACGAGTCGGGCAGGGGCAACCCATCATGCGGAGGTTGACTTATCCTTCGTCTTTTCAGACTTACGTTGCCAGGGCCTTTTACTGGGCCCAGCGGAAGCCTTACCGGACTTGAAGCCCTTACCCGCTGAGCCAGGAGCCCAAAAAAACGTATTCTGGCCTGAAGAAACAGGGCCCTGCCTACGGTGAAAGTCCCGCCGTTTTGGCTCTGGAAGGAAAGTACTCTTCCCTCCCGTTAAATCCTTAATGATTTCATCCAATTGTGGGCCAAACAGACGCCCTCCCTGAAAGGGGAGATCTGTAAGAGCTTTCT
This sequence comes from Glandirana rugosa, assembly GCA_018402905.1. Classification (NCBI taxonomy): domain Eukaryota; kingdom Metazoa; phylum Chordata; class Amphibia; order Anura; family Ranidae; genus Glandirana; species Glandirana rugosa. Next base: position 211,343 of record BLSH010349043.1, on the reverse strand, counting down.
TCGATGCCTGGTCGCCCGACCAAGAGCGGAGTCACAGCACCCGCCTGTTAATAACTGCAAAAACAGACATTTTTGACAGCATGGGAAGCAGGTCCAATGCAGTATCACATAGGTAGCGTAGACCCTCTTCCAAATGTTGTGCTCGTTGTACCCCAGCCTATGCACACTCACAAGTCAAACCGGTGTGCAATGTGGTAGAGCACTCGAGAAGAGATTGCGCCGCCATAGCAGCCGCCAGAGCTGGACGCATGGCTGACCCAGCCAACAAGAACAGTGCCTTAGACACTGCCTCCGTGCGGCGATCGGCCGCCTCTTTAAAAGACGGAGACCCCTCCAAGGGAATGGTCATTGCTTTATTCAGACGGGCCACCGGTGGGACCACTGCTGGGGAAGCCCATCTCTTAGTAAAACTATCCTCAAAAGGGTAACGAACTGCAAAGCGTTTGGGCAAAGCAAAGGAATTTTGTGGCCGCAGCCATTCCTTGAACACCGCCTGCTCAAAAACCTGATCATAAGGGTAGACCCTGGGGGACCTAGGGGGCTTAAGTGACCCACAAACATATGTGGACTCATGCGACTCCCCTGCTTGGTCAAGCCACATGGATTCGCAAATATCAGTGATCAGAACAGCCACTATTGCCTTATCGCGCGATAATGAAGCCCCTTGATTATCTTCACCGTCTGAGGGTATCAGTTCACCCTCTGATAGCTCCACGGGGTTCCCGTGACCACCGAGGCGCCCTCTGTTTCTGAATCCTCCCCCAAAGAATGGCGCTTTTTGGGGCCCCCCGGAGTCGGGTCCGAACCCGCCCGGGGAAAAAATTGACCAAATACTGCCCTCAGCTGTTCCAAGGAAACCAGGGACCCGGCGTGGATTGTTGCTCGACTGCCACCTCCCTGGAAGACCCCGCAGGTACCCCTGCCATAGCACTACTGGCCTCTGACATCCCAGACTTCCGGCAACCCCAATGTGTGACCACCACCTCTACCCCACCAATCAGCCAGGGAGACCCGGAAGGATTGTACCTACCGCTATCAGTACCCAGGGAGGGCCAGCTATACTTATTGTTTTTAATGCCTCAGCGCTGTGACCGGAATGAGCAATGAAACAAACTCCACTTCAAGAGCCTGCACTGCCGCGTCTGTCAGCAACGCTGTCCAAAGCGAAAGCAGAAGTGCCAGGTGCCTGCCGCACGTCTTTTACCACTTCCCCGTCCTACTGGAAAAAACCACTGGGGGCTGCCAGAGGACAGGCTGAAACAAGCATGGGCTACATCAAAAACATGGCGATCTAAGGCAAAATGGCACGGTAGCGGTGAAAGAAAGGCGATCCACCGCGAAATGGCGGCGAATGTAGTGCCCAAAACGGTCAGTGTGGGGTGCAGTACCGTGCGGGGTGCAGTACCGCGCGGGGGGGAGTGGGGGGGGGAAAGGGGGGGAGGAGATGACAACCCCAGATGGCGTCCCCACTAATAAGCCCCCACCGGCCGGCTACCTCAGAAGCTGCCCAGGTGCCCACTCTCCGCGCCCCTAGGACGGAAGAGGGGTCCACTCACCGATCCGACGGGCGCAGCGGGTAGCCACCCGGAGCAGACTTTCCTCCCCACGGAGAGGGATGCTGCTGGCCAGGAATAAACCAGTCACTGGGCATAAGTGGGATCAGCCACTGGCCGCCCGCACGGAACGGGCACTATGCGGCGTGACCCCGTCAAGGCTAAGGGTAGCTCGCACAGACGTTGGCCGGACTGGGGAAAGTTTTGGATGTCTAGGTATCCTCTATACCACCAGCCGGCTTCTTGATAGCAGTCTTCATCAGGAAAAAAACATCAGAAGAACGCAGATCCCATTGGGAACCAGGTCTAATTCCTTGCACTAGGCAAATAAAACTGATATGCTATTGTGCAGCAGGGGGTTATATGCTAAGGTGAGGACGGCCTCCTGGGAGGGGCCAACCTATACTTTTGTTTTTTCTTTGCCTAGTCCACTCCTAGTAATATGAGCATAAACCCACATGTTATAAGAAGGGCTGCGTATGTCAGTGAACGTAAGAGAAAAATGGGTTCAGACACCAGTTCAGAGGCATTTGCAAAGCCAAACAGCGGTAACTCGCATCTAGGACCGTTTCGTTTACAGACGTTTCCATTTAAAATAAAAAGAAAAATTTTTTTTAATGTAAAAAAAACGCTCCTAGACGTGAACGCTGCTAAACGTGGCATGCAAAATGCGGCAAAACGGCCATTATAGACGGCAGCTTCTAGCTATCAAAAAAAAAATCGTTCAAAGGAGGTTGAAATAGCGGCCCGTGTAAATGGAGCCTTAACATTAAGGCCACTTATACACGGGGCTGTCTAGCTGCTGTGCGTCCCTCTCGATGTTTTAGGCCTCATACACATGGGCGTTTAAGAAAACGAGCTGTAACGTCGGTATCGATGCCAGGAAAAAAGCGGCGTTAAAAACACGATTTTATCAGCGTTTTGCATTGGCGTCAATGCGTGTTTTTCAGCGCTAGCTTTCAGCCGCGTTTCTCTGCCTCTATTCAAAACGGCGGTTCCCTATGGGAGCCCACTGATTTGAATAGAAGTTGCACCAAAAGTGGGATCATGTTGATCCGACTTGCGGTGCGACTTGTGTGCTGAGGATCTTGAAGGGGAACCCGTCGCAAAAATGGAAAAAAAAAACATTTTTCACGTGGTTGCCCCCCAAGGGGTACCAGACCCTTCGGTCTGGTATGAATTTTAAGGGGGGATGTCACACCACTGCCCCTGTGATGTCATAAGGGGGTGGGGCTTCCGGATGACATCACCGGGTGGCCCCGCCCCATGCTAATATAAGTCACTGCAGAGCACGGAGACACCATTTATGCGGGAGATCATGTCGTGTCAACATGGGAAGAAGAGCAGAGGGAGAAGACAGTGGCAAAAGAGCAGAAGACCGAGCAGAAGATAGAAAACCCCTCAGAAGAAAGAAGGCCCCGCAAAAGAGCAGAAGAAAGAAGAAGCCGGAGAGGGAGAAGAGCCGGAGAGGGGAGAAGATGCCGGAGCGGATTTAATAAAATATTTTAAAAAGCTGTGTAGGTTTTTTTAGGTGAATGGGTAGGGGTACCCCATACTTATTCACATAGGGTGGGGGGCTGGGATCTGGGGGCCCCCTTGTTAAAGGGGGCTTCCAGATTCCGATAAGCCCCCGCCAGCAGACCCCAAAAGCCAATGGCCAGGGTTGTCGGGAAGAGGCCCTTGTACTCATCAACATGGAGACAAGGTGTTTTGGGGAGGCGCAGGGCCCCCCCTACCCCAAAGCACCCACCCTCCCCATGTTGAGGGCATGCGGACTAGTATGGTCCGGGGGGGGGGGCGCTCACTCGTCCCCACCCCCTTTCCTGACCTGCCAGGCTGCGTGCTCGGATAAGGGTCTGGTATGGATTTTGGGGGTTCCCCTTAAAGTCCATACCAGAACGAAGGGTCTGGTACCTCTTGGGGGGAGGGCCATGCTAATTATTTTTCTTCATTTTTGTGGGGGGTTCCCCTTCAAGATCCTCAGCACACAAGTCACAGCACAGGTCGGATCTTCATGATCCGCCTTCTGGTGCGACTTCTATTCAAAAATCAATGAGCTCCCATAGGGAACCACTGATTTTGAATAGAGGCAGAGAAATGCCTGATGAGGCTTAACGCTGTGTATACAATGCTAAGCCGCGTTTTTGAGCGTTTTGCCAGCTCAGCGTCAAAACCGTTCTAGCGCTGCAGCTTCCGAACGCGCTGGTCGTGGGTTTTTTTACAGCTTAAAAACGTCAGTGTGTGTATGAGGCCATTGAATAACATGGAGAGGCATTTATAAGCTGTAAAAACAGCTCAAAAATGCGGCTGTAAAAACGCCCGTGTGTATGAGGCCTTAGTGTGCCTGGGAGGAACAGGTGCTGCCTGCAGCCTGTCAAAGTCTATGGCAGATTGCGACATGATGGGGCTGAATGCTGTACTAAGATCAGCGCTCAGCCCCGTCCAGTTTCAGCCCGCCACAGACTTTGGCAGGCCATACCTGTTCCTCCCAGGCACACTAAAACATTAGGAGGCACACACCACGTTTAGATGGCAACCCAACCAATTGTCCAATGTGGCTCATAATCCCACATTTGTTCTGCATTCATCCAGTTTTCTTAATCAAAATTTGGGAGAAGAGGGTCTTTCCCAAACTTTCATGTTTGTAAAATGCATGTCAAAAATAGAAAAACTGGTTAGGCCATCTAAAATGCAAAGTGGGGGGGGGGGGGGGGAGACCATAGCAGTGAAAGGGTTAGAAGTGAACCTGCCAACAACTTGAACTTAAACAAGCTAAACACATGATAAAAATAAGGTTACCTTCTGAGATAAGAGGTCTAGGTGATCAGTAGGTCAAGATATGTATAAATCGGTACATGTTGCAAATAATGTTGACTTTTCCTGTAAGATTGGTGCTTGGCTCTCCCCCTTGGACCTTCCTCAATGCATGGAGAGGATTAAACCCAATCTCAATGTTTACAGGGAAATCAAGATTTGGATTCAACTCAGATGTTTTTTTTTGTTTTGTTTTTTGAATATCTGGGCATGTGGACAAGTGGTTATGTGTATTTGTAGACATTTTTTTTAGCTTTGTATATAATGGGGAAGAGTTAGACCATCTGCTGTGTATTTATTGCTGTGTGTACCAGTTGACGATGACAATCTTCACCCTAACTGATAGTGAGGAAATACAAAATGTTATAGTTGTCCCCAGAGCAAAAGGTAAGGCCCCATTCACACTGGCAGAGTCCACCAACAGATCTGCCCACTCAGCAGTGGATCTCTCCAGGCAGATAACAGGTCCACCTGAGTCCTCAACACAGACACAGCCCACTGTCCTCTATGGGCTGTCGGATGGAAACGGACCGCCTGTCCATTTTCATCCGACTGTCATCCAATCTGCTGGACACATGAGGACGGATCCCCATCTGTTTTTTTTTTAGCGGACAGATCAGATCGGATGTCATTGGTTGTCATCAGACACATGTCTACTGACATTCGCCTCTCTATAGAGCGCAATGGATGGCTCAAAAATTGACAGGCAGACCCGATTGGTCCCTCAGTGTGAAAAGGGCCTAAGGTTAAATCTTCCAATGGGGACATCTGTTGGAGAAGCAACTGTCTAAAAGGGGAATTCCCTTCACTTTGGGAGACTTCCTGTAACGTGCTGTTTTTTTATCTGGTACAGGAAGTAAAGGGAAATCTCTCAATGATACACAAAGTAAAAAATAAACTGCCTAGGGTTTTGACCTTGACTGTACATACACTAATCCCTGTTTTTGTATTATTCACAATAGACAATTGAAAGATCAGAGAGGTGACAGCAAATCAGCCTCACAATGCAGTATGTTGATAAAGGTGGCAGGCCATGGATGTGGTTTGGTATGTTTATTACACCATGTAATCACACAGAGAAATCCTTTATCTCTAATCCAACCACAAAAACACCCACACTGCTTCATTTGTGTAGAATACTGTATAATGCCATGTATCTCTTATGTGTTTGTGTCAAACAATCTCACTCCCTTCATTATTTTTGTCTGACAAAAGTTAATCCCCGTACACGCGATCCGAAAATAGTAGGAAAATACCGCTTTCGATGCAATCGTACGATAACCGGATCGTTAGTACAGAGCTTTCGAGAGCCGATCATGACCGTTCATCCGATATTTTCCATTCGGACATGCAAGAAAAATGTTCTCGTATATTGCCCGATCGTATGATTTTCGTTTAACCAGTACAGTTGCCCTTCGAAAAAGCAATATGAATACACAACACATCATATCGCTTCCGATATTTTATTCTGCTGTACGAGAATTTTCATGACTAATTTCATGCCAATCATTCACCCGATAATCTCATTGTGTGTACCGGCATTACTTACAGTAGTATTAACACCTTCCTGCCTGGCCTATAGCAAATTGACGGCCGAGCGGTGGCTTTAGCTTACCGACTGGACATCATTTGACATCCTTCAGAAAGGGCCAATCGTGCGCACCCCCATGGGAGCACAGCACGGTAATTGGTGGTGCAGTGTGTATCTTGGACACAGTGCATCACCGATCATGGTAAAGAGACTATGAGGTAGGCTCTTTACCATGTGATTAGTTGTGTCCAATCACAGCTGATCACAGTGTAAATAGAAAATGCCGGTTATCAGCATTCCTCTCCTCAAGCCAACAGTGCATGAGGAGAGCCGATACACAGCATTCCTCAGTGGGGACATCTGCACTGATAATCAGTGCCCTGATCATCAGTGCAGCCCTATCAGTGCCCACCAGTGATGCCTGTCAGTTCTCATTAGAGCCTCCTCATCAGGGCTGCCCATCAGTGTCATCTATTAGTGCCCATCAGTGCCGCCTATCAATGCCAAGTATCAGTGCTGCATATCACTGCCACCTCATCAGTGCAGCCTATGAGTGCAGCCTCATCAGTGCAGCCTCATCAGTAAAGCAGAAAAATTACCTATTTACAAAACATTTTAAAAGAAACTCAGAAAAACCTTTTTTATTTTTAATTTTCGGTCTTTTTTTTGTTTGTTTGTTTAGCAAAAAATAAAAAAACAGTGGTCCTTAAATACCACCCAAAGAAAGCTCTATCGGTCTAAAAAAAAATTATAAAAAAATGTCATTTGGGTACAGTGTTTCATGACCGCGCAATTGGCATCCAAAGTGTGACAGCTCTGAAAGCTGAAAATTGGCCTGGGCAGGAAGGGAGTAAAAGTACCTTGTATTGAAGTGGTTAACCACTTGCCGATCGCCCGCCGCAGCGTGATGACGGCAAGGTGGCTTGTTATCGCAAAACGCCGTCACCGGACGGCGGCCACGATAACTAGTATTGTAAGCGTGCCGCCAGAGGTGCGCTCGCCCACTCATTGTGTTCGCAGTGAGAGAACGGAGGTCCGTGTATGTAAACACGGATCTCCGTTCTCATACAGGGGGAAGGGCGGTGATCGCAGGCTTCCTCTATATGGAAGCCGTGATCATCCCCTTCCCACATACAGTTAGAACACGCCCAGGGAACAGAGTTAACCCTTAGAGCGCCCCCTGCAGGTTAACCCCTTCACTGCCAATGACATTTACACAGTAATCAGTGCATTTTTAAGCACTGATCGCTGTATAAATGCCAATGGTCTCAAAAAAGTGTCAGCATGGTCCGACATGTCCGCCCCAATATCGCAGTACCGCTAAAAATCGCAGCTCACTGCCATTACTAGTAAAAAATTAAAAAAATAAATAAAAACCCCAGAAATGAATTCTCATCATCCGTAAACGCTGCAACTTTTGCGCAAACCAATCAATAAATGGAGATTGCGATTTTTTTAAACAAAAAAATGAGGAAGAATATAAATCGGCCGAAACTGATGAAAAAAAATGTTTTTTCATATATTTTTTTTGATTTGTATGTTAGCAAAAAGTAAGAAATTTGGTTTTTTTTTGCAAAATTGGCGCTCTTCTTTTGTTTATAGCGGCGATCAGAAATGACGCAGAGGTGATCAAATACCACCAAAAGAAAGCTCTATTTGTGGGAAAAAAAGGACGTAAATTTAGTTTGGGTACAACGTCGCATGACCGCTCAATTGTCAGTTAAATCGACGCAGTGCCGAATCACAAAAAGTGCTCTGGTCCCAAAGTGGGAAATCCTTCCGGGGCTGAAGTGGTTAAACACAAAAACAAAAAAATGTATATTATTGTATATTACCGATTCTTAAATGTGGTGGATGCAATCATTCCCCCCCCTCCCCTCCCCCCCCCTTTATTTTACCAGGTGATCCAGCATGTGTCTGCATTCTGGATGAAGTAGTAAAGCAGACAACTATGGACAGCAGCATTGTTAATCTGGAGAGAGAGGAGCGTTAGATTATCAGATTTAAATGGACTTGACTTACAAATAATACCGACAGGGGTGCTTACAATGGTCATTTTTTATTTACTTATGTAAAAAAAATGGTTTGCTGTAACTGCCTATAAAGTGTTAGCTGGAGTTCAGCTTTAAATGGTTTGTCTCAACCCTCTGCCACTTTTGCTGGACAGCTTGGTCTGTTAAAATGATTGAAGAGCTTTGTTATTTTCCAACCTAGAGGGGAGTGTGAGCTTTGCTGATTGTAAAGTTATAGTTCTATCTCAGTAGGGGACATGTCTGACCTCTGCAGAAAGACCACTGCTTCCACATGGAGAGAAAGGAGTTCACTCTGCAGGGGACAGGTTTTTCTAAGCAGGCTGTAGTTGCTTTAGAAAAAAATCAAATTGTAAGACTTTGAGCACCTTTTGTCTAGATGCATCTGGAATGTATTTATCCGATTTAAACTGAGAGATCAATTAGGCTTTGGGCAGACACTGTTGTTAGGATACCTGTATAGGTTTCTTTAAAGGCTAACTAAATTAGGGGAAGCCAACAGTCACCGTTGGATTTAATGGAGCTAAAAGGTATACATAGGCATGCGCAGGGGGTGTGCCAGGTGTGCCTGGGCACACCTTAATCACCAGGTTTGCCAACCATGCAGTGTCTGTAAAAAGCCAGAGACTAAAGTATCTCCCCTTCTCTGCTGCCTCCTTAGCCAATGGGATTGACACTGTACCTGCCCCCTTTCCTAGCATGCCTTATTTGACTTTACAACAGGAGTTGCCGGCAGCTGGAGCAAGGAGTAAACACAGCCTGCAGTGTGGGATGGACTTTTGCCTATCAGGAGAAGGTAAGCTGTGACCTGTTTTCAACAGACAGCAGGCTGAAGTCTACTGTCTGCTGACATCACAAAGCCAATCCAGGCTTGGGCAATACACCCAGAACCCTGGATTGGCACCCGGCTCAGCGAGACGCTGAGAGCCTGAGCTGGCCGCTCCCTCCACAGCCCAGCTCTCCAGGCAGCGAGGGTGAGGGGTGAGGGGTGGGGGGGGGGGGGGAAAGAGCCAATGACTGACAGACAGCTGTCTGCTCAAGGAGCCCTAAGAACCGAGCGACTGGTGGCATTTGATCGTTCGGTTCTCAGTGTTAGAGCCAGTGGGGGACCGATGCTGCATCCAGCTAGGTAAGTATGAATTTGCAAAATAAAACAGGTTCCCTACTTCTCTTTTAAAGCTGGCTTATGTAAAAATCAAGCAATCCACAGCACAAATCGAATTCTCGCATGCAATTATGGTGAATGATTGTGACATAAGCCCATCAATGTACAGGCAGACACTACAGAATTATCCTAGATAATAAAAGGAATGACTCAGGGAATTTGTTACAAAGGAATCCTCTATGATAAACACATTCAGCAGGAGGAAGACAATGAAAGTCAATGGATTTTGTCGCAGAAATTATCATTTGTTGTCACTACTCTTCATGTTCTATTGCTATTGACAGACGATAAGCACTACTACCTGAGTCATACACAAGATACAATGTGGATAATGTGGGTAAGGATACAATGTTCTTACCTTTGTGTTCAGGCTTTCATTTATGAAGGCTATGGGAAGCACAGCTAGTAGAGGAAAAATTGCAGGCTTTTCATAAGAATTTTGACCTTACCTCCCACATTCTTTAAAATAATTAACAAAATAACTAATGTTTACAAAACTCAAATCTCTCCAGCTAAAGCAAACACCCTAGAGATCACTTACCCGGATTCCTGCAGGCTCCAGATTCTTCTTCTCCTCTACTACATACTTCCACTGTCAGCATGTTGTCATAAAGCAAAGCAAAATGCAGTAACACTTTAAAAAATATTCACGCTATTAGAAAGAACTATTTTAAAGAAAAGTATTGCCACAAATATGTACATCACACTTGCCCCCATTTCAATCTGAGTAGTGGTCATGAAATAAGATGCAATTTTTATTACTAACAGGGCTGGCTGTAGCTCCTCCCTAGGCTGAAGCCAAAATTATGGGCATTCCTATGAGGGAGTTTCAGCCACCACTGAAGCCCCTTCTACATTCTGCACCCAGTTTGTGCCTCCTCTTCTCCCATACATGTACCTAAAACCCTAGCTTTACTGAGCTCAGACCGTACTGCTATTTCAGAGGAGATAGATTATCAACCTGTTGGCTTGTTTTATTGTTAAAGTGGTTGTAAATTCAAAACGTTTTTTAACTTAAAGTGTTATTAAACCAAGGATCCTGCATTCACTATATTTGCTCTCCCACAGCACACACAACATGGAAATGCAATTATTTTAGTAAATATAAACTGCTAAATACCTCACCAGCAATATATAGCATCTAAGGGGGCACGGTGAGGGGTTCCGCCCCCACCCACACAGCTGCTTTAAGGGTGTTACTGACACCCGATCAAGTGTAATGGACAGTCATGCCCAGTGCCCAAATAGCCTATGTCTTTTCTGTGTGAGGCATCCCAGAGAAGGCGAGGCTTCAAAGGTGGCCCTGGACTGGGGGGGGGGTGTGCAGAGGAGGCAATACACCCAGAACCCTGGATCCGCACCGCAGTCGAGCCGAGGACTGACAGTCACCAGCTGTCTCTTCAGGGAGTCCTAAGAACCGAGCGACTGGTGGCATTTGGTTGTTCGGTTCTCAGTGTTCGAGCCAGTGGGGGACCGTAGCTGCATCCAGTTAGGGGAGTATGAATTTGCAAAAAAACTGGTTCCTATACTTCTAAGCAAGCACTACAGTATTATCCTCGATAAGAAAAGGAATAACTCAGGGAATTTGTTACAAAGGAATGCTCTATGATAAACACATTCAGCAGGAGGAAGACAATGAAAGTCAATGGATTTTGTCGCAGAAATTATCATTTGTTGTCACTACTCTTCATGTTCTACTGCTATTGACAGAAGATAAGCACTACTACCTGAGTCATACACAGGATACAATGTGCAGGGAGTTCCTTACCTGCCATTGAAAGGCTTTGTGTTCAGGATTTCATTTATGAAGGCTATGAAAAGCACAGCTAGTAGAGTAAAAAATGCTGGCTTTTCATAAGAATTTTGACCTTACCTCCCACATTCTTTAAAATAATTAACAAAATAACTAATGTTTACAAAACTCAAATCTCTCCAGCTAAAGCAAACACCCTAGAGATCACTTGCCCAGATTCCTGCAGGCTCCAGATTCTTCTTCTCCTCTACTACATACTTCCACTGTCAGCATGTTGTCATAAAGCAAAGCAATATGCAGTAACACTTTAGAAAAATATTCACACATTAGAAATAATTTTAAAGAAAAGTATTGCCACAAATATGTACATCACAGTTGCCCCCATTCCAATCTGAGCAGTGGTCATGAAATAAGATGCAATTTTTATTACTAACAGGGCTGGCTGTAGCTCTTCCCTAGGCTGAAACCAAAATTATGGGCATTCCTATGAGGGAGTGACAGCCATCACTGAAGCCCCTTCTACATTCTACACCCAGTTTGTGCCTCCTCTTCTTCCATACATGTACCTAAAACAGTAGCAGTACTGAGCCCAGACCCTACTGCTATTTCAGAGGAGATTAATTATCAACCTATTGGCTTGTTTTATTGTTAAAGTGGTTGTCAAAATGTTTTTTAACTTAAAAGTGTTATTAAACCTTGCATTCATTATATTTGCTCTCCCACAGCACACAAAACATGAAAATGCAATTATTTTAGTAAATATAAACTGCTAAATACATCATCAGCAATATATAGCATCTAGGGGGGCACCGCCAGGTGTGCTGCCCCCACACGCACCACTGCTTTAAGGATGTCACTGACGCCCAATCAAGTGTAATGGACAGTCATGTCCAGTGTCCAAACAGTCAATGTCTTTTCTGCGTGAGGAATCCCAGAGAAGGGGAGGCTTCAAAGAAAGCCCTGGACTGGGGAGGGGGTGCGGAGGAGGCCCTGGGCTGGGGGTTGCAGAGGAGGCCCTGGGCTGAGGGGGGTGCAGAGGAGGTACTTTGTTTTGTTTTATTAGGGGACTGAACTTAGATGGGGATTGGGGATGTTATGGGATGCCCAGAGAATTAGTTGATCATTTAGACGGGACCACTATATACAGCTCGGTATATACACCACTTCTTGTCCTCCAGCAATTCACTTGCTCCAGTTACACTTCTTCCTCCAGCACTTCACTTGCTTCTCCAAACTCCAGTTCCTCTCTCCTGCACATTACTTCTTACAGGCCTAGAAGGAAATTTACTAGGCCTTCTCTGTTCCTCCAGCCTGACTAGCACATGGTGAGGCCTGCCATGCTGTGTGCAGGGCCTCAGAACCACCCATTACAGGTAGGGACAGTTGGTCCCCATATGTATAGAATTTAATGAACTGCTTATCTCTTAGGGGATGTGTGGAATGGATGCCCACATCCCTAAATGCAATACTGACACAAAAAATCCTCTATTTGGGACTTTATAGAGCATGAATTCCACAGAGCAACATCAGAAGATTACTAAAAATCTCAGATTTGTATTTTAAGAGAGACTAAAATAGGGAGGTACAGAATCCCATAAATACATGTTACAATAATGTTATTGGTATGAACATTACATATCTAAACCAGACAACTTAATGAAACACACTCATGTAAAGATGGGGGCAGAGCAGAAGAGCAGTGCCAGAGACTGACAACCATCAGTTCTCTGCTCAGGGAGCACTGAGAGAGTGATTGGCTGTTTGATTAGTTGATTCTCAGCCTTAGAGCCAGCAGGGGACAGATGCAGCATCTACCTAGATAAGTATGATTCATAAATAATCCCCTACTTCTCTTTTAATTACCCGACAACTCCTCTTTTCTGCTATCCGTTCCACATGACAATTAGGCCTCATTCACATGGAGCATATGCGTCCATGCCCAGTGTGATGGCCGTGTACCACGTGGGGATACTTGGTGTTCTGCTGTCAGAGTCAATTAGGATGCAGCAGCTGCATGGACATAGTCGAATATCAAAATTTTACATGCACACAGGAAGGGATACATGTATCCGAATGCACAGTGTCTGCATTCGGTTCTGTGCACCCACTTCTATAGGTGAAGCTCTCTGGTGGAAGCAGATACAGCAAAAAAAAGTGTCTTAGCATACCGGACCGGTCTCAGCACCTGTCTGAATGAGCCCTTTGGGGAATTTATCAAAACAGAATTTTAAGCAGCTGTGCATGGAAACCAATCAGCTCATAGCTTTCATTTTTAAAGCTGAACAAGCTAAAAATAGAAGCTGATTGGTTGCCATGCACAGCTATTCCAAATTCTGACTGTACCGGTTTTGATAAATTCCCTCACTTTGTTCTACATTTCTTACTCCTGACTACTGCATTCGAAGTACAGCACATTTATTATTAAAGTGGTTGTAAAGGCACAAGGTTTTTTACCTTCAGGCATTCTATTCATAAAAGGTAAAAAACTGTGTGTAGCAGCCCCCCTAATTCTTAACTGAACCCCCTCTCGATCCAGCCATGTCCATGAGAGCCTTGGCTGTCTGGGGACTTGCACTTGTGATTGGCTTTTGGCAGTAGCAGTAGCCATTGGCTCACACTGCTGTCAAATCACAACCAGTGAGTTAGAACAGCAGAGTCGAGCCATGGCTCCATGTGTGAGGGTTAACGTGCAGCGCTTGTTTTGACTTCGAGATACCACAACCCCATATAATGGGTAGCGTATAGAAAGGTTATGTGCACTAAGATCCAGTGTACATAAACTGGAATATAGTAACTATACAAAAATTTGTGCTAAAAAGTATATACCCGTATTTTTCGCTCCAGAATATAAGACGCACCCAATTTTAAAGGAGGAAAATCTAGAAAAAAAAGATTGCTGAGACGACAAGATTGAGTGACCAACACTAAACTGTCGTCACACTCGGTTACCGATGACGATGACGGTTTTCGGTTAGTGTTCACGTTCAGGGGTCTGTCGGTTCCGAGAGTACCTGTACCGACCTAGCTCTCCCCCAAGTCAATTCTTAATCCCCCCGACGATGTGTGTCAAAAAATGGAAAATACTTATCTTACGGACTTCCATTTTTTGGAACACGGAAATGTTGGTGAAATTATTATTTACACGACATGAAG
>BLSH010349043.1:182116-193432 GCA_018402905.1 Glandirana rugosa | reverse complement strand
CTTTTTTTCTTTTACTGTATGTTTTAGTGCCTATATGCACTAGTTTACTTAGCGTGGTTTTGCACTAAAGGCTCATAGCCTCATTGATTTGCACTTTATTTGATACACTTGCACTTTAACTTAACGAGCAATATTTATCATATGATATGGTTTAGCGCCACCCACACATAAACACAGTATACAGCACTGTGTGCCAGCAACAGTACAAGGGCTTCCCGGCCCATGCCCAGAACCAAATCTAGTCGGGCTGAGTGCTGCTCAGCCATACACAGGAAGCCCTATATTTTTATAACATGATTACCTCTCTGGCTGAGGTAGAGATCGCAATGTCATCCAAACACCTTTCCATTCCAGCCAATCAGAGGCTTCCTGTGAATGGCTGAGCAGTGCTCAGCCTAACTCCCCTTTACTCCAGGAACGGGATGGGAAGTCCTCATTACTGCTGCCGGAACACAGAGCTGCATACTGTATGTCACTGATGCTACATAGAGTTTGTATGGCGCACACAGCAGTCACAATTCATAGTCTCAGAAATACTTTGTTTGGGCCAGGCCCTAGACGGAGTGATTTTCTTTCCTGCAACCACAGGAATCCCTCCCACCGAGCCATTGTGTGTTAAGCAATTAAAATGATCCGTGCTGCAAAACCTTAAAGGACACCTGTGTAAGGAAAATTCCTGGGCTGCCACTGCCAACTTCACATTGTTCTTTGGCTGTCTCTGGCTTCAATAATGTCCAAGTAAGAGCCTGCGCCAATGGGATTTTGTTCACATTAGAACTGCTGTTGTCCCAATACACGTCAATAGGAATGTAAAAGCAGCTTGAAGCAGGTAGATGCAGCTTAGGAGGAGGTGAAATGCTGGTCAAAGCAGCTGCTCATGAACTCTTAGCCCTTATTTACACTTGCGATTGAGGGGTAGTAAAAGCTGCATTTTTACTGCTCCCACTAAGACCCCTTTCACACTGAGGCGCTTTACAGGCACTATTTAGCTAAAACTAGCCCCTGTAAAGCGCCTCAAAAGTCCAGCCAAATCCACCCCAATGTGAAAACAGGAATGCATTCACACTGGGGCGGTGTGCTTGCAGGATGTTACAAAAAGTCCTGCAAGCTGCATCTTTTGGGCGGTGCGGTGAGCGGTGATTTACCGCTCCTCCACCGCCCCTGCCCATTGACAACAATGGGCAGTGCTTCCAAAGCGGCTGCACACCGCCTCGGTAGCACGGCTCACTGGCACTTTTAACCCCGTTTTAACCCCTTGAGGGTGGTTAAAAGCGTTGTGCACCCGCCTGCATAGCGGCACCGTAGCGCTGCTATAACAGTGGTAAATCCCCGTTGACACTAGCAGGGATTTACCGCTACCGCCCGCCCCAGTGTGAAAGTACCCTTAGGCTGCAAAAGCAGCAGGGGGGGAGGGGGGTGTACATATGGCACTGCCATGATGCTTGGCAAAAATTATCCCGCACACTGAACATAACCCATTCAAACAAATGGTGGCACCCACAACAGTGTGCATTGCATTCAGTTGCGGTGTGGGGTTTGAGTAGTTAAAGTGGTTCTAAAGGCAGAAGGTTATTTATCTTAATGCATAGAATGCAGCAGCCCCCCTAATGCTTACCTGAGCCCCAACTTAATCCAGCGATATTGTACAAGATCCTCGGCTGTTCAAGCCTCTCCCTCCTGACTGGCTGAGACACAGCAGTGGGCGCCATTGGCTCCTGCTGCTGTCAATCAAAGTCAGTGAACCAATGAGGCGCGAAGGGAGGGGGCGAGCCGCAGCTCCGGTCTGAATGGACACACACAGCAGCGGCTCGGCTCGGGCGTCCCGTAGCAAACTGCTTGCTATGGGGGCATGAGGGAGGGGCCAGGAGCGCCAGCAAGGGACCCGAGAAGAGGAGGATCAGGGCTTCTCTGTGCAAAATCACTGCACAAAACAGGCAAGTATAACATGTTTGCTATTTTTAAAACAAAAAAAAAAAAAACACAAGACGTTAATATCACTTTAAAACAGCTGATATAACACGTCCACACTGTCTGTCAAATGCCCCCTAAAAAGCAATCCAAACACAACACACTCTTCAGAGGGCATCACTAAGGTAAACAAGGCCTAAATAAACTCGGAAGCATCTTAAACTGATGTCAAGTTCAAGTTGGGTGCAAGAAGAAAGCAGTATTTGTCTGTCAACATGATCCTGGAGGCTCCATTCACATCTGCGTCACATTTTTTTTCACACTTTTTTGTGCGTTTTCATAGGGCACACAGCAGCCTATGCAATTGAATGGGGTTCCCTACGTGTGATAAATGCACCAAAGAAGCTCCTGTACTCCTTTGGGCATTGAGCTTCAGGCATTTTGGCTCTCTTGTTTCATTTGGGGTGCCATTTACAATGAATGGTATAACAAGCGTGATGTGCGTTTTTTTAGGCATTCACGGAAAGCTCAGACATGCATGGAGCCTAAGAACGTGGAACAAATATGCAAGTCAGTACTTTTGATATGAATAATTATTTCAGGCACTGGAGAATCAACATGTCAAGGAAACACCATGTTCAGAAGATCAGCAATGGCAGCGCCCGTATAACCCTCGTCACAAGTTTCCTTTAAGGGTTTGCCCTATTTACATTTGTTTTCCAGTAAAATAATCAGCAAAGCCTTTTACCATAGAGCACTTTCAAAACAAGAAATACCATAGGAGATAGGGGCAAACAGAAGAGTAGAAGCACAGAATCATAAATACGGAACTAATCTAAAAAAACAAAAAAGGGACCCATGTAAAATAAAGAACATACCTACCTATGTAAGGCAATTTAAAGAAGAGGTCTCAAATATTTTTTTTAATTAAGGTCTTCTGCTGCCTGGGGACAAAGTCCATTCAGTACTTTGTCCTGTCTTCCTAGGTGCCAAGACCAGCTGTCCAATCAGAGAAGGTTTTCCCCCACCCATGGCTGTCTGAACACCAAGCTAGCAAGGAGATGGCTGCTTGAATAAACAGTAGAGTTGAACGAACACCTGGACGTTCGGGTTCAGTGGGTTCGGCCGAACTTTCCGGAAACGTTCGGGTTCGGTACCGAACGTTATCTGAACTTTACCCCGGACCCCGAACCCCATTGAATTCAATTGGGACCCAAACTTTTCGGCACAAAAATGACTGTAAAAAAGTCCTGGAAAGTGCTAGAGGGCTGCAAAAGGAAGAAACATGGGAGCTGTTATTAGATCTGCAATCTGTCCCTTAAAGCAGTAGTAATCTCTACCTAGTCCAGTATCACATCGTTCTGTAATCAGATTGTTCTGAAATACAGGATGAGAGATCGTTCTGTAATCAGATCGTTCTGTAATGCAGGATGAGATGTTATAGATCTACTATCTGTCCCTCAAAGCAGTAGTAGTAATCTCTACCTAGTTATTATCACTGCAATCTGTCCCTCACAGCGCCGGCAGCATCCTCTCCCTACACTAACCTGAGAGCATGTGACATGCAGCACTGTCACTCCAGCCTCATATAGAGGCTGGGTCACATGATGCACTGGCCAATCACAGCCATGCCATTAGTAGGCATGGCTGTGATGGCTTCTTGGGAAAACCAGTGAAACGCTTGTTGATTGGCTGCCCTGCAGTTATTCAACATGCGTGATAAAATACCAGAACCCCGAACGTTTTCTCAAACACGACACCCGAAAGTTCGGTACGAACCTTCACGTTACAGTTCGGGTTCGCTCAACTCTAATAGACAGCACTTTTGTATGTCTTCAATTGTCTGCTTGCCCAACCATTTTAGCTGCCCCCCTGCATTCCTCACAAAGAGCATGTCTTCAGCAAATGCTGATGATGGAGAAAAGTGCTGTCTTCTTGCTAGCTGCGTTGTTGGACAGTCGCGGGAGGAGGAGGGGTGCACCGTCCAACCTAACAGCTACCCTTCAACAGCACTTAGGAAAAAAGGACAAAATTCACTACATGTACTCTGTCCTCTTGGGAACACAACACATAATAAAAAAATCAAAGAATTCTTATCTGTTCCTTTACTGCAGGGGTCTCCAAACTGTCTAAACAAAAGGACAGTTCACTGTCTTTCAGACTTTAGGGGGGCCAGGCTGTGGCCAGTGGGAGTAGATAATGCTTTGGCATCAGTGGGAGTAGATAATGTCCCAGGCTTTATGGTCAGTGGAAGTAAAATAAAATGACAAAGCACCTGTGGTTAATAGGAGTGCCCCATCATTGATGTCAGTGGCAGAAATAGTACCCCAATTATTGGTATCGGTTGAAGAAACAGTGCTCCATTGTTGGTGTGAGTGAAAAGAGTAGTGACCCATCATTGGTGTCAGTGGTTGGAATAGTGCCCCATTGTTGGCGTCAGTGGAAGAGTAGTGACCCATCATTGGTGTTAGTGGAAGGAATAGGGCCCCATCATTGGTGTTAGTGGAAGGAATAGGGCCCCATTGTTGGTGTCAGTGGATGGAATATTGCCTTGTATCAGTGGGAAAAACTGTGCCCAAGGGACAGCAAAGGCAAGCAAAGAGCCACATATGGCTCACAGGCTGCAGTTTGGCGACTAGTCCTTTAATAAATTGCCCCCCACTATAAGAATAGGGCCCGGCAGGACTTTGTTTGGACAAAAGGCTATGCGACTCCAGTCGCAGTTGCACAAGGAAAATCATTAGATTGGGGTTGAAGGCAAGTATTTATGCAGATGGCCTGCACTCATGAGGAGCAGATTAGTAATAAAAGGAAACTTGTACCAAAGGCCTTTTGAATATGAAAAAAAAACATTATATATATATATATATATACACACACACACACACACACACACACACACATACATACAAGGTAAAGGCATGCGATTTTGTAGATAAATATTCATAATGTAAAAACAGTCCTTTTATTATTGTCATGTTAGCAGTTTGAGAACACATTCCAAAAATGAACTATGAGTCAGAAAGTCCCAACTCCTGCCCCATTTAAGATGAGATGAGAGATTTGCGCTCGCTCTCTCTAGAGTTTCAGTAAGATAATGAAGCTTTTTTGAAAAGCCGATGATCTAGAAGTCAAGGTCATAATAAGTAACTTTTGTCATAAGTGTACTGGAAGCAGTAAAACTACTGAAGACATTTCAGAAACCAATTACCACATGCTGCATGTATTCTAATTGTTTTATGGATTACAGGTACACACATGAGCAAACAATTTCTTAATAATTATATCATATTACAGCACAATATTGCATTTAAACTAAAATGCAATATAATCTTATTCTAAAACCAGCATAGATACAGCACAGGCAGTCCCCGGGTAGGGTTGCCACCTGTCCAGGATTCACCCAGACAGTTTGGGTTTTGAATCGTGTCCAGGTTTCAGTCCACCTGAAACCCAGACACATTATTCAAACAGGAATGTGGCTTGAAACAGGGCTTGACAGGAGGGTGAGGGGGCTCTATGTGCACCACATTACTATTCTCTTTGGAGTGCCCAAAGGTGTCCCAGGTCTGTTACAATCCTATAGTACAGTGGTCTCCAAACTGCTGCCTGGGGGCCAGATGTGGTCCTTTTCTGGCCTTTATCCTTGGGGCACTGTTCCTCTCACTGACACCAATAATGGGCCACTATTCCTCACACTGATACCAAATTGGGCATAATTCCTCCTACTGACACTAGCAATGGGTGACTATTGCTCCCACTGACATGAATGTCCGCCCCTACTACAGTCTGAAGGACGGTAACTTGGCCCTTTCTTTAGAAGGTTTGAAGACCCCTGCTACAGTGTATACTAAAAACTTACTGTGCACCGCTACAGTGTTAGGGTTTGGCTTGAAGAAAAAGTGGCAACCCTATCCCCGGGATACAAACAAGATAGGGTCTGTAGGTTTGTTCCTAAGTTGAATTTGTTTGTAAGTCGGAACAGGTACATTTTTTAAGTGTAGCTTCAGCCAAAAAAAACATTTTTAAGCTTTTTGGATAGCATAGGGAAGGGTTCACACCCCTGTAATGTTTGCTTTGCTGTCAAACCTTGGTGACCTTGTAAAAAAACCTTGGTGATAAAGCATCAGTGGAGACACCTTTTTCCCATAATGACTCTTGCAGGACTGAATTTCCCTTCCTAGGGGTAGATTTTCTATCACTTCCTGTTGTCTCCCTCTGTTTGTAAGTAGGAGTCGTTTGTAAGTCAGAGGTTTGTAACTAGGGGACTGCCTGTATTTGATAGTAGCTGGTCCTTGCAGGCACATAGTATGTTTTAGTGTGGGACTTAATCTTTACAAAATATAACAAACACCTAATTAAAGTGGTTCTAAACTCAAAAGGTTTTTTTAACCTAATGCATTCTCTGCATCAATGTTATAAATCACTACTTGTCATGCCCCCCAATCCCTAAACCAACCTTTCTCAACCTTCTCATCCCAGAGGAACCTCTAAATAACAACCCAGAGATCATGGGGAACCCCTACTGAAAGGAATTCATCAAGGGCAATGCAGGAAGAAAAAAGCCCTTATAAGTGGTGGTTAAGTGTCACATGAAATATACATAATGAGAAGAAAAAAAATGACGGTTAGACTTGCCGCTAACAGTGTTTCTACAAACCTTCCAGGACGGCAGCACCTGAGAGATGATATGCTCCTCCCAACAGGAAACACAATCAGTTCACAACTGTTTAAAAGGCCCCACCTTACCCCCCCTTGTACCTCAGTTGTTGTAAAGTAATTTTCCCAACCGATTCACAAGAGTTATTCAAACACTTAGGTACTAATGTATACATTCTCTTCCACCCATAACAGGACGGGCATTAGGCCTACCATCCTGGAAGGTTTGTAGAAACAGTGTTACCGGTAAGTGTAACCGTCGGTTTTCTCATCTCACCTTCCAGGATGGCAACACCTGAGAGGATAATAAAGAAATCCACAGGCCTACCTTAGGGTGGGACCACTGCCTGTAGCACTTTTCGACTGAAGGCTAGGTTTTGCTGCGAAAGGACCTCCACTAGGTAAGTGCTTCAGGAAGGTGTCTTGGCTGGACCAGATGGCTTGGGAATTTGCTCCCAAGAGGCTCCTGCTTTTTCAGCCCAGGAGGTTGCCAGGGCTCTAGTTGAGTGTGCTTTTAATTTTGCTGGTGAGGTATGCCTGAGCTCTCATATGTTACTGTAATGGCTTGCCTTATCCACCTAGAGAGTGAAGGTTTTGAAGTGTGTAGTCCCCTTCCTTGATCCAGAGAAGAGGATTAAAATGTGATTAGATCTCCTAAATTATTTTACCCTCTGTAGATAAGTGAGGAGGCATTGCCTGACATCTAAACAATGAAATCTCTTTTGCTTGATGTCCCGGGAAGATCAGGACATGCAAATAAGCACCCGTGAGAATCAGGGTAGTCATGAAACCATCCTTAAACAGTTTTTTTTTCTCACAGAGTAAATACTCTCCATGGAGAATCTCTTGTATTCTAAGAACAGGTTTAAGTTCCTGAGATTTATGAGGAGGCGGTACTTCCATGAAGGCTTGGGTACCACGAAATTGTGGGAGTAGAATCCTTGGTAGAGCTGAACTTCTGGAACTGGAACTACCACTTGTTGTTCCACCAGGTCCTGAATCCCTTCTAGTAGGACTTTCTTTTTTAATGCATCCTTGGGAGGATGTGTCAAAGTAATCATAAGCTGGGGCTCTGATGAGAATTCTAGAAGGTAGCCTTCTCTGGTCAGACTGATCCTGTAAGGGCTGTCCGAAATTTTCTCCCATTGGGAGATGAAATGAGACAGCCTGCCCCCTACTTCTGATTCTGGCGTCACTTGGTGTCTTTGGTGTTTTGGCCTGGGGGGGAAAGAGCAAAT
The DNA here is from genome assembly GCA_018402905.1 of Glandirana rugosa. NCBI lineage: Eukaryota > Metazoa > Chordata > Amphibia > Anura > Ranidae > Glandirana > Glandirana rugosa. The sequence continues at coordinate 185,627 of BLSH010349043.1, read as the reverse complement.
TACCTTTTTGCCTACCTCTACCGTACCCTCACCTTTTGTTGGGTTCTTTTTTTTTAGACCTTTGTAGGTTTTGTCTCGCGGGGCCTCAAAAAAAAGTTTCCTGTACACCATCTGGGTTTGACAAGAAATGTCTTCCCTTTCTTTGAGGGCCTGGACAAAACCTTATCTCGACCTGGGCCCAACAACAGTGACACTTCAAAGGGCAGACTGCAGAGTTTGGCCTTTGAAGTGAGATCACCTTCCCAGGCTTTAACCCATATGGCCCTCCTGGCTGAGTTAATCAGGGAACCTGTTTTGGCTGAGGCTTTGACAGAATCCACTGCCGCATCTGCCAGGAAGGCGACAGCCTTTCCTATCACTGAAAGGGAATCTAGGACTTCCTGAGACGTGTTACTCTATGAGAAGTGTTCACTAAGTCTTTCCATCCAGAAGTCTGCATTCCTGGCAATGCAGGTTGCTGCTAATGCTGAGGCCATAGTAGAAGAATTGGCCTCCCACGCTTTTTGCAGCAGGGATTCTGATCTATGATCCATTGTATCCCGGATGTTCCCTGCTTCCTCAAAGGAGAGGTCAGACTTTTTCGTCATCTGGGAAAGGGCGGCATCCAACTTCGGGAGCTTTAGGAATTTTTCCGCTTCCTCCTCCTTGAAGGGGAGGTTTTAGGTCTCACAAGACTACTTTCAGGAAACTCCCATTCCTGAAGAACTAAATCCTTCAAGGACTGGTGCAGGGGAAATACCTTAGACAGTTTTTTTTACCAACCCCCTGTACATCTTATCCCCTGAGAGAGTGGCAGAAGTACACTTGGTCCAGGTTTGGAGAGTAAACTCTCCTGAGAGAAGGGACCCTCTCTAGGGGTGAGTTCCTCTGATTCTAATACCTGGCATGTGGCTACAGAGGTGCAGAAAGATTTCCTCTTGAACATTTTTAAGAAAATCTTTCATTAATCCTGAGGCCTCTTCCCAAGCCAGTTTGTTAATACACCGATAACAAAATGGCTTTGTGTGAGATTTAGGCAATCTTTCACGGCAATTACCACACTTTTTAGAGCCACTAGTGCTATCAGATGTAGAAGGTGGTTTGTCAGAGACCTCCTGAGCTCTGCTTAGGAAATCTGCAAGAGAAGAGGAAACAACCAACAGTCACTCTTCCTGCCCCCTCTAACATGGCTGCAGGCCCACATCCCCAGAGGTGAGAGCACAGGGGTATACCGGGGACAACTAAGGGCTAGCCTGGTGTCATCCCTCATAATAGGTAAAAGGCACTTACCCGGTCCGGGCTTGCTCTTACCTGCAGCCACAGGAGTCCCCTTAGCCTCCGCAGCCGCGCAGGTCCGGCGTCTTCTCCGCGCTTTAAACCCACTTCCTGGGCAGGGCTGGGCATGCTCCATTCTCTTCTTGCCCTGACCGGAAGTTCCTGCTTCAGAGCAAGGCTTGGAGTGTGCTAGGTCCTCCCCTTGGTGTCTTACACCGTTCGGACAACAACAAAATGGTGCCTGCTGCACATAGGAAGAGGACAGGAGGAGACACGAGCTGCTGAGCGGCGTGCAACATTGGTGGACCTTCAGTTACACCTAAACTGCCTGCACAATGCCGTGGGGGTGACCTGTGAGAAGCTCTGAGGCGGCAGGTTAGTGTGGCCCTCACCAGCGTTCCTAAACCTGGCTCACAGGGGGACCATCCGACTCTCTGGTCTTCTGGTCAGAGAGGAGCCTATCATCTCTCAGGTGTTGCCGCCCTGGAAGGTGAGATGAGAAAAATAGATTTTTACATCTATGCGGAGTGCGGAGGCTCACACTTTGCCACCAAAAACACAGATGCTGTCACACAGGAAGAATCATATGCTCCTTATAACCAGACATCTGTGTATGTCACTTCACTTTACAGAGCCAAACAGAAACCAGCATAAAAGAGAATCTTTTCTTTGCCCTGAATGGACAAAGCAGATTCCAATTAAATTAACCTATGGCATTCCTCTTGCTATCCCATCTATCAGTACCTGTATATAAAGGCGGTTGTATGTCTTTTATTACTCATTCCCCAGATAGCAGCTGTGAAAACTCTGCTGCATCCTTACTACCTATTCACAAGAAGACCGCAAGTAGGTCACCAAGCTGTATTGCTTAAAGGAGAAGTATGGCAAAAGCTCTTTTGGCTGTACTTCTCCTGTGGGTCACAAGAGTGCCCTTCGTTCTGCACTCCTGTGACTTAAAGTGATTGTAACATGTCATACTTACCTGCTTTTTGCAAGGGTTTTGCACCAAGCAGCACCAACCCTCCTTTTCTGGGGTGCCCCGACGGCACTCCTGACTCCTCCTCTTCATCAGGTGCCCCCCCAGAGAGCTGCTTTACATGGAGGCACCCGTGCGGGCACGTTCACAGGTCCCACTGCTGCATCCAATGACACAGATAGCAGGACTCGGCCCCGTCCCCGGCTCATGCGTTACTGGATTTGATTGACAGCAGAGGGAGCCAATGTTTAATGATTAGTGGTCTTTCATCACTCAGTTCTCAGTGTAGATTTAGCGGCGGGACAGATGCAGCATTGAATCAATGCTGCAGCCATTTAGGCGAGAATGTGTTTATTTTTTTACATAGAGAAATGTCTGGTCACCGCCTTGACTTCAGTGTCCGGCATGGCTGTTTAAAATCTCAGAACTGGATGCATTTGACAGATGAAAATGGTGTATATATTTCAACTCTGTATTTTCCAATCTTCCTAGAGTTCAACGGATGCAAGATCACCTATCGGTGGCAGGTGAGGTGCCGCACCCCGGTCATCTCCGCCGCTTACCAGAGCCGCCGGTAGCGGCTCAGAGGCCTGGAGCTGAGCGAGGGAAAGATGGCCCCCACTCGTCTCCATAACATTGGATGGCAGAAGCAATGGCAAACGTCACTTCCGCCCAATGGTCTTAAAGGGGAAATAGTTTTTTCTTTTTTTATTGCATTTCAGTTTAAATGTGAGATTTGAGGTCTTTTTGACCCCAGATCCCACATGAAAGAGGTCCTGTCATGCTTTTTTTCTATTACAAGGGATATTTACATTCCTTGTAATAGGAATAAAAGTGACCCAAACATTTTTTTTTTAAAAGGACAGTGTAAAAATAAAAAGTAAAATAAATGTTAAAAAATTGAAAGCGCCCTGTCCCGCCGAGCTCACGCGCAGAAGCGAACGTACAGTACAGACCAAAAGTTTGGACACACCTTCTCATTCAAAGAGTTTTCTTTATTTTCAGCGCTTTATGCAGCGCCAAATTCTGCGATGTAAAATGTTATATAGTCCATAGATCTTCAGTGTGATAGAAATATATTCTAATGTCAGTGTGTGAGTATCTAGTTTACACTGCTGGGACTGCACTGAGGATTGTTTAGCTGTGCCAATTGTATATAATTTTTCATTATCCATCATTCTTGTTTAACCACGTAAGGACCAAGCTTTTTTTTGCTAGAAAATTGCTTCAAACCCCCAAACATTATATATATATCTTCGTTAAAAGATCGTTTTTTTTCGA
>BLSH010349043.1:171349-182106 GCA_018402905.1 Glandirana rugosa | reverse complement strand
AGCTTTTTTTTGCTAGAAAATTGCTTCAAACCCCCAAACATTATATATATATATATATATATATATATATATATATATATATATAATATATATAATTTTTTTTTTCTGACATCCTAGAGAATAAATTGGCTGTCGTCACAATACTTTGCCACACATTTGTGCAGTGGTCTTACAAGCGTATTTTTGTTTTGGAAAAAAATTCACTTTTTTCAATAAAAAAATAAGACACCAGTAAAGTTAGCCCAATTTTTTTCTATATTGTGAAAGATAATGTTACACCAAGTAAATTGATAGCTAACATGTCATGCTTCAAAATCGTGGAATGGCGACAAACTTTAGCTCTTAAAAATCTCCATTGGTGACATTTAAACATTTCTACAGGTTACCAGTTTTGAGTTACAGAGGAGGTCTAGTGCTAGAATTATTGCTCTCGCTCTAATGAACACGGTGATGCCTCATGTGTGGTTTGGACACAGTTTTCATGTGCGGGAATGACTTATGTCTACAGTACAGACCAAAAGTTTGGACACACCTTCTCATTCAAAGAGTTTTCTTTATTTTCATGACTATGAAAATTGTAGATTCACACTGAAGTCATCTAAACTATGAATTAACACATGTGGAATTATATACATAACAAAAAAGTGTGAAACAACTGAAAATATGTCATATTCTAGGTTCTTCAAAGTAGCCACCTTTTGCTTTGATTACTGCTTTGCACACTCTTGGCATTCTCTTGATGAGCTTCAAGAGGTAGTCACCTGAAATGGTCAGGATGTCAGAAAAAAAAAAAAAAATATATATATATATATCAAATGTTTGGGGGTTTGAAGTAATTTTCTAGCAAAAAAAAAAGCTTGGTCCTTACGTGGTTAAACAAGAAAGATGGATAACGAAAAATTATATACAATTGGCACCGCTAAACAATCCTCAGTGTAGTCCCAGCAGTGTAAACTAGATACTCACACACTGACATTAGAATATATTTCTATCACACTGAAGATCTATGGACTATATAACATTTTACAGCGCAGAATTTGGCACTGCATAAACAAAAGTCAATGATCATAAGTATCGGTATGTGTTCAATACATTCAATTGCTGAGCTGCAGCATGGCAAGCGTGGCACATTCGGCTACATGACAGGTGGTTAAACTTCAATTGCTTCTCTAATTTGCCTATGCTAATACGGGCTGTTCTGTTCCCTCAAAGAATTGGCGTGAGTATGAAGACAACAGATTGTCAAGTAGACGCTTTGTTGCTGGCTATATACAAATAAAATGGAAATCTGTGCTGCACTGAGGAGTTTCCCGAGTTCCCCGACATTCAAATGTTCTCAGTTTACAAATATTTGAACAGTAGCGGCTCATGACATAATAACGCATAGGCAGCAAGTGCCCTGCAATGGAGGGAACAAACGGGCTCCCGTCACCAGCAATGGGAAAATAAAATTAGATTCCAATACAGCAAAATAAATCTAACATTCTCATTCAACCACTTGACCTCTGGAAGATTTACCACCCTTCATGACCAGGCCATTTTTTGCTATATGGCACTGCGTTACTTTATCTGATAATTGTGCAGTCAGGCATAAAGGAAATAGAAGTCATTTTTCTCCCTCAAATAGAGCTTTCTTTTGGTGGTATTTGATTACCACTGGGGTTTTAATTTTTTGCTCTATAAAACAAAAAAAAACAAACAATCGACAATTTTCGGAAAAAAAAAAAATAACAATTTTTTTTACTTTCTGCTAAAAAACATAACCAATAAAAAAATATGTTTAAAAAAAAAATCAAATTTCTTCATAAATTTAGGCCAATATGTATTCTGTTACATATTTTTTGTTAATAAAAAACAAAAAAAACTCCCAATAAGCGTATATTGATTGGTTTGCCCAAAAGTTATAGCGTCTACAAACGATGGTATATATAAACTGGAATTTTTTTTTTATACTAGTAATGGTGACTTAGTGGAACCGTGATATAGCAAGAGGACAATTTGGCACCAACTGACACTTTGTCGGAACCAGTGACACTAATACAGTGATCAGTACTAAAAATATGCACTGTCACTGTACTGACACTGGTTGGGAAGGGGTTAAAAATCTAGGGCAATCAAAGGGTTAAACGTGTGCCTAACCAGTGTTTTTGTGTACACAGTGTGCTGCTTTGACTAAGGGACATGCTGGATTTTATTCCCTGCTTTAAAAGGAAAACAAAAATAAGCACATCCCTGCTGACAGGGCGGAGCTCTGCATTGTTTACATATGCAGAGCTCCATCCAATGTGTCTCCTCGCCGATCAGCGGGTGCCGGTAGTCATCCACTGGCCAGCACCTGCTGATCGGCTTCTGCTAGAGCTGCTATAGGCTGGTCGGGAAGAGACACTATAGTTAAAGGCATTTAAAAGAAAAACTCCAGGTATAGCAGCAATTTTAAAAATGTGCTGGCTTATCAGGGGATAAGTCCAATGAGGTGTGTGCCACCTCGTTGACTATTCTCTTTTATTTACCATTTACATTTTTCCTGAGCCCTGGGACTTTCGGTATACTTCTGGTGCTCCGACACCAATGTTCCATCAGAATCGGTGACCCGTCAGATTAGATAACAGAAGGGACGCTCCGTCATCTGCGCATGCATCCACCGCTACCACGTTTGCTAATCTGACAGAACACCTGCAGTCAGAAGAAGCAGCAGTGGACAGCTTACTACACCCAACTACGTCACGAATGTCACAGTAATTTTAGAAATAAAGCAAGTGTATATAAATAAATATATTATATTGACATCTGTGATATAGAGCTGCACAATTAATCGTATTCAAATCGCGATCTTGATTCACCCCCCACGTGATCTCCATCACATATTACCGCGATTTTCAGTGCAGTTAATGGAGTCCAACTTACAGGGCGACTTTGCGCGACTTGACTGTAATAGAAGTCAATGCAAGTTGCCTGAAGTCTCCCCAGCAATCTTTTTCTAAGTCACAGCGGCTTGTGTCTCTCCTATCTGGGCAGAGAGCCAAGGTATATAGAAGAGTTTAGTTTAACCATTTAAAGACTAAATCTTTTATGACATTTGTTGCTTACAAGTAAAAATCCAGTATTTTCTGCTAGAAAATGACTTGGAACCCCCAAACATTATATATTTTTTTTTTTTTGCAGAGACCCTAGAGAATAAGATGGCAGTTGTTGCAATATTTTATGTTACACAGTATTTGTGCAGCGGTCTTTCAAATGCAATTTTTTGGGAAAAATTGCACTTTAAAAAAATAAAAAAACTAAACAGTGCTGTTAGCCCAATTTTTTTGTATATGTAAGATGTTACGCTGCAAGAATTGTGAGAGAATCGTGATCTTTATTCTAAGCAAAAAAAAATGTGATTCTCATTTTGACCAGAATCATGCAGCTCTACCGTGATGCTGTTTTGATGTTACATTTTGAAAGACGCTGGACGCCAGCTTTAGGAAGGTGGCGGAGGCCATGTTGGTACACCCTGCACTGCTCAGTGCTAAACCTTTAGGCTGTCAAAATTAAACATCCAAACAGCATCACAGATGTAAATATAATATAATTATTTATATATGCTCAGTTTATTGCTAAAATTACTCTGCAATTCAAGATGTAGCTGGGTGTAGTAAGAGGTCTGATGCCACCTTCTGACTGCAGGTGCTCTGTCAGATTAGCAACCCTGGTAGCAGTGGAACGCAGGCACAGCGGACGGAACGTTTCTACACCGGATCTTTGGGTCATGAATCCTGCAGCTACTCTGCCCATCCTTCCTCTCTTCTTGCCCAACCACAGAAGGCTTTGCATTACGTGAGCCCAAACCATTCACAGTGTGGCAACCCATAGAACTCCCGCATGACAGGGTTTGGAGACTCTTCCTCCAGCTCAGGTCTATACCAAGATACGGTTACAGAGCTGAAGGAAGTATCAGGGAGCTACAAGTGCCGTGAGGTCACCGTCATCTTTTCTCCACTGAAAACTACAGTCCCTCTGCCGTGGTGGCGGATGAGACATCTATAGTTTTTCAGTGATGAATGACACGGTTGTGCGGGCAGTGCCACACAGAGCTGTGCTGAATTCAAACCTGACAGGAGCCAGTGGGGAGAAGAGCCCCCTGATTCTGTATATGGGAGCTGGGAATGTCTATGAACCCTAAACATGGCAGCAACATGAAACATGCTCAGGAAGGTGGTGTTAGCTTTTAAAGGGGTTTCTGAGTCTCGCCACTGCATTCAGGGGCCTGCAATCCTTTTGCTCGGCACTGCAAAAAATCACTCCGGGGCCTGGCACCTTTAAAACCATTTGCGTATTGTGCCCGCAACCTGACAGCACAACATGCAGAACAAAGGAAAACTCCTGCTGCATCATGGGAAAGCATCTTTTATGCCAATGCAGTCCTTTCCCGCTAGGGGCTCATTCACACCATCTGCACTGGGTTGTTATGGGCAGTCCTGCCCAATGCAGTTCTAATGCACAGACAAAGCAATTTGCCATCTGTCCTATTAGTTCTGTGCTGCAGTGTTGTGCTCTGAAAAAATGGCAGGACTTGCTGCATTTTTGTGCAGAATGTTGCAACTCTATACACAGTATTACAGGACAACTGATATATCGGGCCGATTTTTGGCATTTTTTAATTAATCGGCATCGGCCGATTGTGCTGCAAATTAGGCATGTACATCTGTAGGCAGCTAAGTGTTGTTGTGGAAGACGTGACGCTACCTTACAGCAGCAGATTGCCATTCCCCCGGCATAATCCCGACCCCACCTGATGAGTGAACTTAGGCTCGGTTCACACCTAGGCGATCCGACTTCAGGAGGCAACTTTGCTAGGCGATTTCAGCGCGACTTTGGGCGGCTTACAACGTGACCTGAAGCGACCTCCATGCCAGACGGCTTTGCCTTTGGCCAATCAGAGAAGAGAGGGAGGGGGGTTGCCTTAATTTTTTTTTTTTTCCTGTAAAGTCGCTTCAATATAGATGGGGGATCCGACTTGGAGGCGACTTCCATTGAAGTCTATGGGCACAAGTCGGATAGAAGTTGCCTTGAAGTAGTACAGGAAACTTTTCTGAAGTCGGAGCGACTTTAGTAGTGTACATTAAGACGGCTCTCATTCACTTCAATGGCATTTCTGATGTCAAGCGACTTGAGGCGACACAAGTCGGATCCGAAGTAGCCTAGGTGTTAACCGGCCCTAATTGTTTATTGAATTTGTTGATTACTTGTGCACTTTATTTTACTTAAAATGATAATTAGAGTTCAGACTCAGAACAAGTGTTCAAGTGAACTTTTTATTGTATATAGTTCTTTTTTCGTTCCGACCAAAAATTACAAATGCTGCTGGGTGCTACTGTGTGTAACACTACTCTTGTTTGTTTTAATTATTACATTATTTTATATTTTATGCACTAAAACTTTTTTTTTTCATCCAAAAGTTTTGATTACCTGTTTTTGTGTATTTAATATTTAAGATACATTGTTTTTTTAATCTAAATTATACATACAAGTGCACTGATTGGATGCTTGTGTTGTTGAATGCAATTTTCTGTATCACATCTTATTACGTAACTGTTAGGCCTCATACACATGGACATTTTTTTTACTGCTGTGTTTTTTAGCGTTTTTTTCAGCTCTCCATGTTATTCAATGGCCCCATACAAACGCTGATGTTTTTGAGCTGTAGATGGCGTCTGCATTCTTAAGCTGTAAATCGAACGCAGGACCCGTACGTTCCGAGGCTGTAGCATTATGGCGTTTTTGACGCTGAGCCGGCCAAACGCTCACTAACACGCATTAACGCCGTAGTGACGTTAACCGGCGTTTTCAGGTGCAAAAATAGCAGAGGAATGTTTTGTTTTTTTTTAACAAAATGAGCCATAGTACTGACGCTCATTAATGCCGATGCAGACGCCGTCAAAATCGCGTTTTTGACGCCGATTTTTGCCTGACGTCTGTCCCGATGTTTTGCTATTACGCCGATGTGTGAGAGGCCTTCGATTTTGTGAGATGAAGGGGGGGGGGGGGAATAAAAAAAATCGGCGGGGGAATGAGATATCATTTTGTAACATTTCAATAAAGTTACAAAAAAAAGTAAAGGGTGTTGCTACTTCTCTGAACACACTGCTGGTGTGAATGGGCCCCAAGGAGTGAGAAGGGGCCACACACAGGAGCGAACATTTAGAGGCATGAGGGAAACAAAGAAAACAAATGTTCTAAGCCCCGTTCACAGCAGCCTGTATGTTATTACGCATGCTTGCTAGTGCGTGTTGTGTAGAGACTACACTTTTTCTTTTTATACTTTGACTCTATTGGGTTGTCACTTCATTCAACTTTATGCACCGGTGACACAATGTTGTGCATTGCACCAGGGCCGGATTAAGAGCATGATGGGCCTGGTGCTGAGGATTTAGGTGGGCCTAAATTATGAAAATCAATACAAGGAAAATGGAAACTATTTTTTGTTAAAACAAATGAAATATGCTGCCCCAAATTAACATATCAATCATGTGTACACTGTATAAAGACAGGGCTTGGCAGTAATAGTGACTCACTCACACTATTGGGCTGGGCCTATCTTAAGAAAGGGGCCTGGAGCTGCAGCTCCAATAACCCCTATGTTAATCCGTCCCTGCATTGCACTTCTTACAAATGCAGAGATGCCACATTTGTATGCAGTGCTCCCCAATTCATATAGAGTCCTAGTATTTATGACCTGACCTGTATCTGTTCAGGTTAGGTTCACACTGCAGTGATAAAATTTTGATCCAATTTTTAGCCTAGGTTCACACTGATGTGATTTGACATGTCAAATCGGCAGCTATTGCCGGCAATGGCACTGTCCGAATCGGTGCGACGCCGACTTCCAAGAGTAGTTTCTGTACTACTTTTCACAGCAAGTATAGGGCGCAAAAACAGGGATATAATGGTCCTTCTTATAAACTCATTAGTAAGACGGAATATAGATATAAATAAAAATATAACACAATATATGGATAAAAAAAGCAATAAGATCTTACAGTTGTGAAGGATAAAAAAAAGGGATAAAACCAATGTTCCAAAATTAGTCCAAGCATTTAACACAGGAGGCAGCCATCTTGGGTGAACTAGAACCCAAGTCCACTGTAAAGAAAAACGAAGAGAGGCGCCTCTGAGTGCAATATGTAAAGTATATTTATTTAAAAGCAGCCAAATGAACACACGTGTGAATATAAAAAGGAGGGCTGAAGGGAATGCAACTTCTTCCTGAGATCTCTGACCATCCTTTAACAGGAGAAACGTCCACTCCCTGTGTGTGTATATTGGTGGGGGGACTCTCACTCCCCTACAGGAGATCACATGAGGGGAGAGGACTGCACAATAATCCCGTGTGGACGTTTTTCCCGTTAAAGGATGGTCAGAGATCTCAGGAAGAAGTTGCATTCCCTCAGCCCTCCGACTCTCCCTACTACCTGAAGAAGTAGCGCGGCTTCTCTCACCATCGGAGCCTGCTTGCTAAGGAAACGCGTCGCATACGTATGATGCCATCAACCTGTGCCTGTCAGTCTTGCGCTCCGGAACTCGCTTTCATCCCGCCAAACAGCCGGCTTTTTCCATCATACGGCAGGACGCCGCTACAATGCTTTGCAGAACTGGGACTCCCTGGTTGTATTGGCTTTCCCTGCCCTCTCATGGACGGCTGCTGTCCTTGTTTTTATATCCACACATGTGTTCATCATTTGGCAGCTTTTAAATAAATATACTTTACATATTGCACTTAAGAGGCACCTCTCTTCTTTGTTTTTCTGTACTACCTTTGGCGACTTCGGGTGCAATTTTAATAGACATTTGTGCAGTAACCCGTACAGATGTCTCTGAAATCGCCTCCGAAGTCGGACTGACATGCGGGTATGAAATCTTGCGAGTTCAGCTGAAGTCGCACGATTCCATACACGCAGCAGTGTGAACCAAGGCTTAATGTGATTATGTAGAGTGCAACTTGCATGCTACTTGGATGCGGTTTGCATATTCTACGGGGCCAAAATTGTGCTGGAATTGCACCAAAGTAGTACAGGAAATGTTTCCAAAATCACGCCATGCTGAGTTGTATTGCTGTAACTGGCCAGCAATGCAGACATTGCAGTTCATTTACCAAAGGCAAATAGACTGTGCGCTTTGCAAGTGCAGTTGCTTAGTAAATGAGAAGTTTCACTTTACAAAGAATACCCAATCAAATGCTAGGGGAAAAAAAAAGTCTGCATTTTTGCTTGCACGTGATTGGATAATGAAAGTCAGCAGAGCTTCCCCTCATTTACTAAGCGCTGGAGTAACTGCACAGTCTATTGCTTTTAGAACTCACCTGATTTTCATTGTCATGAGATTCTGTGCGATCCAAGTCACATCTGAAATCACACTAGTGTGAACAATGCCTTATGCTTTCTAATCTGTTTTGGGTTATTAAAAAGCTACATTGTCTGCCCTGACATGTTTTATAAGGCTCCGTTCACGCTAGTGTGATTTTAGATGTGACTCGAGTCGCATGACCATGGAAATCACACAGGGGTTGATTTACTAAAGCCAAATAGACTGTGCGCTTTGCAAGTGCAATTGCTGCAGAGCTTAGTAAATGAGGTGAAGCTCTGCTGAATCCAATCATTCAATTAACTTCCCTGGAATGTGGTTGGGTATGCTTTGTAAAGCTTTACCTCATTTACTAAGCTCTTGAGCAACTTGCAACAGTCTATTTGCCTTTAGTAAATCAGCTGCAGCGTTCTCAAAGCATGGCGTGATTTTGGAAAAGTTTCCTGTACTTGGTGCGATTCCAGCTCACGTTTGGCCCCATAAAATATGCAAACCACATCCAAGCAGCATGCACATTGCACTACATAACTGCACTGAAAGTCAGATCAAAACTGGATGGCAGCAGTGTGAATCAATCCTAAATAATTGGTCATCCTTATCATAACAAATCACAATTTATTTAAGAACAACTCGCTCTTAGTGCATGCCTTCGAGATATCCTTTATAGAGCCAAGTATTAGCATAAACAAAGCCACAAAAACAATAATTAAAGAGTTACTAAACCCAAAACAGTAAAATCAGTCTGTATATGCAGTAAAGCATGCTTGTTACACTCACTGTGGAACCTAAGGGGTTAATCTTGCGCATTGTGTAAAAAGGCTGTTTGATCCTGTCTATTCTGATTCTCCCATAGTCCCCAAACCATCTCCTGAAAGTACAGAGCCCTAGGAGGCACTCTGCACATGCTCAGTTTGGTGTGCATTGCTAGAGAGGTTTTTTGTTTTTTTTGGGAGGGTGCATGTGATCGGCACAGGGCCAATCAGCACTGTACAGACAGAGGGTCAGGGGTCATGCAGCCTCATAGGGCAGTCAGAGGAGAATGAAAATTCCTCCTACAGGCTTTAACCAGTGCTTGGCCGGACACTGATAGAAGTCACAAGACTGCTATATACTGCTGACAAGCAAAGGTATTTAGCAGTTTATATTTACTAAAACTATTGCATTTCTGTGTACTATGGGAGACCAGATATAGTGAATGCAGGGTCCTGGGTTTAGTACACACGTTTCATGCCTCCTGCACAGTGGCCAGTGACTGCCTCCCGCACCTCATTATTAGAGCTGAAGACATGGATCCAGTGACATGAAGTGGGGGGATGGGGACTCCTCGTACCTGGCAGTCAGGCACCTTGGTCCTTGACATCCAGCCTGAACTTCAGCATGCTATAGAGAGGTATGAGCAGAGTGAACACAAAGGCCTCATGCACACAGGGCATCTGTTTAGCCCCACTGAACGCTGGCAGGAAAAAAAGCTGCTTAAAAAAACGCAGCAAATGCGTTAAAGCGCACCTAGCGTTTTTTATGCTTTTCATCACCTCTCTTGAACACGCCATTGGTGGGTTCTTTTTTTTCAGCTTGTAAACTCCAATGTGTGCATGGACACATAGTTGGGAATTTATAAAGACTGGAGCTGTGCATAATAACCAATCAGCTTCTATCTTCAGCTTGTTTGACTAAGCTTTGAAAATAAAAGCTAGAAGCTGATTTATTGAGGTAAGGACCTTTTGAGGCTGCAATCATCCCAAATGCTGTATGTCAATGAAGAGATTCCCCTCTAGGTACAGGGACTTTATATGCAGCAAAATATCCAAGAATTTTTTTTTTTTAAATATACCGTGCTATAAATAGTGAACCAGAATCAAAAATATTTAAAGCGGCGATAGATGAGTGTATGATAAACTACACTAAAGTACAGTAAAAAGGAATTATACTGTTGCGCTATGTTTCATGTGCAAAAAACCACGTACAAGAAGGTCACAACGTACCCCCCATAACCACATAAATAAAAATCTTATAACAAATTCTCTTATAGTAATAATGAGTGTACCCACCACCTCAGTGATAAAGATAGAATACAAAATAAGTGATAATTTAAATCAACCAAAAAATGAACATGTGTATATATAAATCACAAGTTTAAACACAAAAAAGTTCATCAGCAGCATTTAGGACACATCCAATAGTCTCTATTGCTCAATCCCAGATCGATGTAAATCAGAGCGGGGATACTTCAATTGAGATGATGTACACAAACACCAGGAATTCCACTCTAGTGTCCACCACCACTTAAGTGAGCACCTCGGGTGACATAGGTGAGGAACAATATTCTAAAAATAAATACACCAATACCCCCCATGCAACACTGGAAGAACATGCACCAAAAAACGTGTACTTTGTATCGCGTTGTCATATTAAGGAAA
>BLSH010349043.1:144782-155541 GCA_018402905.1 Glandirana rugosa | reverse complement strand
ATCAGGTGTGATACATTTTCAGTGATTGGCACCATAGATTGTAGACTCTATAACTTTCACAAAGACCAAATAATATACACTAATTTGGGTTATTTTTACCAAAGACATATAGCAGTATAAATTTTGGCAAAAATTTACAAAGAAAAATTACTAATTTGCAAAATGTTATAACAGAAATAAAGAAAAATGCATTTTTTTACAAAATTTTCGGTATTTTTCCATTTATTGCTCAAAAAATAAACACCCCAGTGGTGATTAAATACCACCAAAAGAAAGCTCTATTTGTGTGAAAAAAAGGACGAAAATTTCATTTGGGTACAGTGTAGTATGACTGAGTAATTGTCATTCAAAATGTGAGAGCACTGAAAGCTGAAAATTGGTCTGGTTAGGAAGGGGGTTTAAGTGCCCAGTTGTCAAGTGGTTAAATAAAAAAAACCCTGCTTTTGTTTCCCTGCAGAGCAGCTGGCTCTGGGTCATGTGACAGCTTTATATCGAAATAAAAAATAAAATAAATAAAAAACAGAATAATTACAGTGCCATCATCCACATAAAGAAATAGAAGGAACAATGTAAATTAAACGGTGTGTGTTTAGTATCATTTTCATCATCAAAAAAACAACTGGAAGCTGATTGGTTTCCATGCAGAGCTGCACCAGATTTTTCACTCTCCGGTTTTAGCTAAGACATGCTGGTAGGTTAATTGGCCCATGTACTGTATGTGTTTGTATGAATGTGAGTTAAGGACCTTAGATTGTAAGCTCCTTGAGGGCAGAGACTGATGTGAATGCACAATGTATATGTAAAAGCGCTGTTTAAATTGACGGCGCTATATAAGTGCCGGTAATAAATAATAATAGTAAATCAACCCCAAAGTGTCAGTGATTTTGGGTTGCAGATGCAGCTGCAAACTGAGAGCCACATGTGGTCTGATCTGATTTTCCAATTTAAAGCATGCTTATTAACCACTTCAGCCCCAGAAAGATTTCCCCCTTTATGGCCAGAGCACTTTTTGCGATTCGGCACTGCGTCGCATCAACTGACAATTACGCGGTCGTGCGACATTGTACCCAAACAAAATTGACTCCCTTTTTTCCCCACAAATAGAGCATTCTTTTAGCGGCATTTGATCACCTCTATGGTTTTTATTTTTTGAGCTATAAACAAAGAGCAGCAATTTTGCAAAAAAAAAAAAATATATATATATATATATAAACAAAATTGATTTATCAGTTTTGACTGATATATATTCTTCATATATATTTGGTAAAAAATTTTAAAAAACCGCAATCTACGTATATTGATTGTTTTGCGCAAAATTTGCTGCGTTTACGAACAATGGCAATTCATTTATGGGGTTTTTAGTTTTTTTTTTTTAGTATTTACTAGTAATGGCAGTGATCTGCAATTTTTAGTGGGACTGCGACAGTCGGACACTTTTTGGAAACCATTGGCATTTATACAGCGATCAGCGCTATGAAAATGCACTGATTACTGTGTAAATGTCACTGGCAGGGAAGGGGTTAACACTAGGGGGCAATCAAAGGGTTAACTGTGTTCCCTGGGAGGTGTTTCTGTGTGGGGGCTGGGCTGACTGGGGGAGGAGAGTGATCGTTGCTCCCATATACAGGAGGCATACGATCGCTCTCTTTCTCCCCTGTCAGAACGGAGATCCGTGTGTTTACATACACGGACCTCCGTTCTGTCACTGCAGGGGAGCGATCGCGGGTAACCGGCGGATATTGGGTCCTCCCTACCCGCTCCCTGGCTCCCCCTCTACACAGTGAGCGTGCACGGCCACGATCCTCGATCTCGCAGGCGCCGTCAGGTGATGGCAATTTGAGATATCGAGCCAGACTGCTGGCGTCAAATGACGGCAGCGGTCATTAAGTGGTTAAAGGAGACGTATGGCCTGAGCTCATTTGGCCGTACTTCTCCTATGGGTCACAGGAGTGCAATTCATTTTGACCTCCTGTAACCTGTTTTCAGCAGACAGCGGACTAAGATCTGCTCTCTGCTGACATCACAGTAGTCAGGACAGGCACCGCGTCACCACGGCAAGAGTCGGGATACGCCAGGTGCCTGGACCGACAGCCGTCTCAACCAATCAGCGAACCGCTGAGAGCCTGAGACGGCCGATCCCAGCCCCTCCACAGCTCAGCGCTCCAGTGAGCATGGAGGAGCAGAGTGGAGGGCTTGCTGATTGACAGCCAGCAGCTCTCCTCTCTCAGCAGTGTTTGATGGCTCAGTCCTCAGTGTACAGACGCCGGGGGACAGACGCAGTATCATATAATTGGGGAAAATACAGAAACCCTTACTTCTCTTTTTATAGATATTAGACATGTGCACGGCCGAAAAATTTGGTTTTTACGTTTTGTTTTTTCGTTTTCATTATGATCGAAATTCGTTATTTCGAATACATTCTTAAATTCGGAAACATTCAAATTTGGCTTGTTCCATTCATATTGATGCGGTATTCGTTATTATCGGTAATTCAGAAAAAATTGAATTTGGTCCGTTCCATTCCTATAGATGCGGTGTTAGTTATTATCGGTAATTCGGGAATTCAGAAAAATTTGAATTCGGTTTGTTCCATTCATATATATGCGGTATTCATTATTATCGGTAATTCGGAAAAATTTGTTCACTAACAGGCAGACAAATTTGAAAGGAAAATTCCAATACCTAACTAATTTAATAGTTTATAACTATTATTATAGTTTTTATTATTATTTTTTATTATTCATAAATAATTAGAAAAAAAAACTATAATAATGGGTAATAATTCATTACGTTCACTAACAGCCAAATTTGAAAGGAAATTACAGTACCTACCTAAAAATTAATAGTTTATAACTATTATAAAAAACTATAATAATGGTTATAATAAACTATTAAATTATAGGTAGACATTGGAATTTCCTTTCAAATTATATTATTATAAATTATAATAGAAATTATCCAAATGTTTTTTGGGCTTTAGGATTTTCTGATTTCCGGTCTTTTGTATTTTCAAATTTTCGTTCATTTGGATTTTCACTTTTTTCCGATTTTCGTTCTTTTCAAAAGTTTGTTTTCGCAAAAATTAGTGAAACGGTTTTTCGTTATTCGGAGTCGGATGTTTCCGAATTAATGAAAACTCCAACATTTTGACGAAAAACTAATGCGGAACGAAACGAATTGCACATGTCCAATAGATATTATTACATGACAAGAAGGTGACATTGCAAGGTGCAGTACAAGTGTAACCCTGCCTATGTTCTTAGGAGGAGTGGAATTTTGGCAGGCAGCAGTCACAGCAGATGGCACGGATGCAGCCAACATATCAATAGGTGGCAGAACCCAGGTGTCACTTCTATAGAACAATCCCCAGCTGTTGTAGAACTACAACATCCAGCCTGACCTACTAGTCTGAAAGTCACAGGTCCTCTGATCTGACGATCACTCAGAGGCAGACAACAACCAGAACACCAGGAAAGAGGAGATCACTGCCCTCAGCCTAGCCAGATACACAGCAATGACAGAGACTGGCAGTGCCGAGGCACCACTCAGACAACCTGTGATTATTCAGCACTTCTAAAGGACCATCTTGGCAGGCTGAGACTTTTAGTTCCACAAGTACTGGAGAGCTGCTGGTTTCACAATGTGGACATCATTTTCTAAATTTAGAGACAAGTTCTAAATCCAGGGTACCTGAGGGATGACATGAGGTCACTGTCACCACCTGGGAACCTGTGGCTCAGAAACCTAGTGGCTGGCACAGTGCCACAACTGCTATGGGGTCACAGACTGCATCATCCAGACAGCATTCCCTGGAGGGCTCAGGGCACCTATCCAACCACAGTCAGTGTGACATATGACATATAATAAGCATTAGAGACTGTCATTTCCCGGACAGCACTCACACAACTTGTAGCTACGTCACCTTCCAGGACTCAAAATAACGTAGAGCAGTGTTTTTCCAAATGTAAGGATGATTTCTGCGAGAGAGATTCTGACCATCTGACAGCAGCACTGTGATACATTGTCACTAACACATAACCATGCCCAGCAGAGAGGGACTGGCAGGACAAGCAGTGATCCGGGTGTCAGAACTAATGCAGTGTCACTGCCTCATCTGTCACACCACAGCCAGCCCATCTTACACACAGTCTGTATTGTCAGAAGCTGGCAGTGCCACTCACACACAACCTGTGTCTTCACAGCTATTCAGAACTAACAAGACCAAATCTTGGCAGGCTGACACTTTGTGTTCTACAAACACTGCAGAGCTCCAGGTTTCCCAAATAAGGGATCATTTTTGTTCTTGGAGGAAACCAAGGGAATCTGGCAGCAGCCAGCCTGGGTGACACAGTGCTAGTGACACGTACACCATGCGAGAATGTACCTGGCCTGCACCCCCTGATAACCTGGGCTCAGCTGCAATGGGAGAGGATGGCAGGGCAGACTGGGATCCAGGTGTCATATCTGTTGTAGAGTCATCGGCTGCCCCATCTACTCAGTGCCCCCAGGAGGACCTAGGAGCACATGTCCAACCACAGCCAGCCCATCATATCACATACAGTATGTATGGTCAAAAGCTGGCCAACCACAGCCCAGGCAATCATATCACATAGACTATGTATGGTCAGGAGCTGGCCAACCACAGCCCAGGTAATCATATCTCATATAGTAAATATTGTCAGGAGCTGGCCAACCACAGCTGTCCCATCATATCCCATATAGTAAATATTGTCAGGAGCTGGCCAACCACAGCTGTCCCATCATATCCCATATAGTATATATTGTCAGGAGCTGGCCAACCACAGCTGTCCCATCATATCCCATATAGTAAATATTGTCAGGAGCTGGCCAACCACAGCTGTCCCATCATATCCCATATAGTAAATATTGTCAGGAGCTGGCCAACCACAGCTGTCCCATCATATCCCATATAGCAGGCCTCGACAAACCCCAGGCGCCAGGTCGCCATGGCGACCAGAAATCACGTCCTGGCGAGTGACTGCAGTTTCTTCTCTCCCCATGGTAAAACAGCTGTCAGATTCAGCGAGAGCCGAGAGTTCTCTGCTTCATCTAACAGCTGTTAAACTTGGCGCTGCCCGGGATATTTGTTTCCACTTAGACTGAAGAAAAGTAACAAACAGGCTGCCTGGAATAGTTGTTGAGAGTTATAAGAATAAAGGAACAACAATGTATCTTATGGTTCTTTCAAAGCAATGATCTCCGGGCTATCAGGAAAGTTTAACCATTTAAAGGCTAAATCCTCTCTCACATTAGTGGCTTACAATTAAATATCCGGTGTTTTCTGCTAGAAAACGACTTGGAACCCCCAAACATTATATATTATTTTTTAGCAGAGACCCTAGAGAATAAAATGGCGGTTGCTGCAATATTTTATGTCACATGGTATTTGCGCAGCGGTCTTTCAAGCGCAATTTTTTGGAAAAAAATACACTTTTAATGAATAAAAAAAAAACTAAACAGTAAAGTTAGCCCATTATTTTTTTGTATAATATGAAAAATAATGTTACACCGCGAGAAACGTGACCTTTATTCTAAGCAACAAAATTGTGATAAAGCCCTGTGTACCATCAACAATTACCACTCTATGTGCAGCTGGGCTCCAGTATTTCATGGTGACCGGAAACCCACCAGAGCAATGAAAAGTCACTGTGGGGGACACACATGTAGGCAGGAAGTGGCTGCAAAGAGGCAGCAGAAGATCAGCAGCGCTGGAATACTTTTCACCTTTTTTTTTTGTATTTTATTTACAATGTCACTAAGGCTTTGTTTAGATGTGCAAGTTGGGTGGTAATAATGTGCAGTAGAGACATGTTTTTGCCACCCTTAAGCTCCATTAGGCAGGAGATGAGGGCGTTTTACATGCCGCAGTCACAATGCATTCAGCATAATAAGGAGTTTCCCCTACAACAGATTTTTTAGTGTCACTCTTTCTGGCCTGCCTATAACCCTGATGTAATGGTGGAGTTATTGACTGGCTGCTCTGCTGTGAGTAAGTTAGGGTTAGGGGCGCAAATTACTTGTCTTACCCCTGGCGCTGACAACCCCACACTACGCTATAAAAAACTGGCTCCTAACTTTTTTAGCCGGCTCCTAGATTCAAGGCAAATTTGTCAAGCCCTGCCATATAGCATATATTGTCAGGAGCTGGCCAACCACAGCTGTCCCATCATATCCCATATAGTATATATTGTCAGGAGCTGGCCAACCACAGCTGTCCCATCATATCCCATATAGCAGGGATATGCAATTAGTGGACCTCCAGATGTTGCAGAACTACAAGTCCCATGAGGCATAGCAAGACTCTGACAGCCACAAGCATGACACCCAGAGGCAGAGGCATGATGGGACTTGTAGTTTTGCAACAGCTGGAGGTCCGCTAATTGCATATCCCTGCCATATAGTATATATTGTCAGGAGCTGGCCAACCATAGCTGTCCCATCATATCCCATATAGTATATTGTCAGGAGCTGGCCAACCACAGCTGTCCCATCATATCCCATATAGCATATATTGTCAGGAGCTGGCCAACCACAGCTGTCCCATCATATCCTATACAATATGTATTATCAGGAGATGGACAACCACAGCTGTCCCATCATATCCCATGCAGTATGTATTGTCAAGTGCTGACCAACCACAGCTGTCCCATCACATCACCAACAGTATGTATCATAAGCATCTGACCAACTGCAGCCATTGTATTACATACTGTAGGGCTCGACAATTCCCGGTCGCCAGGTCACCATCGCATCCTGGCGAGTGGCACCCGATCCTTCTCTCCCCTCACTATCTAACAGCATCTCTGACTCTGTGAAGAGCCATTCTCTGCCTGAGGCTAGCTGACAGCGGTTAAAGGGGTTGTAAACCCTCAAGTTTTTTCACCTTAATGCATTCTATGCATTAAGGTGAAAAACCTTTTCACTTGCAGCAGCCCCCCCCCCCCCCGCCCCCTTTACTTACCTGAGCCCAAAGCAAACCCGTGGTGGGGACAAGCCTCGCAGCTCACCCGAGCTGCTCCAGTTCTCATTGGCTGGATTGATAGCTGGGGAGCCATTGGCTCCCGCTGCTGTCAATTAAGTTCAGGGAGCCGGGGGCGGGGCCGAGTCTTGCTGTTTATGTGAATACACACAACAGCAGGACGCAGGAGCGCGCCTGCACGGGTGACCCCAGGGAAGCGTGATGGTCACTCGAGGAGAGGAGGAGCCTGGAGCACCACTGGAGGACCCCAGGAGAAGGGGTTAGGGGCCACCCTGTGCAAAACCGCTGCACAGAGGAGGTGAGTATGACATGTTTGTTATTTTTTTATAAAAAAAACTGTGAGCTTTTACAATCACTTGAAATAGAAGCAAAACTCCAGCCAGTCTGCCAAGTTTGTGCAATATCACTGATAACTATAAACACAAAAGATACAAAAGTATCTAATTGTTCTTTTATCATAGGAAGTCTGTAGATGAGCTCAGTTGAACCACTTAAAGACTAAACCTTTTTTGACACTTATATATTATATATATATATATATATATATATATATATATATATATATATATATATTATATATATAGCAGAGACCCTAGAGAATAAAACGGAGGTTGTTGCAATATTTTATGTCACACGGTATTTGCACAGCGGTCTTTCAAATGCAATTTTTTTGGGAAAAAATAAACTTTAATGACTTAAAAAAAAAAATAGTAACGCAAGCCCGTTTTTTTTGTATAATGTGAAAGATGTTACATCGCGAAAAATCATGATTTTTATTCTAAGCAACAAAATTGTGATTCTCGTTTTAGCCAGAATTGTGCAGCTCTATTGTGTGCTGTGAGGTGGAGGAGGGGAGATGAGGCAGCTGGATATGCAAAAGAGTCTTTTTCTATGTCCTCTGATAAAGCCCTGTGTACCATCAACAATTACCACACTTTATGTGCAGCTGGGCTCCAGTATTTCATGGTGACTGGAAACCCACCAGAGCAATGAATAGTCACAGTGGGGGACACACATGAAGACAGGAAGTGGCTGCAAAGAGGCAGCAGCAGATCAGCAGCACTGGAATACTTCTTTCACCTTTTTCTGTATTTTTTTTCTGTATCACTAAGGCTGCATTTAGATGTACAGTTGGGTGGTAAAAATGTGCAGTAGAGACATGTTTTTGCCGCCCACCAACGGCCGCCCTTAAACTCCGTTAGGCAGCAGATGAGAGCGTTTTACATGCCGCAGACACAATGTATTAGGCATAATGAGGAGTTTCCCTTTATAACAGGTTTTTAGTGTCACTCTTTCTGGTCAGCCATAACCTTGATGTAACGGCATTACGTTGGAGTTATTGACTGGCTGCTCTGCTGTGAGTAAGTTAGGGTTAGGGGAGCGCAAATTACTTGTCTTACCCCGGGGGGCGCTGCCAACCCCACACTATGCTAAACTGGCTCCTAACTTTTTTAGCTGACTCCAAGATTCAAAGCAAATTTGTCAAGCCCTGGCATACAGTATGTATTGTCAGAAGCCAGTCAGCCCATCATATCAGATACCATAAAACCTTGGATTGAGAATAACCTCGCTTTGCAAGACAAGCAAAATTTTTAAATCAATTTTGACTTGATATATAAGCAATGTCACATCACAACTGAGTATAAAAGAGAAGAGAGGCGCCTCTAAGTGTAGCATGTGGTTACATTTAATGAGGATACAACATTTAGCAACTCACATGGTTGATGATTGAAGGAGGCGCATCTAAGTATGCAGGCATCCAGGGTAAAGCTGTCCACATAGACCTGCACTGCTATCAACGTCATCCCTTCCATGCTGCACTCCATGACCGCTTCAAGTCTCGCTTTCAGATCGCTCTACTGCAGGATAATCTTCTCAGTCACGATTGCAGACTGACAGCGGAGCTGGCGGTGCAGAGGATGGACAGCTTTACCCCGGATGCCTGCATACTTAGATGTGCCTCTTTTAATCATCAACCATGTGAGTTGCTAAATGTTGTACCTTCATTAAATGTAACCATATTGCTACACTTAGAGGCGCCTCTCTTCTCTTTTATACTCTGTAGCTCCTGCTGGATTTTGCTTCTAATCCCCTTGTGGAGGTTCCTATTTGGGGATGGACATTTGATGGTTACACAACCTATCACATTGCTATAATCTTTTTATATGGACTAGAAACTGAAGGACTTATGAATAAATGGTTGTGGAACGAATCATCTGAGTTTCCATTTTTTCATAAGGCGGAAATTTGCTTTGATATACAAGTGCTTTGGATTACCAGCATATTTCCGGAACGAATTATGCTCGCAATCCTAGGTTTTCCTGTATGTATTGTCAAAAACTGGCAGTGCCAGGGAAAATTTACTAAAACTGGAGCACCTGTACAATGCGACCAATCAGAATCTACCTTCAGCTAGTTCAATTAAGCATTAGAGCTGGTTCCCGCCAGAGGCATCCAGTGCATTTTTAATCTGCATCAAAAAAGCATGCAGAGTGCTTTCCATGTATTCCAATGGCCTTAGTTCACACTAATGTAGTGCTTTCCAGCGCAGGCAACTGTGCAGCCAACAAAAGTAGAACATGCTGCATATTTTACTGTATGGAATGCATCTAGAACAGGGCAAAACCCTTCAAAACATGCTGGAATGCACATATCCTGAATTGAGGTTAAGAAAAAAAAAAGACGAAAAAACTAACTAGAATGCATGCAGAGGGAGGAGGGGGAGGCGGACCTCCTATCGCAATTTGGAATAGCGGCTAGGATGGGAAGTGTCATTATAATGGGGGATTTTAATTACCCAGATATTGACTGGGAGGAAGGTACTGCACATTCAGCTAAGGCTCGCCATTTCCTAAATGTCCTGCAGGACAATTTCATGGGTCAGATGGTAAATGCACCAACAAGAGAAAAAGCATTATTAGATCTTCTGATCACTAACAACACAGACCTGATCACAGACGTGGAAGTAAGGGGCAGTCTAGGAAATAGCGGCGATCACAGGACAATTAGTTTCAGTATAAGTTACACAAATAAGAAACATAAGGGAAATACAAAGACACTGAATTTTAAGAGAGCCAACTTCCATAAACTACGCTCCATGCTGGAAGATGTTAGCTGGGATAAAATTCTAGGAACAATGAATGAGGAGGAAAAATGGTAGAGCTTCAAGAACACACTAAACAAAGGTATTAGCCAATGTATCCCAACGGGAAATAAATTTAAAAGAGCTAACCAAAGACCAGGATGGCTGAACGCTGACGTAAAGGCACACATAAAAGCAAAGGAGAAGGCCTTCAAAAAATACAAGGCTGAGGGGACCATATCAGATTTTCATATTTATAAAACACGCAATAAGGAATGCAAAGGTGCAATCAGAGCAGCTAAGATAGAACATGAAAGACACATAGCAGAGGAAAGTAAAAGGAATCCCAAGAAATTCTTTAACCACCTCCTACCCGGCCACTGTACATATACGGCCGGGTGGGAGCTTCCCCGTTCTGACAGGACATGTATTTACGTCCTGCAGAACGGGAGCTCGCAGCGCGGCCACACGACGCGCTGCTGCTGGATCCTGTGATCATTATGATCACAGGATCCAGCTGAGCATAGATCGGGATACGGGCGCAGTGACTGGCCCTCCCGATAATGTGATGGCTGTGTCCAATCACAGCCGTCACATTGTAAACCGAGACGAACGTCTCTGTGACAGTTCTCCCCCCGCCAAGCTCAGTGAGAGCTCAGTGCGGGGGGGGGGGGGGG
>BLSH010349043.1:117357-130053 GCA_018402905.1 Glandirana rugosa | reverse complement strand
TAAAAATGCACTGATTACTGTGTAAATGTCATTGGCAGTGAAGGGGTTAACCTGCAGGGGGCGCGCTAAGGGTTAACTATGTTCCCTGGGCGTGTTCTAACTGTATGGGGGATGCCCTAACAGGGGAAGGGAAGTTATCACAGCCTTCACGTAAAGGAAGGCTGTGATCACAGCCCTTCCCCCTCACACAGAGCGGAGGTCCGTGTTTACATACACGGACCTCCGCTCATTCGCTCCGGGGGGGGGCATCGCGGGTGGCCGGCGGCAATCGAAGCCGCCGCACCCGCTCCCTGGCCCCCCCTGGACACAGTGAGCGCGCGGGCGCGCCTCCGGCGGCGCGCGCGCGCTCACTATACACGTTCCCGCAGCCGCCGTCGTATGACGGCTATTTGCGGGAACGAGCCACTTTGTCGCCGTCAATCGCCGATCGGCGGTCGGCAAGTGGTTAAAGTGATTGTAAAGGCTCAATTATTTTTTTTAAACATAACAAACATGTCATACTCATCTTCTCTGTGCAGCAGTTTTGCACAGAGTGGCCCCTAACCCCGTCTTCTGGGGCCCTCCAGCGGTGCTCCGGGCTCTTCCTCTTCTCGAGTGACCACCAGGCTTCCCTGCGGTCACCCGTGCAGGTACGCTCCTGGGTATTCACACAAACAGCGGGACTCAGCCCCACCCCATGTCTCCCAGGTCACTGGACTTGGTCGTCAGCCACGGAAGCCAATGACTCCCCAGCTATCAATCCAGCCAATGAGAACCGGAGCAGCTCGGATGAGCTGCGAGGTTTGTCTTCGCCGTGGGATCGGTTCGAGCTCAGGTAAGTAAAGGGGGGCTCGGGGGGGCTGCATTAAGGTTTTTCACCTTAATGCATAGAACCTCTTTAAGCATTATAGATACTATCGTAACATAGACTCTTCCTCTTTAAAACTTGTGGGCCTAGATACATTTACTTCCTAGTGAGGAGGAGTCATTGTGTACGGAGGATTTCCCATCTAGAGAGCCGTTGGATATATACTGTTAAAAAACTATAATCCCTTTGGACTAAATAAAGAATGGGATCTTGGTGGCTTTATACAGTAAGTAATAGTTGACATTTTATATTTGTTGATGTTAGCGGTTTTAAACAACGCGGGCTCCTTTTGTGGCGAGCCGGTGGCTCTTGGTGTGTATGGACCAATCTCCTGCTGAAAATTATGGGCGTAGGTGGGCTGTCTTCTCAGAAGCTTATCTAACACAATTGCTTGTTGATCTCTGTGAGAACAAGAGATCCAGTGTATCTGGTAAGAGGCTGTGTGACCTATGGTGGAGGATCATAGATGTGCGCTGCGCTACTGCATTATGGTGAGCACCCCAAAGCCCAAACACACATGCCTTTCTCTGCAGCCTCAGCTGCACGGGGCAGTGAATGAATTGGTCTGTGCTGAGTGGCTTCCTGTTCATTCACATACCAAAGCATAGTAAACACAGTTTACTATGCTTCAGTTATGAATGGACACATTGAGTGAGTGTGTTCACTGTATTCATTTAGAAAAAGAAGGCACTGAAGAATTACATATTTACTAGCCCCTTTCCCTGCTATCCATCCTGAAACATCCTCTGCAGCAGCCGGGGGAGAGGAGAGGAGGGAAGCTACAAACTAGCAGCACTGCAGGGTGGGTTAACAAGGGGGGGGGCGGGTAATAGGGGCAATCAGCACCGCGCATAGTGATTAGGGTGTGCCCAGGCACACCTGGCAACCCCCCTGCGCATGCAAGGGAATTCACATAGGTAGCATATGGAAAAATATGTATGGGAAATAGATGTTCACAATACTGTGCAAATTTACTTTCACTGGTTTGAACATGTTGTTATAATAATTTGTCTTCATGTTTGATGCACTTTAAGGCCCCTTTCACACCAGAGGCGCTTTACAGGCGTTTTTTCACTAAAAACAGCGCCTGTAAATGCCTCTAAACTGTCTCCTAATGCACCCCAGTGTGAAAGCCCGAGTGCTTTCACACTCGGGTGGTGCGCTTACAGGACGGTAAAAAATCTTCTGCAAGCCGCATCTTTTGGGCAGTGTGGGAGCCATGTATACCCCACTCCTCCACCACCCTTGCCCATTGAAATGAATGGGCAGCGCTCCAGAAGCGGCTGTACACTTTTAACCCCTTGTGGTTTTACCGCTAACGCTCGGGCGGTATAGGTGTGAAAGTAGCCTAAATGTTGAGACATAACTTTATCTACTGAGTTTGAGGAAGGGCACCTATTTATACACTAGAATATTTATTTATTTTGTATTCAGATAAGTTAGTGTGCAGCATCCGAATAGTTTGTATACAGTAAGCACAGAAAATCATTTTATTTTTATACACATTTTTAAAAAAATACTGCATTTTTTCCATAAAAAAAGCAGTCCTTGAACTCGGTAACTTTGCCTTTGCTGCACGCTGAAGGAAACATTCCTTCCCCCAGTGATCAAACTACAACATTGCAACTTTTGTAGCAAATCACAAAGGAAAAGGCTGTGAGTTGTTTGTGAGCACAGCAAAAAACTTAACAGACACCAGAATGTACATGTGATTGCGTCTTCTCCGAGCGAGTATCCCAGTCCTGGGAGTAGATGCTTGCTGACCCTGGATGATACCTGAACAAAGATGGCACGAACGTTCTGGGCAGAGATAATACTCTTATCTGTGAGAATAATAAGTACCGGGTTCAACCTTCACATGCACAAACATGACATGAAAAATGTTTTGTCTTTCGATACAGCGCCATATACATTAGTCACCTGTAGTGGCATGTATCCCATTACTGCTTCTGCTAAAAATCATCCCACAATGCCCCCTTTACAGCTGCTGGATACTGTCTTTCATTGCTAAGAAAGTTAACAGCAGCTGCCTGCTACTTTGAAAAGTTGTGCCGCTCGCCCGCCCCCTTCTGACCTCTTCACCATTCACAGAACTTCCTACTCGTATTATCACAATGCGTCACATTCTGTGAATGGAGGAGCAGCTGAAAGCATACATAGAAAGTGATGCATTGTGGGAGTGTACAGGGCTGGCCCAAGACATTGTGCTGCCTGGGTTCATGAATGAAATGTTGCCACCGCCCCAAAAAAAAATCACGCCCACCAAAATGTCTGATGTTTGCGCACACCACGATCACATGAGGGACGTTTCCCAAGGAGACGCTCCACCTCCTCATACTCATTAGTTCGCACTACGGGCGGCAGTGTTGCCAACCTCCCGCAGCATTTTTTACTGGCAAATCATGGAAAATCTTACTGGCAGAGCACATTTTTTACTGGCAACCTGAAAAATAACTGAACTCCTATTAAAAAGACAAATGATATTTAAACACAACATGGAAACACTGACAATACCCATATCAAGTAGTTTGCCCGGTTTACACTTAAAAAGTCAGCACAGCATGACAAATTATCAGACCCTGATATTTATAGACAGTTCTAAAAATCACTGATTTTTACAAATTGTCAGTAAAATTACTGGTGGTTGACAACACTGACGGGCGGCAGTATGAGATGGGGAAATGCCGCCCGTAATGTGCCGCAAACTAATGACACACAAAGCTGCTGGAAAAAAAAAATCTTGGGTGTCAATTTGCTGACCCTCTCAAAGTGCTGCCTGGGTCCAGCGGGGCCCATGGTAGGACCGGCCCTGGGAGTGTATTAATACGAGTGCTGTGAAGTTCTGTGAATGGCAGAGAGGACAGAAGGGGGCGCTCATGCAGCACAACTTTTCTCAGTAGCAGCAGCTGCTGTCAGGGCTGGTTTACACCTTTTTCATTGCAGAAACGCAGATCGCACTTTTTCTGCACCGCATGAACACGCGTTGCCTGCAGACACACTCAGGTGCCATCAATTCTTAATGGCACCCCCACACATCTGGCAAACACAGGTGCTTTCATGCATGGTACCGTGCAGTTTGGTGCAGCGCAGTTTTAAAAGTCTTGCTTGCAGTACTTTTTGAGCATTGAAATTAATGTATGGTTTATAACCTTAATAGAAAAACGATTGGAAGAGAAATGAATGGGCTGTCCTAAATGCACTGCACAAGATTGCACAAAAAGCATGCACACTCAGACGTACCTTTATGGTGTGAACCAGCCCTTAAAGCGGTTGTATCCCCATAAATTACATTTTTACCTACAGGTAAGCCTATAATAAGGCTTACCAGTAGGTAACAAGAATATCTCCTAAACTTGTACGGTTTAAGAGAAATTCTCACTGCAAGCGCTGCTGACGTCAGCAGGTGCATGTGCAGCGATGTCTCGGCGAAGGCCTGGCGCACAGCGCCGGACCCTGCCGAAAAGTCCGCGGTAAAGACGGGCTCCCAAGCATGTGCCACTCACAGCGCCGGAGCCGCGTACCTAGAAGGATCCATGGAGGGAACATGGCAGCTCCCTCCTCGGGGACCAGGCGGACCTGCAGGAGCTTCGTTCTAAGGTAAATATTTCATAATGAGCTAGTATGCGGTGCATACTAGCTCATTATGCCTTTTGCCTTGCAGGTGTTTTTTTTTTTCGTAGGGTAGACAACCGCTTTAATCTTCACAGAAATCATCCAGTCTGGCAGCTAATATGTATGATAGTGAAAAAACAAATGGGTATAACCATGAATCATGGGACCCCCAGCGCAAAAGTTATCTGGGGCCCTCTGGCTAACTCTCTCAGCAGCTGGCAGTGTCAACTCTGAAAATATGGGGTGTATTTATAAAAAAAAATTGCAGAGCCGTTCATCCTGTGAAGCTGCATCTACATTTGTTCTACTGTATGTGAATGGTAACAAAAACAAATGCTATTATGCTGATTTCTGTCCAGATCGAAAGTTCATTCATACAGAATAGAGTGAATCAGGAAACTACCACTTTATGGCCATTAGATGAAGCTGAAGTTCGCAGTAAGTAAGTATTTTTTTCTTGACACTAAAGAACTAATGAACAAAACAAATGAAAAAAAATCAGTAGGAAAATAGTTGAAGGGAGAAGGGGAAGAAGGAATTAACCACTTCCCAACTACCCCATAGCGGATATACTGCTACAGGGCAGCTGTTCTGTGCAGAATCATGTATATCTACGTGATTCTGCACTTCTACCTAGGGGCTGCGTGCGTCGCTTCTGCTGTGATTACTCACAGCGGAAGCCGATCTGTGGGTGCCGGGCAATGGATGTCCGCTGGCACCCGCCGATTGTCGGGCAGAGACACAGAACAGAACTCTGCCTTCCCTTATTAAAAGCGGCACAAAGTTCACACAAAAACACTGGTTAGGAACATAGTTGCTTTCATCGCCCTAGATGTTTAACCCCTTCCCAGGCAGTGTCATTAGTACAGTGACAGTGCATATTTTTAGCACTGATCACTGTATACTGTAAGTGCCACTGGTTCCCACAAAGTGTAAAAAAGTGTCCGATTGTCCACCGCAATATCGCAGTCGTGCTATAAGTCACTGATTGCCGCCATTACTTGTATAAAATAAATAAATACAAATCCCATACAATAGTTTGTAGACACTATAACTTTTGTGCAAACTAATCAA
Organism: Glandirana rugosa; assembly: GCA_018402905.1. Lineage (NCBI taxonomy): Eukaryota > Metazoa > Chordata > Amphibia > Anura > Ranidae > Glandirana > Glandirana rugosa. The sequence goes on along the minus strand of BLSH010349043.1, from coordinate 124,520 downwards.
GATACACTTATTGGGATTTTTTTTTTACCAAAAATATGTAGCAGAATACATATTGACCTAAATTTATGAAGAAATATGATTTTTTAAATTGTTTTATTGCAGAAAATAAAAAATATTGTTTTTTTTTTTTTTTTTCAAAATTGCCAGCATATTTTGTTTATAGCGCAAAAAGTAAAAAACACAGAGGTGATCAAATACCACCAAAAGAAAGCTCTACTTGTGGGAAAAAATAACACATTTTATTTTGGTACATCGTTGCATGACTGCGCAATTGTCAGTTAAAGAAACGCAGTGCTGTATCACAAAAAATGGCTGGTTATGAAGGGGGGTAAATCTTCCAAAGCACAAGTGGTTAAGACTGATTGGGATAAACTAAGGGTTAATAATGGGTTAGGGACAAATCATATTTATTTATTTATTATTATTTATTTATGCTGCTTTAACTGACTTCATATGCAAATCAAAACTCATCCCTTTGATCTGCAGATGAATGAAACAGAGTAGATACAAAGTAACAATATTATTTCGCATTTCTCTATTGGTGATATTGGTGATGTGTCAGATGGTCCTAGTTTTGACAGCAGCAGCTTCTATAGGCTGTTGGAAGTGCTGGAGCTCTTCCAGCTGAAATGCTTGGCATTTTGGAAGGAATGTGTAAGCACCCCTATGTCCTTGCATTTTTTTACCTGTAGCATTTCCCCTTTTCCTGGCAGATTTACTCTAGGCATTTGTTAAAGCGTATCATAAACCTGCATGAATGCATCCCTATGGCTATGAAGGAGCCCTGTGACACACATATTAATATTCACATAGAAATTTATCCTGGCTCCTTTGAAAATGGCATTGACCGATTTTGATGCAGGCTTTAGCTGCATCTGGAGGTGACATCTTGTGATTCTATTAAGCATTGTACTACCAGCAGACAGTAGACTGACCGCTATTCAGTATGGGTTAATGAAGGAATGTGGTTGCTATAGGGATCAAGAGCAGTTCTTGCTTTAGACATTTAAACAAAGGATAATGTAAAGACTGCTGATTTGTATTTTCTATAACATATAATCAGATCCTTCTTTAATTAATAATCTCATACTCTACTTTAAGGCCTCATGCACACAGGATGTTTTTGGACGTTTTTACAGCTGCTGTTTTTAGCTGCAGACGTTTTTTCTTGCAGTCAATAAACTCCCCATCATGTTATCCTATGTGTTCATGCACACTAAAGCCTCGTGCACACGCGCCGATTGTTGGACAACCGAACGTCCAACTTTTGTCCAAATTGGCTGTTGGCGGTTGTGTCTAGAGTACTGACGGTAGTCAAGTAATCGGCCAACAAAGCCGAACGTAGTGACGTGCTATGAGCGTATAACGAGGAAGTTCAGGTGAATGTGATTTGTGATTTACGAACTCAGGTTTACACGACCAAACACTTCCTGGATTCCAAGCATGCGTGTTTGCGCTTCCAACTTTTTGTTGGGCCAACTTCTGTACACACCAGCCAAAAATTGGCCAACGCCTTGTTGGCCAACAAAAGTTTTCTAGTCTTATCAGACAACTTCTGTTGGACAATAATTGGAAATTGGCTGTTGGATCGTGCGTACCAATGGTCAGATTATCGGACAACAGGCTGTTGGAGGACCGTCGTTGGCCAATTATTGTACCCTGTGTAAGGGACTATAGACTGTTATCAACTGTTTTTAGCTGGGGTGTTTTTGAGCTGTTAAAAAAACCCCAAGACTAGTGGGTTCTGAGAGACGTTTTTGTTCAAATGCTCAAAAATGCACTCACCAATGTTTTTGGACATTTTAGATCCATTGACAAAAAAAAAAATGCTCAAAAATACTACTGCTCAAAAACATACAAAATCACAGCTCACCAATGTTTTTGGACGTTTTTGGTCCATTGAAAAAAAAAAAACATTTTTTTAACGTCCGGTGTGCATGAGGCCTAAAGCTGGCTGTACACAAAGTGAAACTCGAGCTGTTGGTGGCCCTGTCAGCACCCTCCCACCTGACATTCTTCCATCCAAACATCAAAGTAGCTGGCTGGAAAATTGTTGGCTGAACAGCAGGGGCAAACAGATGCAACTCCTGGCACCTGTGAGTGCCAGCTGTCGAAATACAATAGCCGACACGGGAGATTTCTCCACTCCCATTGTTTATCATGGATGGGGAAACCTATAGGCTTCTCTTTTCAGCCCAAGGGGCTGAATGAACCAAAGCATACAGTGTATGGCCAGCTTTTGGTAGAACCTGAATAGTTGCTATCAGGGCTACTGTTAGAAACCACGGGGCCCCATACAGACAACCTGACACAGGGCCCCATACAGACAATCATTTTCATAGAGTAAAAAAAAATAGCTAAGACATGAGTGTGCCTCAGTTTTACAGGTGTAGCAGATTTTTATTTGCAAAGATTAGGATCAAAAGGAGTATCCAACACATTTCTGGCACTTACCAGTCTCCCTTCATCAGGGCTTTGTGGTCCAGCCTCAGCCACTCTATGAGGTCTTCATACATGATCCTTCCTTTAGGACAGTGGTTCTCAACTTCCGGTCCTCAGGACCCACCAACAGGCCAGGTTTTCACAATAAAATCTGGCCTGTTAGTGGGTCCTGAGGACCGGAGTTGAGAACCACTGCTTTAGGAGAAGGAAGAAGACATCCATTAACTCTCCTTATTATACTCACTACCTACTTTGCTTTGCCAAATGAGTGAGGATTTGTTGACCACTTGTGTTTTTGCGTGCTTTGTATATACTGTAGTTCATATTTTATCAACTGAAATGTGTACTTGTGCTGTCATATTTAACTTTTTTGTCTAGTCTGCTGATCTGCCACAGTTGAAGAGATGATGAGAAGCAAGAAAAGAAGTGGCATAAAGTATTTATTCAACTGCCACAATAAATTGGCCCATTGATCCCACAAGATGTCTAGAGAGAGGTCACTTTTTATGGTTTATATAGTTTTATACTATATATTTATTTGTCATTCGCAATATTGGCTGAAATCTGGATTGCCTCTGAATTGGAAAAAAGTTAATTTAGGTCATGCAGAAAGAATATGCACTGCACATTAAGACATTGTTAATAAGTTATTTATTGATAGTCAAGTAAATTGTTAATGCCTACAAGCTAGCAAATGCCAGTCTTGCAAAATAAAAACAAAAGTTCAAATGATATTTAAAAGCATATTTGAAATAGTGCTATATACAGTAGAGGAACAAGATATTTGTGCAAAGTTGCGTAAGTGCACCCACCTGTGAGCTGAAGCTCATTGAAGGAATAGCATTTGGGCAGCTTGGAAAAGCCAACATCTCTTAAAACCCAACTCTAGCTAAAACATTTTATCTTGTTATGGTCAGAGCTGAAAAAGTTAAAGCCGGGTACACACTACAGTTTTTTTTGTGCAGCGGGTTGCTGCATTGTCAGCTCTGGTCGGAGCCACTGTACTAACCATGCGAGGTTAGTCCAGCAATCTCCCCCTCTGAGCTATTGTGTTCTGACAGGGGGGGGTGCCCCCCCACCAGAACACTACAATCAGCAATTTTGCCATTGGATGAGAGTGCTGATGGGGAGTCAGTCGGCTGCTGGTTTTCCAGCATGCACGTCCGACAGAAGCCGGCCAAATGGTTGGCTTCTGTCGGACAGACCAACATACACACAGGCTGAATGTCAGCCATTTTTTTTTAAGTCCCTATCAGTGCTTTTATTGCTGTCTCTTTCCCTTTAAGGGAGATTTCCTGTAAAGACAGGTTATGGTGGCAAATCTTTCCAGTGTTTAATCATGTGTGGATAATAAATTCTTAAACCAATTTGGACTGCGATAACTGGATTATAATGAACAATTAAGAAAACTGACTTTTTTCTAATGTACACTTAAATACAAAAAGCTGTGATAAAAGGCAAGTCTTTCAGCATATTGTCTGGATGTAATCCTGTAGTTATTAGCAATTAACATACCACTATTTTGCACGATTTTAATGGACCTTCCTTTGAAAACTGGTCATCTTGTGAAATCAATACACATTATATACATTAAAGTAATACAAAGTCTCAGTTTTTTTTTTAGTTAAAAATAACAAACATGTTATACTTACCTGCTCTGTGCAGTGGTTTTGCACAGAGCAGCCCAAATCCTCTTCTTCTCGGGTTCCCCGCCGGTGCCCCCGGCCCCTACCTCCTGCCAAGTGCCCCCACATCAAGCAGCTTGCTATGGGAGCACCTGAGCCAAGCTGCTTCTCTGAGTGTTCATTCAGACACAGAGCCGTGGTTCACCCTCCCCCTCTGTCTCCTCATTGGCTCACTGACTTTGATTGACGGCAGCAGGAGCCAATGGCGCCGAGCTGCCATCTCAGACAATGAGGAGGGAGAGCCAAGGGCAAACAAAACACTCCTGCAACTTTTCTGGATTGAGATGGGCTCAGGTAAGTAAAAGAGCAGAGGGGGGCTGCTGCACACTGAAGGTTTTTTATCTTCATGCATAGAATGCATGAGGATAAAAAATCTTCTGACTTTACAACCACTTTAAGTTGGATTTCTTATATCAATAAAAAAGTGCTGGTAAGGATGCAAGTTCAGCTTGCAGCTGAACAGCGGGAAAACAAAAATAACGCCCCTTGCAGTGGCAGTGTGACCACTGTGCTCACACTGCAAGGGTTAATGCTTCTTTATGTATAGGGGACTGGGTAAAGCAGTGTAACTTATATGATCCTTCGCTCCTTAAAAGCGCCTCCGCTTTGCTAGGGTGGTCCCTTCAGCTTCTTCTCCACTTAATTCCAGAAGTTTAAGGTCCTTTGACAACATCAAGACCAATGCCTTCCCCAGTGGTGGTGAGGATGCCAAGGGAAAGTCCACTGTCAGAGGGTAGGAGAGAACTACCTACTGGCAAAGTGGGGATCAGGTAAGTAAAAAGCTTTTCCTGGTCCCTAGCCAGAACTGGGCAATTAAACATTGTAATGTGGATGCAGCCTCACTACAAGGGAGAAATTTTACTTTTCCTGGAGTTGGGCTCTAAAAGAGCATCCCATCTTTGTGACCATATTTAGGATGTAACATAAAATACGGTCACAGGCTGCAGCTTCCCACCCCATACCAACCCCTCTTAGAGAATGCGGCGGTCTTCTTCCTATCAACTCCTATCAATATTGGAATTCGACACCACAACATGATGTGACAGTGACATGACCACCAGGAATGCTAACCATCTATTAATTCATGGACAGTTGGTAAAAATCAATTTTGTTTGGGTACATGACCGTGCAATTGTCAGTTAAAGTGCCGAATTGCAAAAAGTGCTTTGGTCAGGAAGGGGGTATATACTTCCAGGGCTGAAGTGGTTAATAAGGCGGCCCCAGATCCTGCCCCCCATGTGAATGAGTATGGGGTAAAAAAATGTTACCACCAGCCATGAAGGCTGGTTACCTACTGCCTCCTCCACAGTTTGACAGTTCTTATACCTTCATAGGTAAGGGGTGAGGCCACGTGACTACGTCACCTGGTGGTACCGCCCCCTTCTGACATCACAGACCAGTGCATGCTAGGTTAGTGACGTCACAAGGGGCGGTGCCAGCCCCTTACCTATATAGTGATGTCTATACATTGGGGGACACTGTTTTTTTATTTTTTAATAAAGAATTTGTCAAAAACTGAGTTTTTATTACTTTTTGACACTTTTTTGGTGAATGGGTAGGGGTATAAATGTACCCCATACTCCTTCACATAGGGGATGGGACCTGGTTCCGATAAGCTCCCCACCCGCATACCCTCATTACCACCGGCCAGGGTTGTGGGGATGAGGCCCTTGTCCCCAGCAACATAGGGACAAGGTGCTTTGGAGTGGGGGAGACAGAGCCCCCCCGCCCCAAAGCTCCCACCCCCCCATGTTGAGGGCATGTGGCCTTGTATGATTCAGGAGGGGGTGCTCGCTCGTCACCCCCCTTTCCTGAGCTGCCAGGCCGCATGCTCGGATAAGGGTCTACTATAGATTCTTTTTTAATGGCATTTTTTTGCTCAGTTGTCAGCATTGAAGCCCATTGACAGCTGTTGACTCATCGGTCGTTAAGGATGATGTGGCCGGCTTCCTGGCCCTGCACCTTAACAACCAGCTTTTACTGCACCCTGATTGGGCAAAGCTTTGCCAAATTAGGGAGCAGAATGCACTGTGCAGTGCGCAGTGCATTACAGGGCGTTCAGCGGGGCGAACACCCGCCGAACATCCTGCAAATTCAGGTGATCCCCGAACGGGTAGAACAGCTATGAGTTTGACCAAACCATTCACCCAACTCGCCAGAACTTGTTTTTAACTGCATCCCAGAATGGCTCACATTTTCTCAAGCTGTATTGAATTTTTAAATTTAAGACTGGGGTCACACTTGTGCGATGACAGACAATGCATGTGATTCGCATTGCATTGCTGTGCAGATCACATGCTGTGTCTGTGCGATGCAAATTTAGCTATACAAACTGTTTGACTGAAATCGCATTGTATTCGCACCAAAATGGTGCAGGACCCTTTTTTTGGTCCGCACCGGAATTGGATCGCATGGGTGTTCACACCTATGCGATCCGATTCCTGCACCATTTGACAGTTCGCACTGCAATCTACCAACCGATCTGGGGGTGTCATTAACTTTACATTGACAGCAGTTTGCAGATGTCAGTGTGAACAGCCGGTGAGTGACGTGCGATGCGGGCCCTGGTATCGCGTTGGTTCCCGCATCGCATTTGTGTAAACCGAGGCTAAAGCCAGGCAAATTACTTGCTATGGGTATTACTAAAGTTTACATATTGTTTATATTGTTTAAATATCAATTGTCTTGATCTCTAATGGAAGTTTCTGTCATTTTTCTGGTTGGCAACCCTGATCGCAGCACTTGTAGTCCAGTGTTGATACTCCAACCTCATAACTGAAGGTCTGTAACTCAGTACAGAGAAATATTTTACAGGACCTGAAAAGGATGTGTGTGCCGCTCGGCTTGGTAGAGAGGGGATATGTGAACGGTGCATCCACAGCTGCTATTTGGAGTGCTGACAGGGGATGGAGCCCATCCTGGTGCCTGCAAAGGTGCAAAGAAGAAAAGGGTAGCCCCTGGAAGTCGCACATCCAAGATATCCTAGAGAGGTGAATAGAGTAGCAACCTCAGCCTGGACTCAAACCAGGCAATGCC
>BLSH010349043.1:80815-100009 GCA_018402905.1 Glandirana rugosa | reverse complement strand
AGATAGCCATGGGGTTCAGGTGCCAACTCTGAGCTTTCAGCAAGGCACCGGGTGGGAGACAATGTGAAGGAACTGGAGGCATTGTCTGCCACTCAATCTACTATCGCCTGTACTTGTTCTGGCCTCACCATTTGTTGAGCGGTATTCGGGCCTACCATATAACGTTGAAGGTTCTGTCGGCTACTCGCACCTGAGGAAGGTGTTTCACTTGTGCGTGTAGCTGGCACAGATCGACCACATCCTCTCCTTGCAACCTTGAACTTCACCAACACCACCAGCAGCACCACGACCACGGCCACGTCCCTTATTTGACGCTCTCCTCATTCTGGACACAAATGTACTATTTAGCACAAATTCATATTATTTTTTAAACCGGCAATGTAGACGCACTTTTTAATTTTGTGCAAGAAATGCACAGCAAGGTGCAAATGTACTATGTAGCACTATTTTTTATTTTTATTTTTAAACCAGCAATGAAGACGCACTTTTTATTTTTGTGCAAGAAATGCACCGCTGGCCGCAGATGTAGTATTTAGAATTATTTTTTTTTTAAACCAGCAATGTAGACATACTTTTTATTTTAGTGCAAGAAATGCACCGCTGGCCGCAAATGTAGTATTTAGAATTTTTTTTTTTTTAAATCAGCAATGTAGACACACTTTTTATTTTTGTGCAAGAAATGCACCGCTGGCCGCAAATGTATTATTTAGAATATTTTTTTTTTAAAACCAGCAATGTAGACGCACATTTTAATTTTGTGCAAGAAATGCCCCGCTGGCCGCAAATGTAATATTTTGCACAAAAAAAATATATATTTTTTTAATTTGTCTAACTGCAATGTAAAAGCAGTATTTAAATATGCCAAAATGTTGCCAACTGAACTAACAGAACACAATTAAAGTAGTGTCCCTGACACACAAGCAGTTGCAAGTGCGCTGCACTTGCAAAAATGGCTGCAAACGCCCACCTAACAAATAGAAAAATAGCTTAGGTTTTATATGAGGCACTTTGCTTAGCAAACAAAATGTACTCTAGCAAACAAAAATCTCCTCTAGTACCCACCCACCAATAAATCACTGTTTTTGACAGATTTTCTAAAGCCAATCTGTCCCTCACATCAGCAGCAGCATCCTCTCCCTACACTAGTATGAGATGATTTTCTAAAGTTAATCTGTCCCTCACAGCAGCAGCAGCATCCTCTCCCTACACTAGTATGAGATGATTTTCTAAAGTTAATCTGTCCCTCACAGCAGCAGCAGCAGCATCCTCTCCCTACACCAGTATGAGATGATGTGACATGCAGCACTATGTGACTCCAGCTTATATAGAGGCTGGGTCACATGATGCACTGGCCAATCACAGCCATGCCATTAGTAGGCATGGCTGTGATCACTTCTAAGGGCAAACGAGTGAAACGCTTGTTGATTGGCTGCTCTGCAGCTATTCAAAAGGCGTGAAAAAATACCTGAACCCGGAACACAGACTTTTTCTCAAATGTCCGGGTTCAGGACATGGACACCCTAAAGTCCGGTATGAACCCGAACTTTACAGTTCAAGTTCGCTCAACTCTAATGGCAAACTCTTAGATCCAGATCAAGCAAATGTAACCAGTGTGTCCAATCACAAAGGTCACTGATCAGTGACTACTGTAATTGGTTAAATTGTATATATCTTAAAAAGTGCAGCGCTATGCTGAATGACACAATATATATTTTTCTCTTAATAAGTCTCGTTCATAAAAAGTCCTACAAGTCTTCAATATGGGAAATAAAACTCCTTGGTGTGCAGATGAATCCTCAAAATCAGTATAGATGGCCGCTCACCTTAAAACTGCAGGCTGAAAAGCCTCATATGCGCCTTCCCCAATGGGGCTCAAAACTTTACATTAATTGCTGCAGACCAGGTCAGCCAGATATCCTCAGTACTTATGTAGAGAAAGAGAAAATGCACATCTAGTGTTCTCTGTATGAACAATACGTCATGAGAAATAGAGAGAGTCCCCTTGGTGCTGGACAGACACAAACGGACACAAGTGTGCAAACGAAGTCCTCCACCGAACATATAAACACACTGCCTCTCACCTCCCCTCCAGGACCACCAGACCCTTGCTTCAATAAACTATGCACTCCCATGTAAGAGAACAGATGCCACATCTAATCTCCACATAAAATACTTCTTTATTAGTAAAAGATTTAGATCCACTCACATAAAAAGCACTCGTTCCGAGTGCATGATTCTCAGCGTTGAACAGCGTTTGTTGAGGACAGTACATTCACTGCTGACACTAAAGATGGCCGCGGGTGACGTCAGGCGCCGCTCCTCCACGTACGCGTTACGTCCTGGGCGGGACTTCCTCAGCACGGGAGCTTGGCCTACACGTACTTGGAGGAGAGGCGTCTGACGTCTCATGACGTATTGTTCATACAGAGAACACTAGATGTGCATTTTCTCTTTCTCTACATATGTACCGAGGATATCTGGCTGACCTGGTCTGCAGCAATTAATGTAAAGTTTTGAGCCCATTAGGGAAGGCGCATATGAGGCTTTTCAGCCTGCAGTTTTAAGGTGAGCGGCCATCTATACTGATTTTGAGGATTCATCTGCACACCAAGGAGTTTTATTTCCCATATTGAAGACTTGTAGGACTTTTGACTATGAAGGAGACTTATTAAGAGAAAAATATATATTGTGTCATTCAGCATAGCGCTGCACTTTTTAAGATATATGCTAATCAATGGTGTTGTGAATTTCCCATTAGTGTTCAGCTTGCTGTGCAACGTCGATTAGTTGATTTTCATTTAATTTTATTTTGCGCTGAATATCAATTTGTATTTATATTTCTCTGGTTAAATTGTATGTATTAGTTAAAGAGTATGTATTGGCAAAATGTTTTTTTTTTGTTTTGAACTGAGTAGTAAAGGGGTAATGCTCCTGTCCTATTTCCCTTCACTTCCCACACCAGAGATGCAATATGAAGTAAGATGAAATCTTTACAAATAGACAGAAATTGGACACCATCACTGGAAAAGGAGCCTTCATTTTAAGATTTACCCTCACCTCTTGTTCTGACAGCTCTACAATTCTGTATTTCTCATTGTTTGTCATCAGGACTAATATAGAAAAAGAATCTGCTTGGCAAGGAAAAAAAAGGAAGCAATAAAAACTTAAGGGAAGTTCTAATCCTTCTCTACTCAAAAAAAAAAGAAAAAAAAAAGTTTTGTCCATACTGACATTTGAAATATTTGCTATGAACTAACAGTCTTATCACAAAACTATGCTAAGAACTGTGACTGTGAACTCCTTGCAAAAATGTGTGTAAGCATTGTGGCGCTCAAACATCTTATATGTCCTCTAAAGTCAGGAAGAGGGTAAATAATATAATTTTAATACACTACTTAATTTTCTAAGGCACAGTTCAACATGTGAGGGGCTTGACTCTCATGGTGTCTCCTGTATATGGCAGGTCAAGTTTACGTTGGCAGTTAAGAAGTGTCAGAAAGATAATCTTTAATAAGGGGGCCCCCTGATCCTGACCCCCACCCCCATGTGAATAGGTATGGGTATGGAACAAGAAGGAAGAAAATGAAGACTGAAGATTAAGAGAGGAAGCAAGAAGACCGAAAGAAGAAGCAGAAGACCAGAAGAAGGACTGGGGCAGAAGAAGATGGAGGAAGAAAGAAGAAAGAGCTATTTTACACAATAAAGGACTTGTCAAAAACTGCCTCTTGTTTTTTTAACACTTTACTCCTTTTTTGGTGAATGGGTAGGGGTACAATGTACCCCATACCTATTTACATAGGGGGGGTCGGGATCTGGGGGCCCCCTTATTAAAGGGGGCTTCCAGATTCCAATAAGCCCCCTGCCCGCAGATCCCCACAACCACTGGCAAGGGTTGTGGGGATGAGGCCCTTCTCCCCATCAACATGGGGACAAGGTGCTTTGGGGCGACCTTAAAACATCCTCCCCATGTTGAGGGCATGTGGCCTGGTATGGTTCGGGGGGGGGGGCGCTCGCTCATCCTACCCCCTCCTGCCATGCAAGGGCTGCGTGCTCGGATAAGGGTCTGGTTTGGATTTTGGGGGGATCCCACTGCATTTTTTTTCTATTTTGTCGCGGGGTTCCCCTTATAATCCATACCAGACCTGAAGGGCCTGGTGTGGACTTTGGGGGGGGGGGGCCCTACGCAATTTTTTGTTATTTTGGGTGGGGTTCCCCTTAAAATACATACCAGACCTGAAGGGTCTGTTACGGACTTTGGGGGGATCCCTACACATTTTTTAAATTTTGGTGCAGGCCCCGCTGTTGTAAATTATTTAAAAAATTGTGATGACATGCCCCAGTCAAACAGGTGCTGAAAAATTGGGCATTGGGTGTTGGCTATGCCAGAACACTGTAACCCCTTGCAGTTACTCTTGTTGGGTGCAGGAACGGGCCCTGCTGTTGTAAACTATTTTAAAAATTGTGATGACATGCCCCAGTCAAACAGGTTCTGAAAAATTGGGCCTTGGGTGTTGGTGGTGCCAGAATACTGTAACCCCTTGCAGTTACTCTTGTAGGGTGCAGGAGCAGGCCCTGCTGTTGTAAATTATTTTAAAAATTGTTATGGCATGCCCCTGTAAACCAGGTGCTGAAAAATTGGGCCTTGTGTGTTGGTTATTGTTCTGGATTATGGACAGGAGGAATAGGAGCAGTGGCAGTCTTAAAGGGATCCCAGATCTCTAGCAAATGTAATCAGTTGCATCAGCATTGGGGGCTTAATAGTTGCTGATCCAGGACTGTAACCAGGTAACAAACCCTCCAGCAGCACTGAATGTCCGTTCAGAAAGCACTCTGGATGTAGGCCAGTAACTCAATTGCATATTCAGCAAGTTCCGGCCAGTGGTCCATCCTCAAGACCCAGTAACTCAGTGGATGCTCATTTGGAAAGGTCTCCCAAGTCTGCTCTTGCCCCTATATATTCCTGCACCACATGCTGCAGATGCTGACGATGGTTGCTTGAACCTATCTGGGTCTGGGCGCTGAGGACTGAATTTTTTTTAAAGGCATCGGTCAGCCGGCCACCTTCTCCACCACTTTGCCTCTGAACGACCAAAGCGTCAGAAACACGTTGTCCAGCACCAGGACATGGTAGCCTCCCGGGGTCTGGAAAGGTGTTGCACAAACTTTTCTTCAAGGTATCCTGAAGATGTTTCATCCTCTGCTCCCTCTGCGCAGGCAGGATGAGCTCTGCAACTTTACCCTTGTAATGTGGATCAAGAAGGGTTGCCAGCCAGTAATGGAAAAGGTGTTGCACAAACTTTTCTTCAAGGTATCCTGAAGATGTTTCATCCTCTGCTCCCTCTGCGCAGGCAGGATGAGCTCTGCAACTTTACCCTTGTAACGTGGATCAAGAAGGGTTGCCAGCCAGTAATGATCCCTCTCCTTGATACCACAAATCCTTTCCGGTCTTTTCGCAGGCTTTTCAGAATCAGAGAGCCCATGCAGCATAAATTTGAGGAGGCATGAGTGTCCTCTGGGTCACTGAGGGTGACATTATCAGGAACTACCTCCTCCCAGCCACGTACAACTCCTTGGGTTTCTGGGAACTGAAAACCATGATCCCTTGAAAAGTGTTGTGTGTTATCCTCCACATCCATGCTGACACGATAATCCTCCTCCACCTCCTCCTCCTGTGTGTTTGGTGGCTTTTCAGGAATGCTCTCTGCATAAAGGGGGCCTTGAAAAGAAAGGAAGTCCTCCTCTTCCTCCTGCTGTTCTGCCTCAAGTGCCCTGTCCATGATTCCACGAAGCGTGTGCTCCAGAAGGAATATTAGTGGGACAGTGTCACTGATGCATGCATTGTCACTGCTCACCATCCTTTTGGCCTCCTCAAATGGTAACAGGACAGTGCATGCATCCTTGATCAGTAGCCACTGACGTGGCAAAAAAAAGCCAAGCTCCCCTGAGCCTGTCCTGGTGCCATGCCCACAGAGGTACTCATTGATGGCCATCTGCTGTGCGCGCAGCACCTGCAGCTTTGCCAAAATATTGAGTTCCACCTGGTGGGCATGTCACAAATGAGGCGGTTGGTGGGCAGGTTGAATTCCCGCTGAATGTCAGCCAACCGGGCTCTGGCATTGTATGAACGCCGGAAATGACCACAGACTTTTCTGGCCTGCCTCAGGATATCTGGTAAGCCTGGGTACCTGGTGAAGAAACGCTTCACCACCAAATTCAAGACGTGTGCCAAGCATGGAACAAGTGTCAAGTGCCCCTGTCAGAGGGCAGAAAGAAGGTTGGTGCCATTGTCACATACAACCATTCCTGGCTCAAGCTGCCGTGGCATCAACCACCTCTGAGTCTGCCCCCGCAGAGCTGACAGAATCTCTGCCCCAGTGTGGCCCCTGTCCCCAAGACAGACTAACTCAAGTACTGCATGGCATCTTTTAGCCTGACTGCTTGCGTAGCCCCTTGAACGCTTAGGGAGCACTGCAAGTTCAGAGGACAATTCTGCAGAAGAGGCCACAGAGGTAGAAGAAGAGGAGGGGGTGGAGGCAAAATCACCACCAGCTTTTTGTAGGGGTGGTGGCGGAACTAGCTCCAACACTGAACCCTGTCCTGCATCCTTCGTGAAGGAAAGTTAACGTCCCTGACCGTGTCTGCTGGACCATAAGTCATCGGTAATATGAACCCTGCTGCTGACTGCCCTGTCCAACGAGGCCAAAACATTGCCTTCCACATGATGGTAGAGAGCTGGAATGGCCGTACCTGAAAATAAATTTCTTTTGGGAACCTGCCACTGTGGGACAGCACATTCCACAATTTCATGAAAGGGGACAGAGTCTACCAGCTTAAAAGGCAGCAGTTGGAGTGCTAGCAATTTGGCCAAGCTAGCTTTAAGACACTGAGCATGTGGATGGCTGGGACAGTATTTTTTTTTATGGTTCAGCAACTGGGGTAGGGATATTTGCCTGCTGAATTCACCTGGTGGTGTAATGCTAGCAGATTGCCTGCAGGTACTTGTGGCACGCATTGCTAGACCTTCTTTCCTCTCATTGCAGGTTTTGGAGAGGACTGGAGGCATAGAAGGGGTTGAGATCCCAGATGAGGAGGAGCAAGGCGAAGTCTGCCTTGTTTTCTGGTGTGGGTTTTTCAGATGCTGTTGCCAACGGACTGCATGGCTGGTCATCATATGTCTTGTCAAGACAGTAGTGCCCAAGCGGCTTGAGTTCTGGCCGCGCTTGACCCGCTTCAGACATAGATTGTAAATGGCAATGGTGGGATCTACAGCACAAGTGTTGAAAATTGCCCACACCAAAGAACTTTTCAAGTCTGCGGGGAGCCAGCAGCACCCTGCACCTGTGGAGCTCTGTGGTCTGATGCAATTGAGTGGCTGCCCTTAAGCTGGCCCCTGGAGGACATGCTGCCTCATTGGAGTTGTGCCTCTTCCTCCTCACTTTCCTTCTCTCTTCTCTCAGACACCCAAGTACAGTCTGTGTCCTCATCACCCCTCCCTCCTCGTCACTGGAGCAAACTTGGCAGTATGCTGCAGCTGGGGGAACATTACTGCTAGTTTCTTGTGCTGCTGCGGCACCCCCTGTCTCTAGGCCCTTCCTCAACCTAGGAACCAACACCAGAGCCTTCAAATTGCTGCGCATCCTCCATCAGCATGTAACCGACACTATGGTCGAATAATTATGGTGATTCCTTCATGCATGACGGTGGGACTACAGAAGGAGAAACTGTGGAAAAGGATCCGGTGGAATAGGCCGCTTTGCCAGCTGCATTGGAAGGCAAACTTGTATGAGCCTGGGTAACAGAGGATGAGGAGGATAAAGACGGCTTAGTTATCCACTCCACCAGCTCTTCTGCATGTTGTGGATGAATAGCACGGCCAACAGCAGAAAAAAAGGTCAAGCGTGACCCGCCTGCAGAAGATGCACCATGTCCGCCACCACCACTTTTCACTGAGGACACAGAGGCTGCTTGCCCTCTTTTAGTGGCCTGGGAGCATCTGTCTCTCCTTTGTGGCCTTCCTGACATGATGGGGATTTTTTTAACACTGCACTACACTGTATTATATACCGTACACCCCCGAATGCACTGATATATAGTGTACACTCAATACACTGTGTGTATATATATATATATACTAGACTGTATATATTTTAACCACTTCGCTTTTTGTGATTCTGCACTGCGTCACTTTAACTGATAATTGCGCGGACATGCGATGTTGTACCCAAAAGAAATGTGCGTCCTTTTTTTCCCACAAATAGAGCTTTCTTTTGGTGGTATTTGATCACCTCTGCGTCATTTCTGATCACCGCATAAAAAACAATATTTCTTACTTGCTAAAATACAAATAAAAAAAAATATAAAAAAACAAATTTATTCATCGGTTTTGGCCGATTTATATTCTTCCTCATATTTTTGGTAAAAAAAAAATCGCAATCAGCGTTTATTGATTGGTTTGCACAAAAGTTTCCACGTTTACAAACCATGAGAATTAATTTCTGGCGTTTTTACATTTTTTTTTTTTACTAGTAATGGCGGCGATTTTTATCGGGACTTCGATATTGGGATGGACTTGTCTGGCATTTTTGACACTTTTTTGGGACCAATGACATTTATACAGCGATAAGAATTTCAAATATCCACTGATTACTGTATAAATGATATTAGCAATGAAGGGGTAAACCTGCAGGGGGGCAGGGAAGGGGTTAGCTGTGTTCCCTATATGTGTTCTAACTGTGAGGGGGCTTGGCTACCAGGAGCATAAAAGATCTAACTGATCCCAGTGACAGAGATCAGTAGATCTTTAACATGCCCACTGACAGAGCGGGGAACCGCCGTGGTTCCCTCTGGCAGGTCATCGCGGCTCGCAGGCGGACATCAGGTCCGCCCAGGCTGCAGGCACACTCCTCCAGAGTTCGGCGGGCATGAGAGCACGCCGGCAGCGGCGCGCTCCCACCCGCTAACTGAGCACACGCAGGTGGCCTATTATATACGGCGATTCGCGGAATAGAACCACACTGCCGCCGTACATATACAGTACACAGTTGGGAAGTGGTTAAGTAGTGTACTATATACAGTACACCCCCGAGTACACTGATATATAGTGTACACTCAATACACTGTGTGTGTGTGTGTATATATATATATATATATATATATATATATTAGACTGTACATATTTTAATACACCATGTCAAGTGTACTATATAACGTACGTACACCCCCGAATGCACTGATATATAGTGTACACTCAATACACGGTGTGTATATATATACACTAGACTGTATATATTTTAATACACCACGTCAAGTGTACTATATACCGTACGTACACCCCTGAATGCACTATAATGCACAGATATATAGTGTACAAACAATACGCTGTGTGCATATATATATATATATATACTAGACTGTATATATTTTAAGACACCATGTCAAGTAGTGTACTATATACCGTACATCCCCGAATGCACTGATATATAATGTACACTCCATACGCTGTGTGTATATATATATATATATATATATATATATATATATATATATATACACACTAGACTGTATATATTTTAATACACCACGTCAAGTGTATTATATACCGTACGTACACCCCCGAATGCACTGATATATAGCGTACACTGAATACACTGTGTGTATATATATATATATATATATTAGACTGTACATATTTTAAGACAACACGTCAAGTAGTGTACTATATACCGTAGACCCCCGAATGCACTGATATATAGTGTACACTCAATACACTGTGTGTGTGTGTGTATATATATATATATATATATATATTAGACTGTATATATTTTAAGACACCATGTCAAGTGTACGATATACCGTACCTACACCCGTGAATGCACTGATATATAGTGAACACTCAATATGCTGTGTATATATATATATATATATATATATATATTTGACTGTATATATTTTAATACACCACGTCAAGTGTACTATATACCATACTTACACCCCCGAATGCACTATAATGCACTGATATATAGTGTACACTCAATACGATGTATATATATATGTATATATATACTAGACTGTGTATATATATATATATATATATATATATATATATATATATACAGTATCTCACAAAAGTGAGTACACCCCTCACATTTTTTAAATATTTTATTAGATTTTTTCATGTGATGACACTGAAGAAATGGCACTTTGCTACAATGTAAAGTAGTGAGTGTACAGCTTGTATAACAGTGTAATCATGCTGTGCCCTCAAAATGACCCAACACACAGCCATTAATGTCTAAACCTCTGGCAACAAAAGTGAGTACACCCCTAAGTGAAAATTTACGAATTGGGCACATTTAGCCATTTTCCCTCCCTGGTGTCATGTGACTCATTAGGGTTAAAAGGTCTCAGGTGTCAGTGGGGAGCAGATGTGTTAAATTTGGTGTTATCGCTCTCACTCTCTCATACTGGTCACTGGAAGTTCAACATGGCACTTCATGGCATAGAACTCTCTGAGGATCTGAAAAAAGAATTGTTGCTCTACATAAAGATGGCCTAGGCTATAAGAAGATTGCCAAGACCCTGAAACCAGCACGGTGGCCAAGACCATACAGCGGTTTAACAGGACAGGTTCCACTCAGAACAGGCTTTGTCTTGGTCGACCAAAGAAGTTGAGTGCACATGCTCAGCATCATATCCAGAGGTTGTCTTTGGGAAATAGATGTATGAGTGCTGCCAGCATTGCTGCAGAGGTTGAATGTGTGCGGGGTCAGCCCCCATATGCCGTACACTGCATCAAATTGGTCTGCATGGCTGTCGTTCCAGAAGGTAGACTCTTCTAAAGATGATGCACAAGAAAATTCGCAAACAGTTTGCTGAAGACAAGCAGACTAAGGACATGGATTACTGGGACTATGTCCTGTGTTCTGATGAGACGAAGATAAACTTATTTGGTTCAGATGGTGTCAAGCGTGTGTGTTGGGCAACCAGGTGAGGAATACAAAGACAAGTGTGTCTTGCCTACAGTCAAGCATGGTGTTGGGAGTGTCATGGTCTGGGGCTGCAAGAGCACTGCAGGCACTGGGGAGCTACAGTTCATTGAGGGAACCATAAATGCCAACATGTACTGTGACATACTGAAGCCCAGCATGATCCCTTCCCTTTGGAGACTGGGCCGCAGGGCAGTATTCTAATGACCCCAAACACACCTCCAAGACGACCACTGCCTTACTAAAGAAGCTGAGTGTAAAGGTGATGGACTGGCCAAGCATGTCTCTAGACCTAAACCCTACTGAGCATTTGTGGGGCATCCTCAAACAGAAGGTGGAGGAGCGCCAGGTCTCTAACATTCACCAGCTCTGTGATGTCGTCATGGAGGAGTGGAAGAGGACTCCAGTGGCAACCTGTGAAGCTCTGGTGAACTCCATGCCAGGGTTAAGGCAGTGCTGGAAAATAATGGTGGCCAGACAAAACATCGATTCTTTGGGCCCAATTTGGACATTTTAACTTAGAGGTGTACTCACTTTTGTTGCCAACGGTTTAGACATTAATGACTGTGTGTTGAGTTATTTTGAGGGGACAGCAAATTTACACTGTTATACAAGCTGTACACTCACTACTTTACATTGTAGCAAAGTGTCATTTCTTCAGTGTTGTCACATGAAAAGATAGAATAAAATATTTACAAAAATGTGAGGGGAGTACTCACTTTTGTGAGATACTGTATGTGAACTAACCCCATTGAAAGCAATAGGATACCAAGTGACATGTGTATTGATTAGTTGTAACACAACACACACGTAAGCTATCTTTACTAATAAGCGAGGTGACAGCATTGGAAAAAACGCATAAGCAGACAACTAATTCGGATAACTTAATCACCCTAACAGACAAACGACTGGAGATTCAGGCTCTATTAAATGAACAAACTTTAAAATTAAGAGATAGAAATCGTGCTTTATTTTATCAACAAGGCAATAAGCTAAGCAAACTCTTGGTGAGGGCATTACATCAACGAAATCCGGCGACACCTATCGGTAAAATCTTGAAGCCCTCCGGGGAGATGACATACGATCCAAAAGACATCTTGATATATTTTTTTCATATTATTCTAAATTATATAATATTCAGATCCCTTTAAAGAAAAACAATTCAGAATCTTATATTCAAAAGATACGTCAGTACATTAAAGAAACAGCAATTCCCACTTTGTCTAACAAAATAGTAGAGGAGTTGGAAAAGGATTTTTCGGGAAGCAGAAATGCAGAAGGCGGTGGGATCCCTAGTACCGGGCAAAACCCCGGGTACAGATGGGTTCACACCACGTTTTTATAAAACATTTAAAGATAGTCTGATCCCTATAATGATTAAGAACTTTAATTCAGTTTCGACCTCTCACAACTCAAGGTATGGAAGCTCACATATCACTCATCCCAAAACCAAATAAAGATCACACATTATGCGCAAATTATAGGCCAATCTCATTAACAAATATTGACCTTCGGCTGTGTGCAAAGCTCATCGCCAATAGGCTTTCTCCTATATTATTAAATTTCATACATAAAGATCAGGTGGGATTTGTGGGGGGTCGAGAGGCTAGGGATAACACATTGAAGACACTCACACTGGTAGAATATGCACAGAGGTATAATATCCCATCATGCCTTTTATCTGTGGATGCCAAAAAGGCATTTGATAGGGTCGGATAGAAATTTTTGGAAGAAATGTTAAAACAATGGGGATTAGGTATCCAACTACTGCAGAAAATTATGGCCCTATATAACAACTCTACATCGAGGGTACGCATAAATGGGATGTTATCGGAACCAATTAGGATACAAAATGGGACTAGACAAGGTTGCCCCTTGTCCCCCCTTTTGTATATACTGACTATGGAACATTTACCAACGGCTATAAGAAACAATATGGATATTCAAGGAATAGAAATTAAAGATAAAGAATATAAAATGTCCGTTTATGCGAATCATTTAATGCTGTATGTTTCTAACCCATTAATTACATTACCTAATCTTATAAAAGAACTAAATTGATTTGGGATGGTTAGTAGGTTTAAAGTCAATTATGACAAAACTGAGGCCTTGAATATCTCAATACCAAACAATAAGTGGCAGTCTATATAAAATAACTTTCCCTTTAAATGGCAAAGGTCAGCAATTAAATACCTGGGAATTCATATCCCCAGAGAACTGAACAAAATATGGGATCTAAACTATTCTCCGTTGATTAAAAAAATATTGAAACTACTTAAAGAATACGATAAAAGCTGGTTCTCATGGAGTGGTAGGATTAATATAATAAAAATGGATATACTGCCTAAACTGCTATATGTCTTTCAAACAACCCTGATAATTATCCCAATGGTTATAATAAATCAACTGAATAAAGCAATAAGGGAATTTGTCTGGGCACATAAGAACACACGTATCAAGAGAAGGATCTTAATCAGAAATAAAAAAGATGGGAGTATGGCTATCCCAGATATAAAAACATACATACAGTCTGCTTTTATAACAAGAATAGTAGACTGGTTCCATAATGCCAAGAATAAACAGTGGGTTGGGCTAGAGGAAGATATTAGTACACAAAAATTTATGTCTCTCCCATGGGTCCCAAACAATTTGAGACCCGGAAAGAATGATATCCAGTCTTTGGTAGCAGCAACGCTTAAAGTATGGGATACTATACTTAAAAAAAAATATGCTGTCAACTAGAATAGGACCTATGATCCCCCTGTTTTCAAACAAGCAATTTCCACCAGCAATGGAAACTCAGGTATTTCTTAAATGGAGAAGAGAAGAGGATACAAAATTTGCTCAGACCTTGGTGAACGGAGAACTCCCTCCATTAGAGGTCTGGGAAATACAATACAGAAAGAAATGGATGCTATATAGGCAACTCCGGGTCTATATTAAGCACCTGACATTAGATGGAAATTTAGATAGAACATTGATGGAATTCGAGCAACTACTAGTACAGGAGGATAGACCCTCTTCATGTATTGTCCAGTATATATATAAAATATTAACAGAA
Organism: Glandirana rugosa; assembly: GCA_018402905.1. Lineage (NCBI taxonomy): Eukaryota > Metazoa > Chordata > Amphibia > Anura > Ranidae > Glandirana > Glandirana rugosa. Next base: position 85,963 of record BLSH010349043.1, on the reverse strand, counting down.
AGCAAGGAGGACGAAAAAACATCATATATTAGTAAATGGGAAGAGGAACTAGAGAGACAGATCTCTACCCCAGAATGTAAAAAAGCAAACAGGTTAACTCATAGTATGACAGTATCTGCAAAGCTCCAAGAGAGGAATTATAAGATCTTGACTAGATGGTATAGATGTCCGGTAGATTTATGTAAAATCAATGAGGGGAATCAAGCACTATGTTGGAGATGTAGCGCTGACATTGGTACTATGTCGCATATATGGTACCAGTGCCCGGGTGTACAACCATTCTTGGCGAAGGTATTTGACATATATGGAAAAGTGAAAAATACAAGTATACAAGCCAGTATAGAGACAGCAGTACTGTCAATCATTCCTGGATCGATAAAAAGTATTAAAAGAGATGTGCTGTGACATATGCTAGTGGCTGCTCGAACAGTTAAAGCCCGGAACTGGCGGACAAGCATAGAACCGTGCACAGGGGAATTGGTGCGTGAGATGTCGGAGATGCACTTATGGAGGAAACAATAGGGTTCGAGGTGGGAGGTGGAGAACAGATAAAGAAAACATGGAAGGAGTGGGAAGAGTTTAGGTCCTCGACAAGGTTTCTTGAATATCTGTAGAAACAACACTGAGCCCCTTTTTTTTTGTTATTCTGATCTTTTCTTTAGCGAGTTTTATGTAAGAGAACAGTATGGAGGGAGGTGTATGAATGCGTGAGTTGAAAAGGACTTGGTGTGGATGATAGGCGGGTTCTCAGTCTTAGACCCTCCCATATTGGGAAATTATCAAAATAAAAATAAGGTAACGTGAGGTGGGAGATAAATTTGATAGAGAACAATGCGATGGAAAAAATATACATGTATGTACGATGGTTAAATTTCCTCACATGTAGGTTCATGGATATGCCTATGTTTTTGTATGTTTTTTTGTCTGTATAAAACTAGAAAACGAAATAAAGATAAATTTTAAACAAAATATTTACCAAAATGTGAGGGCTGTATATATATATATATAGATATATATATATATATATATCTATATCTATATATATATATATATACACTAGGAAGATATGTATATATATTCTTGCACTGCCTGCACTAACCGACTGTATATAGATTGCTGCCCTATCTATCTAATATATATTTCACTCTACACTAAACTGCCTGTACTTACTGACTGTATACAGATCGCCCTATCTATCTAGTATAGATTTCACTCTACACTAAACTGCCTGTACTTACTGACTGTATACAGATCGCCCTATCTATCTAATATATATTTCACTCTACACTAAACTGCCTGTACTTACTGACTGTATACAGATCGCCCTATCTATCTAGTATAGATTTCACTCTACACTAACTGACTGACTGTATATAGAGCGATAGGACTATATACTACACTAGCTAACACTGAACTGCCTGCACGCCGTTACTAGCTAAGCTCACTGTCTCTATCTCTCTCTAACACCGCCGTTTCACACACTACATAGAGCCGCTGTACAAGCGGCTTTATATAGTGTGGGGCGTGGATTGAGTCTGCTGAGCAGTGATTGGCTAAAGGCACCCTGCCTTTAGCCAATCATATCTCTCACAGCAGAGTGCTCTGTCATTAGCCAAAGCATGCAGGTCATGTGCATGCCTTGGCCAATCAGCGGGCGGCATTTCCACCATTGGAATGCATTATGGGGCGCTCGAAGTTCCCACAAACGCCCCATAATGTTCTAAGATTTCTGAACAGGCGAACGGGTGTTGGTCGAGTCGAATAATAAAGCACATTCCTACTTTCTTAGGATAGTGCACCCAATAACAAAATAGAACCCTAGTGGATCCTCCACTTGACCTTTGGCGTGCTTCTCGGCTGTGTCCCATGCACAGAAGCTTTGCAGCATTTTCTTGCACCATTCTAAGCCATTTTTGATAAAAAAGATGTTGATAACCCCTTCAGATAATTATACCTCTAAGTTGACACCATATTTAGAGAAGACCCCATCTACCACTTTTACGTATGACCAAAAAGTTAATCTCATAACGATTGCACATAAATCATCCATAGCTAACAAATTTCAGTAACAGCGATATAAAATCTTATCCTATTGTTATAGAGCAGAGATATGCAATTAGCGGACCTCCAGCTTTTGCAGAACTACATGTCCCATGAGACATAGTAAGACTCTGACACCCACAAGCATGACACCCAGAGGCAGAGGCATGATGGGACTTGTAGTTTTGCAACATCTGGAGGTCCGTTAATTGCTTGTCCCTGTTTTAGAGTATCCTCCCTACTACTAAAATGTAATAACCAGGAGTCCTGCTGATGTTGCAAACATGGTGCAAGGATTATTCTACATGTTTGTATTCTGGGAGTGTGAACTTGTTCGAACTTTTTAGGTGACAGTCCAAAGGGTGTCTCTCCAAATCACACCTAATAACCTGAAAAATAACCCAGCAGTGTCCCTACTGCATTTGACAGATCTTCCTATTTGCAAATGCAATTACACTCAATGCTGCTAGGTCCTGTATAGTAGCTCTTTGGAAGGGAGACACCCCCCCCCCCCTACATTATCCATCTGGTTTGCCAAGATCAGGATAACCAAAGACATGGAAGACCTATCCACCTCTCTCAAAAATACCAAGGATTCAAAGCTACCTGGTATTCCTGGATTCACTTCACTACTACTCCCTCATTTCCTACCTTCCAAACCCAATCTACTGGGGAAAAAGTTGAAATTTGATGAACCATGACTTGCTGGACATGGAAGCTGAAGTATGTTGAGGGAGTGTGTGAGATATGCTGAGTGCATGGTCTCAAGCCCTTATTTATCTCCCATCTCCCCCTTTCACTTCATTTACAGTGCCTTAAAAGTATTTATACCCCTTGAAATGTTCCACATTTTGTCATGTTACAACCAAAAACATAAATTAAAGTTATTGGGATTTTATGTGATAGACCAACACAACGTGGCACATAATTATGAAGTGGAAGGAAAATGATAAATGGTTTTCAAAATGTTTAAGAAATAAATATCTGAAAAGTGTAGCGTGAATTTGTATTCTGCCCCCTTTACCCTGATACCTATAACTAAAATCTAGTGTAACCAATTGCCTTCAGAAGTCACCTAATTATTAGATAGAGTCCATCTGTGTGTAATTTAACCACTTAACCCCCGAAAGGATTTGCCCCTTTAATGACCAGAGCATTTTTTACAATTTGCCACTGCGCTGCAATGCTGTACCCAAATTAAATTTGCATCATTTTTTCCCACAAATAGAGCTTTATTTTGGTGGTATTTGATCACCTCTGGTATTTTTATTTTTTTGTGATATAAACGTAAAAAGACCAAAAATTTTTAAAAAATATATATTTTCTACTTTTTATTATTAAAAAAATCCAAGAAACTCAATTTTAGTCATATATTTAGGCCAAAATGTATTCCGTCACATGTCTTGGGTAAAAATAATTTCAATAAGTGAATATTTATTGGTTTGCGCGAAAGTTATAGCGTCTACAAACTAGGCTACATTTTCTGGAATTTACGCAGCTTTTAGGTGCTAAAATGGAAGGGCAGTACAAAACCCCCTCAAATGACCCCATTTTAGAAAGTAGACGCCCCAAGGAATTTGCTGAGAGGCACGCAGAGCCCATTGAATATTTTATGTTTTTGTCACAAGTGATTGAAAAAAATGACAAAAAAAATGTTTACACAAAGTTGTCACTGAAATTACATATTGCTCACACATGCCAAGGTTATATGTGCAATCACACCCCAAAATACATTCTGCTGCTTGTGCTGAGTACGGGGATACCACATGTGTGAGACTTTTTGGGAGCCTATCCACGTACAGGACCCCGAAAAACAATCACCGCCTTCAGGATTTCTAAGGGCGTAACATTTTGATTTCACTCCTCACTACCTATCACAGTATCACAGGCCATGAAATGCCAAGATAGCATAATCCCCCCCCCCCCCAGGACCCCAAAAACGAATCCCCGCCTTGAGGATTTCTAAGGGCGTAAATTTTTGATTTCACTCCTCTCTACCTATCACAGTTTCGGAGGCCATGAAATGCCAAGATAGCACAACCCCCCCAAATGACCCCATTTTGGAAAGTAGACACCCCAAGCTATTTGCTGAGAGGCATGTTGAGTATTTTGCAGATCTTGCTTTTTGTCACAAAGTTTTGAAAATTGAAAGAAAAAAAATTCCTTTTCTTTCTTTGGGGTGTCTACTTTTCAAAATTGGGTCATTCGTGGGGGGGGGGGGGGGGTTGTGCTATCTTGCCTGTGATAGGTAGTGAGGAGTAAAATCACCTTTTTTATGCCCTTAGAAAGCCTGAAGGCGGTGATTGGATTTCGAGGTCCTGTACGCGGCTTGGCTCCCAAAAAGTCTCACACATGGGGTATCCCTGTACTCAGGAGAAGCAGCAGAATGTATTTTGGGGTGTAATTCCACATATACCCATGCCATGTGTGAGCAGTATATAATTTAGTGACAACTTTGTGTAAAAAAAAAAAAAAAACTTGTGACAAAATAGGTAGGAGGAAGTGAAATCACCATCACCTTTGTAACATGATAAAATGTGGAAAATTTCAAGGGGTATGAATACTTTTTTAAGGCACTGTACCTCTACTCCATCCCACCTTCCCTATTCCTATATTACTTTAGCACCCTTTACAGTGGGGGTGCTGTTAAAGTGGTTGTCAAGTCATGACAACCACTTTAAACTATAGGTAAGCCTACAATAAGGCTTACGTGTAGGTCCATGAAATATCTCCTAAACCTGTACTGTTTAGGAGATATCCCCTGTATCTGCTTGTGCCAACTTCATCGGCACATGCGCACTGAAGAATCGGCACCCGGGGTAGCCCAGGGTGCCGTTTCTTCTGTATTCATGCTGTAAATGACGGCTCCCATGTGCATGCGCGGGAGTGACGTCAGCGCGGCTCCGCCAATCACAGCGCTGGAGCCCGGGCTGTGATTGGACGGAGCCGCAGACCTGGAAGAGCGATGTCGCCAGTCACAGCGGTGTGCCGAGACCGCTGGAACAGCTTTACTAGCTCATTATGCTTTTGCTTTGCAGGTTTTTTTTTGGGGGGGGGGGGCTGGCGGTGGTTTTCAACCACTTTATATTTAGTTTGCTGGGCGGTAAT
>BLSH010349043.1:47497-80805 GCA_018402905.1 Glandirana rugosa | reverse complement strand
GGATTTCGAGGTCCTGTACGCGGCTTGGCTCCCAAAAAGTCTCACACATGGGGTATCCCTGTACTCAGGAGAAGCAGCAGAATGTATTTTGGGGTGTAATTCCACATATACCCATGCCATGTGTGAGCAGTATATAATTTAGTGACAACTTTGTGTAAAAAAAAAAAAAAAACTTGTGACAAAATAGGTAGGAGGAAGTGAAATCACCATCACCTTTGTAACATGATAAAATGTGGAAAATTTCAAGGGGTATGAATACTTTTTTAAGGCACTGTACCTCTACTCCATCCCACCTTCCCTATTCCTATATTACTTTAGCACCCTTTACAGTGGGGGTGCTGTTAAAGTGGTTGTCAAGTCATGACAACCACTTTAAACTATAGGTAAGCCTACAATAAGGCTTACGTGTAGGTCCATGAAATATCTCCTAAACCTTTACTGTTTAGGAGATATCCCCTGTATCTGCTTGTGCCAACTTCATCGGCACATGCGCACTGAAGAATCGGCACCCGGGGTAGCCCAGGGTGCCGTTTCTTCTGTATTCATGCTGTAAATGACGGCTCCCATGTGCATGCGCGGGAGTGACGTCAGCGCGGCTCCGCCAATCACAGCGCTGGAGCCCGGGCTGTGATTGGACGGAGCCGCAGACCTGGAAGAGCGATGTCGCCAGTCACAGCGGTGTGCCGAGACCGCTGGAACAGCTTTACTAGCTCATTATGCTTTTGCTTTGCAGGTTTTTTTTTGGGGGGGGGGGGGCTGGCGGTGGTTTTCAACCACTTTATATTTAGTTTGCTGGGCGGTAATTGGCCTGGCCAAATTGTTAGGGGATCTCTTGACTCTTTCCCAACTCTGGGTTTGGTGCATCTATCTCCTCTGCCATTGGTGGCACTGCTACTGATGGCATTGGATTGACAGGGTGCCCTTGAACTTGGAATATGAATGGTAGGCTGCTCCGGCCAATAAGCAGCAGTTTTCTTGGTTCCCATGGCCTGCTGGGAGAGCCTATATATTTGGGAGGAGTCAGGTGATCGGGGTTCTGTGCCACATGGACTGCTGTCTGAGTGGACGCATGTTAAAGCTCCCGGCTGCTAGGCCAGAAGCCTGAGGCCTATCAGGGAGTTCCTGGTTGCTAGGCAGTCTGAGGCCTACCCAGGGCCGGCAGCAGTAGCGGAAGGTTGGGGCTTCATGTCGAAAACCTAACCGAGTTGCAGAGGGTCCTATCGGCCGGAGGACCCCTCTGTGTTGGAAGTGTCAGGACGGAGTTCTCGCGGAAGACAATCGTTCCTGTCGCCAGAAGCAGAGTGTGAACCAGGGTCAGAGATAAAGGGGAAGCTGTGGCCTACGAGGTACAACGCTTCTGTTGTCAGAGGCCAGAGGTGAAGTCAGAGAGTACCAGAGCAGCCTTTTTCACTAGCTGGGGGACAGTGGAATAGTCTCAGCAGAAGTCGAGCTAGGAACTCAGATAGTGGGGGTGACGCTTGCAAGAGAGTTCAGCAGTTGGGCTGAAGGACCAAGAAAAGGACCCAGCAGGTTGGCGGGGGGACACTCAGACAGGACAGCGGTTGGCTGTGTGAACTACAAGGGACCCAGTGGCAGTAGGGGTTCAAAAAACCTTGTAAAGGGACCCAGTGGCAGTGGGGACCCAAACAGTCTTGTCGGGAGACTGTGAGTGTAAACTCGTGAAGCTACAGCCTAGGGCTGTGAGATTGAGGCCAGATCTGCACAACAGGAATACCAAGTTGGTATGTGCATCAATCTGTGTTGAAGTCCAACATTCAAGTTCAGAGTACGAGCAAACAGTTCTAGTCAGGCAAAGTCAGTTGAAAGGCCTGTGGGACTTTATCGCTACCTTAAGAGTCACGTTCAAAGAGTCTCGGAGTCTGCTAAGTGGTATTGCACCCATCCAAATGGTGTCCTGGTCCTAAACCTCTCTCCCCAGTTCTTGAAGAGAAATTTAAATCTCTTTCGTTCTGCATCATCAAAGTGTCTGGCGCCCAACTCAATTCTTCTTATTACACCCACTATGCCTAGTAACCCACACTATGAGCATGGATGTCAGTTCTCCCTGACTCTAAGGGTCACCATCAGGCTCATGGAGGTTGGGGCCCAGGCTACATTACATTCGATGAACCATGAGTTGCTGGACATGGAAGCTAAGGTATGCATGGTCTCGACCCCTTATTTATCTACCCTCATCTGCCACCTTCATTCCTTTTACCTCTTCTCCATCCTTCTTCCCCTATTCTTATATTAGGCTCGATTCACATCAATGCATATTGCTTTTCAGCATTTTTTCACTGCTTTTCGCTGTGCTTTCCGTGTGTTTTTACCGCGCTTTGCTGCAATTTTGCAGCATTTTGCGTTATTTTATTTTTAATTTTTTTTAATAATATTTTATTTTTTGTGAAAATTTTGTTGCTAGGCCGATTTAAAATGAAAATCGTGGTAAAAACACAGTAAAAAGGCAGCACTTGCATTTTTCTTGCATGCCTATTGAAGTCTATTACATGCAAAACGCTGCTTTTTGCATGAAAAAAGTCCCCGACCCTTTCCAAAAACACAGAGGCACAAAAAAGCATGTGAACCCATGTTAAAAAAATTCCCTGCATTTCTGCAAAATGCATCAAAAAACGCACTAGTGTGAATGGAGCCTTACAGTACACCCCTGTGCTATATCTTACATGATTTATATGCTATGTCCTGTTAAGGGTCCCCATCTTTTCAACAGTTTTGTTACTGATTTCAGGTATCTCTTTGAGATCCTCGCCCTGCATTCCACATGGGCATTATGACATACATTTTATAAAATGTTTTGACTATACATTTACTATAGGGTTCAGTTAAAAATGTTTTCAGATTCACACCACGTCACCCAAGATTCACGCATTTTTAGTTGGATTCAAGTACAAAAATATGTGAATCCTGGGTGAATTTAGCGTGAATACTGTGAAAACTCATGTTAGACCCCTTTGTTCAGTCCCCATATACTGCAGGGCTTTTTCACAGTGGCTTGAAAATTGTCTATATTGTGGAAACAATTTTGCTCTGTGTTTGGCTGGCTCAGCATGCCAGCTAATATTACCTTAGGTTTCACCATCCTTCACCTTTGCATCTCTCCCTCTTGCGTTTCATCCTCTGTTTCATTAATCTTACTCACTCATTAACTTCGCACAAACACATAAAAATGAAAATACACTTTTTGCTTGTAATAACTTACGCCCACATCTTCCTCTAAACTTTTAATATAGTAATAATTTGGTTGATTGTCACACATGCACGAATTTTCACAAAGCCGCATTATTTTTCACAGTTTAATAAAACTACTGAAAGTGGTAGAATGAAAAAGAAAATCATAACTCATTAAAAATACATCAATATCAGAGGTGTCATACATATCCTGATCTGCAGCGCTTCTTGTCTCACTCCCCACACACATGTGGGTGCACTAGAAAAATGGCCTCCCCCACATTTCAAAACCAGCTTATGTTACCATGGTAACTGTACTGCTTCTGCTTGGGGGGGTTTGGGTTATCGTTTTCACATATTTCAAGAATAAAACTTTTAGTCGAAATGGCATATTGTTAAAACTAGCAAGGGTGTATTACTGGTGTGCAGGAAATGATGGGAGCTATTAACCACTTCACCCCCGGAAGGTTTTTCCATGTTAGGACCAGAGCACTTTTTGCGATTCGGCACTGCGTCGATTTAACTGACAACTGCGCGGTTGTGCGATGTTGTACCCAAACGAAATTTGCGTCCTTTTTTTTACCACAAATAGTGCTTTCTTTTAGTGGTATTTGATCACCTCTGCGTCATTTCTGATCACGGCTATAAACAAAAAAAGAGCAACAATTTTGCAAAAAAAAAAACATTTCTTACTTTTTGCTAAAATACAAATCCAAAAAAAAAAAAATATAAAAAAACAAATTTGTTCCTCGATTTTGGCCGATTTATATTCTTCCTCATATTTCTGGTAAAGAAAAATCGCAATCGGCGTCTATTGATTGGTTTGCGCAAAAGTTGCTGCTTTTAAAAACCATGAGAATTAATTTCTGGCGTTTTTACATTTTTTTTTTTTACTAGTAATGGCGGCGATCTGCAATTTTTATCGGGACTTAGATATTGGGGTGCATGTGTCGGACATTTTTTACACTTTTTTGGGACCAATGACATTTATACAGAGTTCAGAAATTTAAATATCTACTGATTACTGAATAAATGTCATTGGCAGTGAAGGGGTTAACCTGCAGGGGTCAGGGAAGGGGTTAATTGTGTTCCCTAGGCGTGTTCTAACTGTGAGGGGGCTGGGCTACCATGGGCATAAGAGATCTAACTGATCCTAGTGACAGGGATCAGTAGATCGCTTACATGCCCACTGACAGAACGGGTTCCACGTTCTTTCTCTCTGGCAGGTCATCGCAGCTAACTGTGCATTTGCGGATCACCGCTTATATATGGTGATTTGCAAGACAGCGCCACACTTCCACCGTAAATATACAGTAAGTGGTTAAGAAGGCATTTAACGTCGCTTTCTGTTTTTACTATAACTTTTCATTGATGCCGTCTGTCTATTTTAAAGTGTGAAAATGCAGATAAAGAAAAGAAAATGCTAAAAGAATAGGGGGTTGTTAATATTCCTATAACTACCTAATGAAAATAATAGTATATGCTTTGCTTAGATTAATGAAAAAAAGCAAAGTTTCTATATGAAAGTCAGGGTCGGCTCTACCAAGGGTCCCAGTGGGTCCATTGGACCCAGGCAGCACTTTGAGAGGGCAGCAAATTGAACCACTGCCATCTCTCCTTCTCTTCTATTTACCCAGCAAATTGATGACCAAGATTTTTTTTCCAGCATAATCCAAAGCCCGACACCCACTTGATTATCCAGGAATATAGTAATTTCCTGGGCCCCCTCAGGTCAATAGAGGGGCCCAGGAGTTGAGAGCAGAGGAGGGACTTTTTCGCCATTTTCAGGCGCAGGCACACAATCCCGAGTCGCATGCTGCTCTTCACCTGTGCACCTACACTGTGTGCCTTTCCTGGTGGATACTATTGTGGAGCGGCTCCGCTGCCTCAGAAAGCGCTGCAGCCTGAGGGACAGAGCGATCACTGAGGAGGCTGTCCCCTGCAGATGACACACTGACCAGTCACATAGGTTACTGTGCAGTCCTCAGACCCCTGCTGTGTGCTTATGATGATCATCATTATGTTGATCACAGCACAGCAGGTTCTCTATGGCTCTCAGTGTCACATTTCTGTTAGGTGCTGACCTTGTTATGGCTGTGCTGGGTTACAGTCTGTAACACTCAGTACAGCCATAAGTTAACAAGGTCAGCACCTAACCCAATGTGACGCTGAGAGCCGTAGAGAACCTGCTTTGATCAACATAATGATGATCATCATAAGCACACAGTTAGATGCTACTTTACACTTGTATTTCGGAGGGAGACATTAAAAACACACTGCTGAGCTGCATTATTGCCACTCACATTTAAGAACCTTTCACCCCACCTTTCCAATTAGGTATTACGTATAGAATATTAATGTTTGTTAAAGGATAAGTTCAGCTTTTGGAACATGTTATATGTTTCATCTGTTTTTAGGGTGGAATATGTAACATGCCACCAGTTTTCCTGATCCCCCCCCTCCCTGTGACAGCATGGGGTGTCAGGGGTGGGGTCGAGTACAGGATCGAGGGGGGTCCTGTCAGGTAGGCTGTATGGGGCCCCATAATTTCTAACAGCGGCCCTGCTTATGGGCAATGATATGCTGCACTGATGGGTACTCATACACTGCACTGATGGCCAATGGTATGCTGCACTGATGGGCAATGATAGGCAGCACTGATGGGCAATGATATGCTGCGCTGATGGGCAATGATGGGCTGCATTGCTGGGCACTGATGAGGCTGCACTTATGGGCAATGATAAGCTACATTGATGGGTACTGATACAATGCACTGATGGCCAATGGTATGCTGCACTGATGGGCAATGATGGGCTGCATTGATGGGCAATGATATGCTGTACTGATAGGCAATGATACACTGCAATTTTGGGCACTGATATGCTGCACTGATGGGCAATGATGTGCTGGACTGGTGGGCAATGATACGCTGCACTGATACGCTGCACTGGTGGGCACCGATAGGCTACAGTGATAAGCAATTATACGCTGCACTGATGGGCAGTGATACGCTGCACTGATGGGCACTGATACGCTGCACCGATGGGCAATGATACACTGCAGTGATGGGCACTGATAGGCTGCACTGATGGGCACGGATAGGTTAAGCTAATGAGCACTGATATGCTGCACTGATGGGCAATGATAGGCTACACTTATGGGGAATGATAGGCTGCACTGGTGGCCACTGATATGCTGCACTGATGGCCACTGATAAGGCAGAACTGATAAGCTGCACTGATGGGCACTGATTGGTTGCACTGATGGGCACTGATTGGCTGAAACTGATGGGCACTAATGAGGCTGCACTGATTTGCACTGATATGCTTTATGTTAATATTAAAGTTGTTGTTATTATTTATTTTTGGAACTTAATTCTGCATAAAACATTTAACAGTGTAATTAAGTGCCCTAATAGTAAAAATCAGCAGCTACAATGCATTTTCATTTTTGGATGGAGAGGGGGGTGGGTGGTACTCCTCTTTAACCACTTGTGTACTGGGCACTTTTACCCACTTCCTGCCCTGGCCAATTTTCTGCTTTCAGTGCTGTCACACTTTGAATGACAATTGCGTGATTATCCAACACTCTACCCAAACCCATTTTTATCATTTTTTTTCACACAAATAGAGCTTTCTTTTGGTGGTATTTAACCACCACTGGGTTTTTCATTTTCTGCTAATGAAAATTCTTTTTCTCCTCTGCTAATGCGTGCTGATGAGGCTGCACTGATACGACAGTACTGATCAGTCGGCATTGATGGGCGCTGATAGGCTGCACTGATGAGGCAGCACAGATGCGGCAGCACTGATGGGCATTGGTGGGCACTGATAGGCTGCACTGATGAGCACTGTTGAGGTGGCACTGGTGAGCACTGATGAAGAGGCACTGAGGAGGCTGCACTAAGAGGCGACACTGATGGGCACGGATAGGTGGCACTGATGGGCACTGGTAGGTGGCGCTGATAGGTGGCACTAATAGGCAGCACTGATGGGCACTGATAGGTGGCACTAATAGGCAGCAACTGATAGGTGGCACTGGTGGGCACTGATAGGTGGCACTGATAGATGACACTGATGAGCAGGAGCTGATGGGCACTGATTGGCAGCATTGATGGGCAACTATTAGCAGCACTGGTGTGCACTGTCTGGCAGCACTGGTGGGCACATATTAGCAGCACTGGTGGGCACACATTGGCAGCACTGTTTGGAGTGCACTGATAATCAGGACAATGATAATCAGTGCCCTAATTATCAATGTACATGTCCCTTTTAGAGAAGCCGGTTATCAGTCGGCATGTCAGCTGTTAGCATGAAGAAAGGAGAGCTGATAACCGATGTATCGCTACCCCCACAGGGGCCGCTTAAGTATGTTCAGTCCGTTACTCTGCCTCTCAACCCCAATTACAGTCTCAGTCCCTTCTGGCACACCTGGCTATACTGGTTTGAAGTGTTATTGTGTTACCTCTCCTTCAAATTGGACACAGTAAGAGAAACACACACAAGGTTTGAGAAAATCAATGGTATCTACTCAAAATATTTTTTTTTTTGGATAAAGAGGAAATCTAGATTGACAAGTTATAGCAATCACTTGTGGATAAATGATAACACAATACCAATGTATCATACACTATCTTAGTTGTAGTCTAAAGGTTCAGTACACGAGAGTCGGTACATGAGAGCAGGGCAATGACTACTGTACGTCAAACCACTCCCTACTATTCACTTCCCTGACAGCCACAGAATGAATAACACGTGAACATATACACTCAGATAGACCAAACATCTGGAGATCAACCAATATAATTGTTATGCTAAACAGGTACAACTCAATTGACTGTATGTAAACTAGTACAATTTAGATATATATTACAGATACACACACATTCAACCTGCTCTGTAATGGAGGGTTCCCAGGTGAACTTCGTATGCTCCAAACTGGACATGTATTGAAACCTACTAAATAGGAAGAAAGCATGCAAATGTAGTGAATTAATGTTCCTAGAACAAAGTTCAGCAAATCTTAAGCCGATTCTTTAATTGAGATGAGAGGCACTCAGCAAGTGACTGTAGTAGCTGCAAACAGACTTTTCCAAGTAGTGCACTATAATGATGTAAGACACTCTTACTGCAATGAAAGAAAGAACTTCACAGTGGTCACTGACCGCATGAAACTACAGCTGACAGCAGTCCAGTAAAAGAGTTTAAATGGCTGTATTCCAACTGTTTCTTCTCTGTTAATGCCTAGGCCTTTGCTAACAATAAGTATGAGAAATCGTTCTTTATGTGCACAATACTACAGGGTGGGCCATTTATATGGATACACTTTAATAAAATGGGAATGGTTGGTGATATTTACTTCCTGTTTGTGGCACATTAGTATATGTGAGGGGGGAAACTTTTCAAGATGGGTGGTGACCATGGCGGCCATTTTGAAGTAGGCCATTTTGAATCCAACTTTTGTTTTTTCAATAGGAAGAGGGTCATGTGACACATCAAACTTATTGGGAATTTCACAAGAAAAACAATGGTGTGCTTGGTTTTAATGTAACTTTATTCTTTCATGAGTTATTTACAAGTTTCTGACCACTTATAAAATGTGTTCAATGTGCTGCCCATTGTGTTGGATTGTTAATGCAACCCTCTTCTCCCACTCTTCACACACTGATAGCAACACCGCAGGAGAAATGCAAGCACAGGCTTCCAGTATCCGTAGTTTCAGGTGCTGCACATATCGTATCTTCACAGCATAGACAATTGCCCCACCACATTATGGGTGTCAGGTCCGAGCATTCCTAGATGAACAGTTTCCTGGAAAGTGGATTGGTCGTCGTGGGCCAGTTGAATGGCCCCCAAGGTCTCCCAATCTGACCCCCTTAGACTTTTATCTTTGGGGTCATCTGAAGGCAATTGTCTATGCTGTGAAGATACGAGATGTGCAGCACCTGAAACTATGGATACTGGAAGCCTGTGCTAGCATTTCTCCTGCGGTGTTGCGATCAGTGTGTGAAGAGTGGGAGAAGAGGGTTGCATTGACAATCCAACACAATGGGCAGCACATTGAACACATTTTATAAGTGGTCAGAAACTTGTAAATAACTCATGAAAGAATAAAGTTACGTTAAAACCAAGCACACCATTGTTTTTCTTGTGAAATTCCCAATAAGTTTCATGCGTCACATGACCCTCTTCCTATTGAAAAAACAAAAGTTGGATTCAAAATAGCCCACTTCAAAATGGCCACCATGGTCACCACCGATCTTGAAAAGTTTCCCCCCTCACATATACTAATGTGCCACAAACAGGAAATTAATATCACCACCCATTCCCATTTTATTAAGGTGTATCCATATAAATGGCCCACCCTGTATATTGATGGGCCTAGCCCGCTCACCCAACAGGAACAGTGACTGTGAGGGATAGATCCGCTGCTCGGATGACGGTAACAATGAGAATGGAGATGATGAGGACGACACCCCAGCTTTCTGGCACCTTGGATCAACTTCGCCGTCTCTCTCTGCGGTTCTCCAAGATTGATCGCCCCAGCGAGATGCAGGAAACAGGAACAGGCTCCACTTGGTGCAGGGTACATACCCCAGGCTACTCACTGGACTACTACATGGTTACTGAACCTCTCAGTCTGTGAGAATGGGCCGCAATCCAGAACCCTCCACCACACAGGGTCCTGCTTGATCGATCACCGCTGTCCCGAGAGACTGTGTCAGGCCTTAGCCTCTGCTTAAATAGCTTCTCCCATGAGGCACCTTGGTCCCAGCCATACTTCTGATGCTGCTGCTTGTAAAAGCATCCTTCATTGGCTTCTGTAACTGTTCCTTCCATTGGCTCTCTTCCTATGCCCATATAAGCACACCAGAGAAGTAGTGTAACTTGATCCTTCTGTGTGTCTGTGTATCTCTGCACACGTTACATTAAGATTAAGTCCAGTCAGTGAAAACAAGAAGGAAGGGGAGAAATTCCCCCGCAGGGGCTAACAGGTGCATTCCCCCTTTTAGGAGAGCCTGTGTATTTACAGCGGCCGCTTAGCAAAAGCCGCAGAAATTAGCGGGCATCCGCTACACCGGCTTCTATTTACATCCGTGATCAGCTGTGATTGGACACAGCTGATCACATGGCAAAGAGCCGTTGATTGGCTCTTTACCCCAATTTGTGATCAGCAGTGTCCTCTAGACACTGTGATCCAAGAGTGCGCCACCCTTCATATGACGGCCTCCCAGAACAAGCCGCCTGCGCTGTAGTTGTCATTCGGCTATAGCGCGGTCAGCAAGTGGTTAAGAAGAGAGTTTAAAACAAACCACTGTGTAGCGAAGTGTTCTTTTGTACACTGCCTGTGAGTTTGTTTACATTAATGCCTGGTGCCTAACATAGAGTTCTTATTACAAACATATTCTTCCTGTTAAGAGGTTGTTTCCTGCCCCTGCTAAAAGGCCAGAAAACCCCTCAAGGCTATATATGTGGATGTCTTACAGGAATTGAGGAGAGAGAGACCAGACACATGCTATGCCAGCAAGAGGTGCTGCGGACTGATTTTGTGATATCTCCTTCCAGGCTAAAAAGGGACAATACAATATAGGCAAGTTTTACTGCCTTGTTTAGCTCACTGTTTGTTATATTTCTGTTACTCCTGTGTGGAAATCAGAGATACTGTATCTGCATATCCCTGTGTTAGAGGCTTCTCTGATTTACTTTCTATTTGCACACTGCAATATACTTGGGCTATTCTCTAGTGTATGAGAGCAAAGCTCATTTGATTATAACTCATTTGAATAGTTTATGTTGAAGTGTATATCTACCACTTCATTATTTAAAGCAACAGTGTCCCTTTTTGGTCTGGGGGTTCCTAACTAGTATTAGCCTAGGGAATGTAAACAGCTCAGGATAGCGACAGGTTAGGCTTCTGACGGCCACTTAGATAGTTAACGGTCTGGTAGCATTGATAGCCTATAGTCAGGTTAGGGACCAAGGGATAGGCTAGATAGGCCTGATTTGCCTTGCAGGTGGTGTGTTCCAGACTTTTTTGCCATCGGTGTGTTCATCTGTATAAGCGTCCCCAGAAAGCCACCTCTCCACAGATGTGTCAGCGCTCGTCTCTCAAGCCGGATTGTGTTACGCCTTGCAAGTCAGCTCATCAGGGGCCCCTGTGAATTGTGCCACAGCGCCTAATTGAAGGTATTGGTGTTAAAGGCCTTTAGTTATATATCCGGATATACAGTATAGATACATATATATATATATATATATATATATATATATATATATATATATACTGTTCTTTTACGACATATGTACATGTCTTCTTGTTACTGTGTTGGTCGTATGTAATGCCATCACTTTATCATATATAAAGTTACACTAATCACCTGCTGGTATGTCTGCATATCTTTTACTCTATGCTGGGTGTATTAGTTCTACTGCTGTCAAGTTATTTTTGGTGAGTTACTAGTTATTGTCCTAGAAAGGGATCATCTCTACATACGCTGGAGCCCTGTTCTGGGTGGAGGCACTGCCAATTATACATTCATATTCCACTCTTCCTTTAGCGAAGGCTCTGTCATATTTGGTTACATAGGTTAGCGCCATAGCCTGTGTGGAGAGGGCAACTTCATATGACCCACCCCACCCCCCCTATAACAGGGCTACAACTGTGTAGGGCTTGGGGGAGGGGGGCAAGTCAGGGTAACAGGATGGTCATCACGTCCTCCATGTTTCTCTGCTCATTTGGCACCAAGCAATAGTCACATGAGAGGCCTACCCCAGGGTGCGTTCATCTGAGCTACATTGGGCACCTTGTACAGGGTAACATTACTACACATGGGGTACCTTTGCTTTGTGTTGTCTTTATCAATGCCCTAGGACAAGGCTGAGGTTGCCAGACCTTAAGGTGGGCCTCTATTCTAAGGGATGAATAAACACCATGTACACTTGCTTTGAAACCTGCTTACAACTGGGTTACCCTCAAAGGGATTTTCAGTACCACCACCATAGAACACAATTGTTCAGCCTCCTGGCTATTCAGACTTTGTGGTCTCCGAGGAGTCTTGTTCTGCACAGACTTATCGTACTGTCGCAGTCAGCTCAGCTCTCTGAAAAAAAATCCCACCTGGCCTGCACAGGCTCCTGCCTAAAGAAAAATATAAGAGAATGGTGCATAGAGAAAATAGATCCATGTAATGTACTGAAATAAAAATTAATAAAAGTCCAAAGGTGACAAACTGTCACAGAGTATACACGATAAAGACTTTCTTTGCTCCCTGACCTATATTGTAAACACAGGTGCATGACAGGAATGAGCAATATCTTCTGATGCGTTTCGTGCAGATACACTAAGTCATACAGTCATAGAGCTTTTATGACTAACTGCATCTGCTCGAAACGCACCATAGGGTTCTCTAAGTTCTGTCATGCATCTGTGATTACAATAAAGGTCAAAGAGCTGAAAAAGTTTGTGTTCTAATCCATTTATTATGATTCATACACAGAGACACAAATGGCCGTATAGTGTATGATAGGGCTATATTTTCTCTTCCAGGAGTGACAAGTGGAGCATCCAAGACCACTGTTCAGCTTGTATAAATCTATGGCAGGCAGTGGCTATTTGGATATTATTATACAGGATTAAAACAGCACCCACAGTTTGTGCAGCACTTTACAAAATGGAGGGCGACGGTACAGTTACAAAACAAATCACGTCAAAAGGAATGTTAGGGACATGAAAGACAAAAACTAGAAAAATTTACCCCAGTGGGATTGTCCCCACTATCACCCATTTGGTTTTTAAATTAAATTTATTTCATTCTAAAAGTGGAGTTCCACCCTATTAAAAGTCAGCAGCTACAAAAAGTGTAGCTGCTGACTTTTAACAATCAGACACTCATCTGTCACAGGTTCCAGCGATCCGTCCGCCTGCTGCCTCTTCTCCCCCTCCTCCATGCGGCATGCATGTGTGGGCGCCTGGCTTTGGCTTCAAAGCCAGGCGCACACTGTGCATGCGTGAGCTGTGCTGCGTTTTGTGAATGGCCGGTGTATCTTCTGGGACCTGTGACTTGTCCCAGAAGATCGCCAAGAGGGAGGGGGGAGAGGTGAACTTCCTTCCTGTGCCGTGGAGCCAGGAGAGGAAGTGCAGCTACCCCCCCTCCCCGAAAAATTACGTGCCAATTGTGGCATGTCAGGGGTCACCTTCCCTTAAAGCAGAAGTTCCACTTTTGGGTGGAGCTCCGCTTTAATAAAGGGCTATGGTGGTTGTTAAAGAGGAACTATAGCCGTTTGTAGAAAAATTAAAAGCCAGCAGCTACAAATACTGTAGACTTTTAATAAACAGGTACTCACCAGCAAAGGGGATTCAGCGCTGTCATAATCTGGTTCTTCAATGGTCTTCAGATCCTCCAACTTAAAGGGTAACTCCACTTTTGTGGGTAAAAAACATAGCAAATAAAGTAAAAATAATATAGCATGTACAATTGCGATACAAGTCATATTGTAATTGAATATTATTAAAAATTACCTTTCCTTTTCAATCTGCAGCCGCTGTAAGTTTCCGAGAATGCATTGCACTATGGCTACCTGGAGTTGTTCTGAACACAGAGTGTGTACTGACCACTCCCCAGAAACATAATTTCCTGCTTGTGTGATTGGCTCACCAATTTTCCCATAAGTCTGCCTAAGATACATGTCAGATTTGAGGCATTCCCTGCAACAAAAACGTCTAAAGGGATGCAGGCCCAGTAGATTTCTTCATTAGTGCTCTCCAGCTGCACACCTGACAGTTAATTATGAAACTACTCCTATTAGACCCAGTCAATACAGAGGCACAGAGGAACAGAGAGGGATTTCTTCAGAATAACAAAAGGTATGAATCTGCAACAAAGTTTGTTATAATCCTTGCAATGTACATAGATCACCCAGAGGGTAATTTTTTTTCTCAACAAAAGTGGAGTTACATTTTAAGTATGGGAAGCTGGCTGTGACTTCCTGCTCTCTAACAGCCATCTTCCCACTGTGCATGTGCGAGAAGCGCTGCACTTTCTGAATGGTCCTGCAGTCTTCTGGGGCTTGTGATGTGGCTGTGTGTGGGAGATTGGGGGGAGTGTGAACGTCCTCGCTACTCACCTAAGCAAAAAAATATACTCCAGCATTAGCGGGAGAAACAAATTTTCTGGTATCGGTAAGAGAAAAAATGTTCTGATGACAATGTTCAATAGGAGGAAAAAAGCCCCAGTGCTGTCAATGGGAAAAAAGCACTCGCGTGACACATTGATGCTCAGCGTGTTAGAGGGCACACACTAATATTTAACACAATGGTGTTCAGTGTGTTGGGGGAGACACTGGGGTTTAGAATGTAGGGAGGGGGGCACACTGGTGTTTAGCCTATGAGGGGGCATACACTGGTGCTTGGTGTGTCAGGGAAAAACACTGGTGCATGTTGGGGGGCACACACTGGTGTTTTTAGTCTGTTGGGAGACACTGGTGTTTGGTCTGGGAGGGGAAACACCAATGTTTAGCATGCTGGGGGGGCACACACTGGTGTTTTTATTGTGTTGAGGGACACTGGTGTTTGGTGTGTGAGGGGAAATTCTGGTGTTTAGCGTATGAGGGGGGCACACCAGTGTGAGAGGGAACATGGATCTTTTGTGGGGTGTACTTTTTATTTTTGGAGTCTGGAGAATGTTAGAGACTGTGCAGAACAGTTGAGGTTTGTCTCTCCTCGTCTTGCTACTCCGTCCTCATTATGCCCTTATTCTCAGCTCGTGCCCCCTCAAAACTTTCCAGCACCCCTCCCTAATGTGACCCGCTCATCCTCAAAATGTTACCGCTCTAAGGACTGAGAAGACCGAATGATAGGACTCTGCCTATGTAGCGACATGACCAGGCGCAGAGAGAGGCAGAGCCCACTGCTACATTACGGGCTCATCCACACCAGGTGCCTGGGACTGTGTTAATCAGCATGGATCAATGCTGGCTCTAGGCAAGGGCATACAGAAAACAATTGTACTCTATGTGCCCTGTTCACACCATACATGGTGTACCATTTTGAAGAGGTTTCTTTTTACTTTCTATTGTGTCTCTGGGACAGGGAGTTAAGAAAAAAAAATCTACCAAATGGGACGCAAAAAGAAGAATTTTAAATACTCTCTATTTTATCCAAACCGAAAAAAGAGAGAATTAGGTTAGGATACACTTTAAATCAGAACTAAACTGTATCTGAGCACCACGAACTGAAAATGCTATTTAAAGAGGAGGTCCGCTGTCAGCAGCTACACATACAGTAGCTGCTGAATTTAAACTTTAGGACACTTACCTGTCCTGGGTGTCCAGCGATGTCGGCATCGGTGGACGAGTGCTGCCGCCGCCATAGAGGATAAGGGAACAAGGACGTGTAGCCATTCGGCTTCATGGCCGGGTCCCTACTGCGCATGTGCGAAACGCCGCTGCGCTCTCTCATTGGTGGCGGCAGAGGAGGAGGGAGCCCAGCTGATGACAGCCACGGCCATCGGCCCGAGCTCCCAGATGTGTGGAAAAGGACACCTGTCCAAAGACAGGTGTCCTCTCCCCCCCCCCCCCGAAAGGTGCCAAATGTGACACCTGAGGGGGGGAGGAATCCGACCAGCGGAAGTTCCACTTTTGGGTGGAACTCCGCTCTAATGTATTTTTAATATTCAAAGAAAACTCACCCATTCATCCATGTCTCTATGCATTATTTTGTTGAGAAATCACATTGAAAAACATTTCCCAGCATTTCTGGCCATGGCCATCTTGAGCAAGGGCAAATGAATCACATAGCATTTACTACTTGGAATCCATCTACCCTTAGCTCAGGCATGCAGGCAGGACGGTGTGCTTAGTGGAGAAAACCCCTCCTCCCCCCCTGAAGACTCCTGGATTGTATAACATTATTTTGGCCTATGCCAGAAACCAGGAAGCTACTGAAGAAATGTAAAAAAAAAAAAGTTAAAACAAATAAATATAATGTACCTTTCTATCTATTTACTAAGGCTAGCAGCATAAGGATTAAAATAGTTCATGCTGAGTGTGAGGGTTTAGTTCCACTTTAAGTAAATATTGGTTAAGGAAAAAGTACATAGGCATCACAATCATGTTGACCAGTAGTTATTATTTTTAACTTGCCAATAAGTAAAATCCTTTCTCTATTCACAACTGCTAGCCACATAATTTCATGCTAATCACAGACAAAATGTTTTAACCACAGACAGATGCTCCGGCTATTCACATGCAAATCTGCACACTTAGCACTGTGTTTTGCTTCCTGCATTGAGAGGCAGTAAACTGTATGTACTGTATATATCATTTTTTTAATTCATTTTTTTATCATTTTCATTTATTTTTTTATACAGCTAAGCATAAAATACAAAACTGCAAAACATTTATTCCTCTTTCCATTTTTTTACTTAGGTGTGAGAAGTGCTTTTCATTTTCCAAAAGTAGCCAGGCAAAGAGGGCATGGCCAGTGGTGGGTCTCAGAAACCAAGCATTTGCAGTGCTAGAAAACACATGTATCATGCATTTTTATGCGTTTCAGTTGACATCTGGGAGCTTTATGAAAAAAATGTACCTAAACTATTTTAAAATGATGTGCCACAATGTAATACATATATGTGAACTAAACCCATTGAAAGCAATAGGATACCAAGTGACATGTGTATTGATATGCTGTAATACAAATTTATATTACAGCTACAGGTATATTAACAAAATTTCTCTAAACATTATGGTAGTTTTGGCACAGCATGGAAAAACTGGAATTATGGGGAAACAATTCTATTTAATGGCCTGTTTTTTTGGGTTATGACTGGAAGGAAGGCTTACACCTGTAACATTATTCTTTTCCTATTGCATTAATTTAAAACTGAATTCAAGTATGGTTTGTATTGCGTAGTCACCAGCAGTGTATTTAGGTTTTGTGCTGCCCTAGGCCTGACTAAACTCGTGCAACCCCTAATTTAACAATGAGCCACCCCTTCCTGTCAAGGCCACACCCCTTCTTATTTAGGACCCACCTTGAAATTATCCAGTAGGGGCACTAGCTCTTAGGACTTTGGGGGGGGGGGGCAATGGATTCCCTTAATTTGTAGAGATTTCTTCACACTTCCTGTTTGGCTATGGCACAACAACTCATTGGTTGGGGTCCGCCGCCTGGGCCCCTCGGGAGGCCCGGGTCCCCTACATATGTATGGGCTGTCCTCCCGATGGCAGCCCTGCCCAGCTGCTTTATGGGGGTGCCAGACCAATTTGCCTCCCGGCCCAGTCCGCCCCATAAGACTGGCGCTACACTAAGAGCGCAAGCTGGCAGGGACTCTTTTTGTGCTGCCCCCCTGCAAAGTGCCACCCTAGGCCTGGGCCTTGTCGGCCTAGGCCAAGATACAGCGTTGGTAGTCACATTGGGACATCTTGAAACCTTTAAATGGTTGCTCTACAGTCAGCTCTCCTGATATAGTACTTACTAAATCTTGATTTCTGGGTAACAGTTCTGTCAGCTGTAGTGGTAGCCACACTATAACATGGTGGTAGTTCTAATACTTCCAGGGTCACTACTGCAGGGAAGGCAGAACCCTACAGTGACTTCAGTGCCTCTCCACCTCCCATCCTGCATTTAGGGGCTGGTTGTCCAAGTACCACCTCCCTGTGTAGTGCTTGTAGATAGGTGCAGTTTACTTTCTCCTCTGCAGGTGGTGCTCTTTCACAGCAGCACTGCAGTTGGAGAGGAAGTCAAGAGGAACACGGTTCCTCTAGTTTCCTGGGTCACTGGGGAAGATATCTCATTGGATGTTGCCACCCCATCTTGGGTCAGGCAAAGCCTTGTTTAACCACTTGACCACTGGCACTTATACCCCCTAGGCGAATTTTCAGCTTTCAGTTCTCTCACACTTTAAATTACAATTACTCAGTCATGCAACACTGTACCTATATGAAATTTGTGTCTTTTTTCACACAAATAGAGCTTTTCTTTTGGTGTGGTATTTAAACACCACTTTATATTAATTATTTTGCGCTATAAATAAAAAAAAATGCCTAGAATTTTGTAAGAAATTGCATTTTTCTTCATTTCTGTTATTAAAATTTACAAAATTAGTAATTTTACTTCATAAATGTTGGCCAAAAAATATACTGCTACATTTCTTTGGTAAAAATAACCCAAATCAGTGTATATTATTTGGTCTTTGTGAAGGTCAAAGAGTCTATGAGCTATGGTGCCAATCACTGAAAATTGATCACACATGATCTACCGATCTCATTTCTTGAGACACTAACAAGTCAGGAAAGTACAAATACCCCCCAAACAACCCCTTTTTGGAAAGTAGACATTCCAAGGTATTTAGTAGGAGGCATGGTGAGTTTTTTGAAGTTGTAATGTTTTCCTACAATTCTTTGCAAAATAAAGATTTATTTTGTTTTGTTTTACAAAATGTTCATATTAACAGGTTATTTCTCTCAAATGGCATATGCATACTTGCAATTACACCCCAAGACACATTCTGCTATTCCATAGCGTGTGCATAGCAAAAATTACACCTCAAAATACATTCTGCTACTCCTCCTTAGTATGGCGATACCACATGTTTGAGACTTTTACCCAGCCTGCCCACATACAGAGGCCCAACATGCAGGGAGCACCATCAGGTGTTCTAGGAGCATAAATTACAAATCTAATATCATGACAACCTATCACACTTTTGAAGGCCATGGAGCACAGAACAATGGAAACGCCCACAAAAGGACCCCATTTTGGAAAGCAAACACCCCAACGTATATTCTATGAGGCATTATGAGTCTTTTGAATATGTTATTTTTTCCACAAGTTTTTGGAAAATGTGGAAAGAAAATGAAAACACATTTTTTTACACAAAGTTGTCAATTTATATAATATTTCTGACACATAGCATGTACATGGCAAAAATTATACCCCCAAAATACGTTCTACTACTCCTCCTGAGCATGGCAATACTTTTTTCACAGTCTGGCCACATACAGAGGCCCAACATGCAGGGAGCACCGTCAGGTGTTCTAGGGACATGAATTATACATCTATTTTCCTGACTATCTACTACACTTTTGTGAGGCACTGTAGGGCACTAATACCACTGTAGGGCCCTGATGGCACTGTAGGGCACTGATAAGCACTGCAATGGCACTGATGTGGCACTGTTGAGCACTGCCATGGCACTAATGTGGCATGGATGAGCACTGATGTGACATGGATGTGGCATGGATGAGCACTGATGTGGTATGGATGAGCACTGATGGACACGGATGAGGCATGGATGAGACACGGATGAGCACTGATGGGCATGGATGAGGCATGGATGGGCATGGATGAGGCATGGATGAGAACTGATGGGCACGGATGTGGCATGGATGTGGCACAGATGAGCACAGATGAGTCATGTATGGGCATGGATGAGACATGGGTGATCACTGATGGACATGGATGAGGCATGGATGGGCATGGATGAGGCTTGGATGAGCATGGATGAGGCACGGATGGGCACTGATGGGCACGGATGAGGCACAGATAAGCATTGATAAGGCATGGATGAGGCACAAATGAACACTGATGGGCACGGATGAGGCATGGATGGGCATGGATGAGGCATGGATGAGCACTGATGGGCACAGATGATCGTGGATGAGGCATGGATAGGCATGAATGAGGCATGAATGGGTATGGATGAACACTGTGGACACTGCAAATCCAGCCCACTCGCACTGCTGCAGTCTCCCTCCTCTCCCCACACGCTGTATCAATTGGTGTGAGGAGAGAAGAGGAGCTGAACCTGACTTGATGCTGGTTTGTGGACAAAGTGATCGCTCCATCATTGGATGGAGCGATCACGTGGTAAAGGGCCGTTGTGATTGGCTCTTTACCCTGATCCGTGAGGCGCTGGGTCCCGAAGACCGAGCAATCACAGACACTCCCGGCTGTGCACCCCAGGGGATGCGTGAGAAGTACGAGCATGGGAGGACGTGAATAGATGCCCTCCCAGAACTAGCAGGCCGCGCTGTAGCTGTCATTCTGCCATAGCACGGTCTGCAAGTGGTTAAGGCCCAGGATCCCTGGTTTGGCGTGCATTTTGCAAGTTGGTGGAGTAGGCACAGGTACCTCGCCTGGTAGGGACAGAACTAGTGGAAGGGAAAGGTTCCTGATGAAAAGGGAAAGCATAGGGCTTGCCACTTCCCTAGACATCTACCTGTTTGGACACTAGATGGCCAGGCCACATTCTACCCCTTTTTACAGGCAATGTCAGTTCGGCTGAATCCTGCTCTCTAAACACTGTTGGAGCTGTGTTCCTGGCTGGCTAAAATTCTATTTGAATTTCAATTAAAATTTTGGAAATTCAAACGAATTTCATTTAGCTATTTGTTTATACTGTAATTTGTGTATTTGGCTGAATCTCCGAATAGTGAAAAATTAGTTTGAATATTTATTCGGAGTGAAAATATCCGCACCTGTCTAATGTCAAACTGACACCATTGACACAAGCCCACAGCCCATCGACACAGGCCTCTAGAGGTGAGTGAGAGGGTTTGCTAGTAAGAGAACTTTTCATGACTAAAGTTAAGATTCTGTTTAAAGTGGAACAGAAGTTTTACAATTAAAAATTGTATACATGCGGGTCTTTTTTTGCAGAAGAGACATGCAATGTTGCTTCTGCAATAAAATACACTTATCTGTCAGTGCACAAACCCCTGTAGAATGTACACTGAGCTGCGCATTTACATTCTGGCCAGGATAACCGCACTCCTGTGTATGCATGGAAGTGACGTCATTCTATGCTGGCCAATCAAGGTGGCCAAAGACCAGTATCAAAAAGCAGTTGGGCACAAGATGGCAGCCCTGCCAAGGGACAGTTGGAACTAAGTTTTTTTATATTTAGTTCCGCTTTAATTTGCGACTTCCATTTCAGGAAGAGTCAGCTGATGTGTCTAAAGTGCTAGGTTGTATTAAGCCAAGCAACCAGTGTGACATATATTCTAATGTCTCGAAGACAAAGAACACCGTACAAAGAGCAGTAACAAGTTAATAGAAATCCTTGGGTCTCCGTTCTGACTACAGCAAAGTAAAAATCCTAGATGGTTACTATAGTTACTATGTTTTATGCAGCAACAATACTCTTTGCCCTGACTAACCGAGGGCTTTATAATTCACAAAGCCTAACTGAAGGGTAATTCACAATGTTATGAATTATAATATCTGAAATTCTTACTTTTCTTACATGCACATATTTTAAGCTGTCACATTAATTAAAACTGCAATTAATAAAACATGTCAAGCTTTACAAGACTTCAAAGAAATTCACACTGTAAAGCGCATACTTTGTGGTTAGTTGATAGATAGGTTGTGTTGTATTGTTCAGCATAAGCCTAACTATAACCAGCATTTCTAGGAATTACATCACGGGGAACAAACACTGAATGCACTCAGAATACAGAACTAGGAAAGGCTAAGATAAAAAAAAAAAAGTAATTTATTATTGAATGTAATCTTTGCTGCATGTGCTTGACA
This sequence comes from Glandirana rugosa, assembly GCA_018402905.1. Classification (NCBI taxonomy): domain Eukaryota; kingdom Metazoa; phylum Chordata; class Amphibia; order Anura; family Ranidae; genus Glandirana; species Glandirana rugosa. The sequence continues at coordinate 59,085 of BLSH010349043.1, read as the reverse complement.
AATATTTAAGCACACATCAAATAATACTGTATATTTGTAGGTAAAAATATGTGCAAAGAAGAAAGGGATGTGCTGATATGGGCAGTAATATGATATTGGTGGGATAGGATATTAACAAGTTCCAGACCTCCCACCGCACATATACAGAGGCTGCGTGAAATAACGTTCCTGTACGTTGCCCGCGCGACCTGGTCTGGGGTGCATGTGCGCTGCTGGCGACCCGCTCCTGCTGTGATTGGAAACAGCAGGAGCCAATCCGTGGCCTCCCGCAATCGCTCCAGGGAATGACAGAAAGATGATGATGTAAACAAGAACGACGTTCTGTGAGACAGGAACAGAGAGATCTGTGATTCCTGCTAATCAGGAACACAGATCTCTCTGTTCCTGCAGTGAGTCCATCCCCCACACAGTTAGTAAACACACCCAGGGAACACATTTAACCCTTTGATTGCCCCTGATGTTAACCCCTTCCCTGCCAATGTCATATATACAATGTCAGTGCATGTTTTAGCACTGATCACTGTATTGGTGTCACTCATCCCCAAAAAGTGTCACTTAGTGTCCAATGTGTCCACCGCAATGTTGCAGTCCCACTAAAAATCGCTGATCACCACCGTTACAAGTAAAAAAATAAATAAAAATTCCCAAAATCTATCCCATAGTTTGTAGACTCTGTAACTTTTGAGCTAACGTATCAATATACCCTAATTGGGATTTTTTTTTTTTACCAAAAATATGTAGTAGAATACATGATGAAGAAATTTGATTTTTTTACATTCTTTTATTGGGTATGTTTTATAGCAGAAAATAAAAAATATTGTTTTTTATTTTCAAATGTATCGCTAATTTTGTTTATAACGCCAAAAAAAATTAAAACCGCAGAGGTGATCAAATACCACCAAAAGAAAGTCCTATTTTTGGGAAAGCATGGACTTTAATTTTGTTTGCGTACAGCGTCGCACGACCGTGCAATTGTCGGTTCAAGTAAAGCAGTGCTGTATCGCTAAAAATGGCCTGTTCATTAAGCACCTTACGGAGGTGAAGTGGTTCAACTACCAACTTCAAATGCCAATACATGAGCTATTTATCAACGCAGATGCTGCATGGAGATGCTGACCCAAAAGGTTAATTTACAGCATATACAGTGGGACTGCTTTGGGTGGCTATTCCAGCGTTGTCCCACCTCATGATGCCTTGTCTCTTGTGTGCATGGATCGCTCCACTGTTTCATAGGTGTGTGCAGGTGGTGTGCGCTGAAAAAAAGTACTGCGACATTTCAATAAAGTTCATTAAAAAAAAGAAAAGGTACAGTTTGATGCGCCAAGATCAGCACATTGGCACTGCAGCGATCCTGTCAGACTGCACTGTACACCAGCCGCTGTGTTGCAACACATAAGGCCTCATTTAGACATGCTTTGAAATTTGAACGCCCATTATTGCACCTAATTTTGATGCACATTTTTTATGCTTTTATGTTGCATTTTTAACACGTTTGCTGCGTGTTAAATAACACTTTCCAGATACCTCTTTGTGTTGGTTTTCTATAATATGGATTCTTATACTATTATCTCAGGTAGTAAAGCTTTCTAAATGCATCTCAAACACACTGTAAACAATATAAGAGGGTTTGTGGTGCATCTGCAATGCATTTACATTGACCTCAACTAAAGCGGTAAAGCCTGCCAAATGACGTGTGAATTTTACAAAATGAGGCGACGTGAACTTGACCATGTGAACAGCAATGGTTGCCGCAATGCACAAAGTTTTGACAAGCCTTCGTGGGGCTTCAGCAATGCCCATGAAACACCTGACTTTGAAGCTAGTGCAAACTTAGTCTATAGGTAATTTATTATTATTAGCCTATAGGTCATGTGTTATTATAAGGCCACTTTCACCCTGGGGCCGTGGGGTGGGAGCGGTAAAGCGGCGCTACTCTTAGGGGCACTTTTCCGCTGTTATAGGGGGGCTATGGAGCCGCTATGCAGACGGGAGCATGGCACTTTTAACCCCCCCCCACAAGGGGTTAAAAAAGGGTTAAAAGTTCTGGTGTGTCGCGCTTCAGAGGTGGTGTGCAGCCACTTCAGAAGAGCTTGCCATTGATTTCAATGGCAGGGGCGATGGAGGAGCGGTGTTTACACCGCTCAGCGCACTGTAACAAAGATGCTCCTTGCAGGACTTTTTGTAACGTCCTGCAAGCGCACCACCCCAGTGTAAAAGCACTCAGGGCTTTCATATTGGGGTGGATTGGGGGGGGGGGGGGATTTTTGAGGCGCTTTACAGGCATTATTTTTAGCTAAAAAACGCCTGTAAAGCATCTCGGTGTGAAAGTGGCCTTAGTGCCAGATGTGAGGCAAAATCCTGATTTGAAAGTAAATCTGTCATTGCTAGTTGGTGTTCTTGAGGCAGAACATAAAATTCCACCCGTACCTGATAAAAAAAGTTCTTTTTGCCATGTTTCTACTCTAACAAATTGCTAATATATACAGACTGTAGACACGTTTTGCAGAGATTTTGTGTTTTAGCAGGAGGCAGCTTAGGTGTCATCAGACAGGCTGTGAACCCAGTGCCAAAACTCGGAGGATGGGGGACATGGGGGAGATGTACTCGGGGCACTACCGGTCATTTACTGGAACAGATTGGCTGTATTTTTCTCCTGCAGCCACTGAATGCTGGTGCGAGAGAAAGGAGAAAAAGCTGGCTCCCGCTCCTCTCCCTCTGGCATTCTAGTAAATGCCACCCCCGCTGCCCTTCATGTTCAGACCCTGAGACATGATTCATCCAAGTGCAGAGGATGGGGTCAGCAGGATAAAGGACAGGGTCAGCAAGGGGGATGAGGTGACACTGATGAAGCTGCACTGATATGTGATACTGGTAGGCACTGATAGGTGGCACTGATAGGCAGCACAGATGGGCACAAATAGGCAGCACTAATGGCCACTAATAAGCGGCACTGAAAGGCACTAAAAGGCAGCACTAATAGGTGGCACTGATGGGTACTGATAGGCAGCACTGATAAAGAGGCACTGATTGGCAGTACTGATGGGCACTAATTGGCAGCACTGATTGACAGCACTGATGGGCACTGATTGGCAGCACTGATGGGAACTAATAGAATGCACTGATAGGCAGCACTGATGGTGACTGATAGGCGGCACTGATTGAAAGCACTATTGGGGCTGCAATGATAATCGGGAAAAGGGAGAAAAAGTGTCACGTACCTGATGGTAGAGTCTGACTTATGCAACCTCTCTTACGGCCCTAGTTCCAGAACTCCTGGTAGAGCAGACAGGGAGCGCTGGAGCACAGGGGAGCAGGAGGGCTTGGTTTCACACAGGTGATGGTAAGATGTCGTCTGTGCTAGACTGAAGAGTAGTGATGCAGGCCGGGTCAATAACATGCGGGCAAGCAGTACAGGAGGAGCAGGCAACCGGGTGGTTGGGTGCAGGCAGGGTCGTTAACAGGCAGGCAGGTGAGGTACACAGGGATCAGAGAGAAGAGTGGTCGTAGGCAAGCCGGGTGTCGGTGCAAGCAGAGTTCCAACAGATGCGGGTTCAGGCCAGGTCACAGGTAACAGGAAGCTTGAAACAGATCACACAGGAACACGGTAACGCTGTAGAACGGACAGCACCGATTGCAAGGTGCTGTCAGCTTAAATGGCCGTCTGGTGACCGTGCCGGCGCATACGCGCGCACCTACGCACAGGTGCACACTAGCACGCACAGGCGTGCGCACACGGGCACAGGCGCACGCACATGCGCGCAAACGCTACGTGTGCCCAAACATGGGTCTCCTGGCCTGAATTTCAGTGGCGGAAGTGGTCTCCTGACAAAAAGGCACCCCCAAATGCAGTGTGTAAAAAGATTTAATTGCACACACAGGTTTAAAAACACTTACAGGACAGCAGGTAAAATCAAGCATGTAATAGGTCTTTGTGTCTTTTTAGAGCTGCTTCTCCTCTAAAAGCACTGCCCTAAGCACCATCACCGCACCACCTCCCAGGACCTCTTATATACTAGAGTGCCCTCTCTCTCTACTTTTCGGCAATGATAATCAGGACACTGATGATCAGTGTCCTGATTATCAGTGTAGATATTCCCTTTCACACTTGCCGGTTGCTAGCTCTCTCCTCTCCTTACACTGTGACAGCATGAGGAGAGGAATACCGATAACTGGCAAGTGTGTTTACATCTTGATCACCTGTGATTGGACACAGCTGATCACATGGTAAAGAGCTGCTGTGATTGGCACTTTACTCCGATCTGTGATCAGCTGTACCTGAAGGTGCACCCCGCAGCTGGCACAATTTGGGGAGGATGTCAATAGACACCCTCCTAGAACTGGATGACCGCGCTGTAGCTGTCATTCAGATATAGCCCGGTCGCTAGGAAGGTGTCGCCACCCTCCTCGAAAATGCTGCCCTGGGCAAATGCCTTGTTTACCTCACGGTAGATAAGCCCTAAAGGTGCTTCTGCTTAAAGTGGCACTAACCTCTGGTTTAAAAAGAAATTCTATTCAAGTCAAAGAAGTACATGCTGTTGCTCTCAGCTTCTCCAGTTCTCCAAAATTCCTGTTTTATGCTGTCATCTGACTTCTGTTAGATGGTGGCTGGCTATATTTGTTCTTTATGGTCCCACTTTTCCAGAAGTACACATGATTGCAACTAAAGCCTTGTACACACGATGTGACGATCGTACGGCCGAACGGCCCAAATCGTATGTCGGCTGTTGTATCTCGCGTACTGACATGCACTAAGCGATCGTACGACCAAGCCGATCGTAGTGATGTGTTACGAGCATATAAAGAGCAAGTTCAGGTGCATGTAATTTGTGAATTAGGAACGAACGGACACTTCCGGCCATTCCTGACTTCTGAGCATGCGTGTTTTGCACAGTACAACTTGTTGGACCAACTTCTCTGTACACGCGATACCATGGCCGGACGACCGCTTGTTGGTACAACCAAAGTTTTCTAGTCTGCTCATCCAACTCCTGTTGTACGTAGGCTAACCACGCGTACTAACAGTCGGATGATCGTACAACAGACCGTTTTCATACGACCGTCGCATCGTGTGTACGAGGCTTAACATGTACTACACATTCCAAATAAATGAAAATGAGGGAGAATGGAGGAAAGGTTCGGGAGCTCACAGAGGACATTACAAGGAGGCAGAAAACAAAGTAAGATACAATTTCATGAAAAATAGATTACAGGGCCATTAAGTAATGGATGTGTATGGATTGTTTTTAAGAATAAGGATATAATAGTGTCATTTTAAACTCACTGATAATACTGACAGGGTTAATTTAGGATCACTTGCATTTGACCATAAGTTTGCAAATGAAATATAGAACCTGGAAAAGAAAAAAAAAACGAATAAGGAAAAACATCAACAGTAAGGTCTCTTTCACAAGAGTGGCCAGGAGTGGTAAAAACAGGTGTGTAGGCAGGTGCAGTCTGCTGTCTTCAGTGCAGGTGGCGCTCAACCCCAGCGGCAATGCCGAGGGAGAGGAAGTCATGGCAAACAGGGTTCCTCTATTGCTTACTTTTTCAGTAAGGCAGTAATCCAATTGGATGCTGGCTGCCCATTTGACTCTGACAGTCATCTTAGGTGTGGCAAAACCTATTTAAGACCCTGGTCCCAGCATTTGCCATGCTTTATGCAAGTGGGAAAAGTAGGGACAGGTACTCCATCTGTTAGGGACAGTAGCAGCATTAGATAGAGGTTCCTGACAAGGAGGGAAAGCGCAGGGTTGCATCTCTCTGGGTACCTTCCTGATTGGGCAGGAGACAGCCAGGCCACATTCTCACCCCTCTCAATAGACTCTGTTGGTTTGGCTGGAATCTTTTTCTTTACGTTATTGGATCTGTGAGTGTCAGTGGCGGCCGGCCCATAAGGGGCACAGGGCCTCCACCACCTAATCTCTATGCACCGGGCCCTAATCTCCATGCAGGAGCCTGAGGCTCTAATTGGCTTCAAAGAAGGTGGGCTTAGGGCGCCCCGAGCCCACCCACTTGTGACATTAGCAAATCAAAATTTTTCTTCCCACTTCTCCTGGCCAAACGGGACATGAAGCGGGTCCTAAGACCGGATTGGCCGGGAGGAGAAGCGCCCGGATTGGCCATAAGGAGAAGTCGGGGAAGCCGCCCGCGACCTGGATGGGGTAAGTGCAGGGCTGGCGGGCGCGTGGGCAGGCTGGTGGGGGGGCTGGAGGGGTTGTTTGCTGCCCTCCCAAAAAATGGAGCACCAGCCGCCACTGGTGAGTGTACCTGGCAAGGTAGCTGCCCCACCGGGTTTACTGTGAACTGTTGCTGTATTACTTCAATACAAGTTTTCCATTGCACCGGTCTGTGTGAATTACTGCCACCACACCCCACCTACAGGTGGGTGAGCCATCATGGTTTTACTACCCCCTGACCACCCGAACCAAAGTACAATACAGTCAGAGGTAGCTGTTTACATGCCCCAATTGCGGCAAATTTAAAGTAGCATGTTGAGTTGACAGTCGGCACTGCCTGTCAATCTCAGCTATTCGAGTCAATGTGCCTGTGCTGCAACCGCTGGCCAACACTGGGCTAGCAGTTACTGAACATTAGTCCTATTGTAAATTGCTGTTTGGCTTAAAAAAAAAAAAACAGGACAAAAAAAAATGAATAGGGGAGATCCTGCCGTCTCCTGAATTTCAGACAGCAGCTGCAAAGCAGCACTCAGAAAAGTGGATCGCTTTTCAGAGAATGGGCTTGTATGAGCCTAGCATAATTGTATTGAACTCTGAAAATCGAACATACTTTCTCCAACAATAGAACTGTGAATTATAACTGGGTCTTTTCTGTTATGTGTGAGCTGTGTTTCATGCAGCTGTAACTGATTAATATTTATTGAATTATTCTTATCAAGTCTACCTAATCTCCTTTGTCAACATTTTGTTAAAGAAAGCTGCAAACAATGCGTTTAAAGGGAAATAGGAAATACAAAGTATATACTAATCACAATGACACTTATTTACAGGCATTGTGAGAAGACAGTATACCCCATCCTGATACATGTGAGGATTACTTATCTCATGCAGCTGAAGTATATAGTAGTTCTTTATCTAAACTATCATGTACAGTAACTACTATTAGGACTGCTGACAGGGGTTATTTTCATGCATTTGATGTGTGATTGGAATGCACCTGAAACGCAGGTCAGCAAAATCTATTGACCTTGATTAAACCGTGCAAATGGCGATTCAAAGGAACCCCCCCAGACTTTCACCCTCCTTATCAACATTTACACCTTCTTTCACCCTCCCCTCACAGATTTGGATATTTTTTTCCCTGGTGGGGGATACCCTTCTTGGGGATTCTTCCCTGTTCTTCCTGGTTTCTCACCTAGCTGAGAGTGGCATTTCCAGTGTGCACTGTCTCTTGGGATAGCTGTGTCATGGTGGGAGTGCTGGCTGGCACTTTATCATTTTTTTCCACCCCCCTGGTGATGTGGCATAATCATGGGGCCACTGTCCAAGCCAGCAGAGACAGCTGGCACCCCCTGATGACACCAGAGGAACATTGTGGAACAGGGTTGGATGCCCTGTGGCGGATCGCCATGTGAGTATGCTTTCTGTGCACAACCCAGCCATAGAGGTAAGAGTGGGGAGGAAAAAATGGGGGAAAGGGAAGGAATGGCGTTCCACTTTATATATTGGTTTAATGAGAAGAACGACAAGCAAGTGCAAGAAAAAATTTACAGAAAAATATTACAAAACAGACAATAAATAAGATTAAAGGTTAAAAATACCTAAGTAGAGTTCACCTGGTAAAGAGGAAAAAATTGGCTGCACACCACCACAGAACTGAAGCAAGTCCTTTATTGTCAGCATGCCAGACAGACAGGACAGGATAAATCGTTAACGCGTTTCACACCAACATAATGTGCTTACTGAGTAAGACACCAGGATATCCCCATTTTTAATAAATGAACAATTATTTTCAGTTCAGTCAAATCAATTTTGCAATTTACAGTCATATGGCTGAGAATGTGTCTTAGGCTGCGGTTAAAGCTTTGTGAATCATGCCTATTGTGAAAATATTGTTACAGTGTGTTTTGTATAGTGGACCGCCCCACATACACATACTGCACAGGGCGGTCCTTAAGTGCAAAATCACGTACCTGTACGTGATTCCTCTGATCGGCTATTATTGGTCACAGCAGGATCCAGCTGCCGCGATGGCCGCCGGCCACCCGCAATCGTTCACAGGAGAGGCAGAACGGCGGTCTGCCTATGTAAACAAGGCAGACTGCCATTCTGTGAGGGAGGAAAATGGAGATCTTATGTTTCTGCTAAGCAGAAACACAGATCTCTGATTTCCTCCCGTCACAGCATTCCCCCCACAGTTAGAAATCACTCCTAGGAGCACACTTAACCCTTTGATCACCCCTGATGTTAACCCCTTCCCTACCAATGTAATTTATACAGTGACAGTGCATTTTATTTAGCACTGATCACTGTATTGGTGTCACTGGTCTACAAAAAGTGTCACTTAGTGTCAGACTTGTCTGACGCAATGTCGCAGTCCTGCTAAAAATCGCCGATTGCTGCCATTACTAGTAAAAACAATAAAAATAAAAAAAAAACTACATAAATCTATCCCATAGTTTGTAGACGCTATAACTTTTGTGCAAACCAATCAATATACATGTATTGTTTTTTTGTTTTTTTTTTACTAAAAACGTAGCAGAATACATATTGGCTTAAATTGATGAAGAAATTTTATTGGTGTGTTATTATAGTAGAAAGTAAAAAATATATATTTTTTTTAAATTAATTTGTTTATAGCGCAAAAAATAAAAACCACAGAGGTAATCAAATACCAGTTGGCAAAAAATGTCCTGGTAAGGAAGGGGGTAATATCTTCTGGAGCTGATGTGGTTAAAGACTGTTCCTCTGATCTGCATGGAATGTCAATTCTAGCTAACCTGCGAGTGTAAAAATATTTTTTTAAAATAAAAATTGTTCCTATTTAACCCCATAATAAACCTTGCCTGACCCTAATGAACCCTTATTAACTCTGCCCATCCCATTGCTATTTTTGCTTATTTCTGATTTTTTTTCCACCTTTCAAATGCATACCTCTTCATTTTTTCACACTTTGTTTTTTGTAGTGTTGCATTTGGAAAATATTCACAATTAAAAAAAAAATTGATTTTATTTGTACATCCCTTTGCCATATTTTGTAATAGAAACATCATTTTAGTATTATTATTATTATTATTAAAGAGACAAATCACAGATAAAAAATTGCACATTTGCAAGAATCTACCTTGGTTCTCAAACCAAAAAAAATATTTGGGACTCATAATAAAGAACAACCTGTCTATGTTTTAGCATGTTCACAGTCTCATTTTTGCTAAACCTCACTCGCTGAACCATGACTTATAAGTCATGTCTACTTGGATAAGCCATGCCTTCCCTTTTGCCATAGTGTCCCACAACCTCAACCACCCCATGTGCTGTTTTCCATTGATCCAAAGATGGCAACCCTACTGAACGGTATGCATAGAGAAAAATCTCAGAGGTCTGTACAGTGCCCAAACAATATTTTTTAATGACTTGAGTGAACATAAAAAGGCCATGGAATAATCTCCTAAATTTTTCTGTTCTGAACTTGTTATATCCAGACGCGAACGCCAGGCTACTGTAACAGTTATTTTCACATAGATGGGCATATCATAGACAGTTTAAGTGTGAAGCTGCCTAATTTGCAATGACAATTTGCTTGCTTAAGGTAAATGAATACATTGCAGACATGGTAAATCCTGATTTAGATGATGCTCTATAATTTTCTAAAGTTAATTATTCGCTGTTGAAAACACATTTTATGCACTTTCAGCCAAAATAAATAAAGAATGCAAGGAGCAGTGGCATTCTGTGGTATCAAATGCCTGATATATTGCTATTGGAAAGTGCCTTGTGGATAAACAGTGCCCTCTTCTGCCTGAACAAGTGCATGGCCTGCAACATGCAGTATGTAGTGCTATTGCTGTAAACTGCCTTATTTCTGTGGTCATTCAATTTCTACGATACAGACAAAATTCAGTATCCTCGTATGTTTACTCAATTCTCAGGTACACTGGTTAGGTCCTATGAGAGCAGTAATAAGAAAATTCAGATTAGGCCATCTGGGTTATTGCATTTGCACAGGGGGGTTATTTTTAAAAGAATCTGGAAGTTGAATCGAATTTGAAAGGTATTAATTGCTGATGATCTGAGTGAGTCCAGAAAAGCTGAACTGTAAAATGCAGTACCCAATCAGATTTTTGTTTACTGAGATGATTTAAAGAAGAATGCTGAGTGGTTGGAATAGGCTACAAATCGTCAACTTTCTGAATATAGATTTGATTGTTTTACTTTATCTTGAGAAAAGTTTTTTTTTAAAAAAATGTTAGTGTAGCCAATGCCCCCCTTAGGGGTGGCTGGTAGTTGTGGTCAGGGGAGGGCTGGGCCAGGGGGCAGGGTGGCAATTGCCCCCCAGGCCACCCTAACTTACATTCAAAATGGCAGACGGCCACTGCCCACTCACACTTTTTTCTTCTTGTGGAGGAAGGAAGCAGGGGCCAGAGGCGCAGCCACCAAGTAACTGCAGGCAAAGGGGGGCACCCTGGGCTGATAGGCACTGGCGAGCCTGCATGATGGGCACTGATCAGGTTGCAATTGATAGGCACTGGTGCGGCTGCATTGATGGACACTGGTGAGGCTGCATTGATGGTCACTGATGAGGCTAAGCTGATGGGCACTGATGAGGCTGCATTGGTGGGCACTGATTAGCTGCATTGATGCATTGTTTTTGTTAAACCTCCTTTGTTGCTATTAACATTAAATTATGTTACCACATTGTATAATATTTGTCTTGCTTCATAACATATAACATAACATAATATCCGTTCTAAAACCAGGTGGGCATGGATGGTGAGCTGATTCGATGGTTCAATGGGCCACTTGACTGGACTTGCCCCCCAGGCCTAAGGCTGCCAGCCCTCCCCTCGTTGTGGTCCACCTGTCACTCTGCCCTCAATCACACATTTTTCCTTTCATCCGAAGTCACTGAACAGGCTGGTGCTTTGTTTTTTTTTTGTTGTTGTTTTATTGAGGGAATGAACTTGGATAAGGTAAGGACTAGTGTTGAGCGAACCCGGACTGTAACGTTCGGGTCCGTACCGAACTTTTGGGTGTCCGTGGCACGGACCCGGACCCGGACATTTCAAAAATCGTTCGGGTTCCAGGCCCAAGCGAGTTGTGATCAGGAATGGAATAGGTTCAAGTAAGGGAGTTATTTTGTTGTTGTTTTTTTTTTGTTTCGTGGTCGGACAAGTCACTGAAGCCTACTTTCCTTTTTACACACTAACTCCCGTCTCACTGTCCACCTGGTGTTGCTCCCCTCCCGACCGTCGGAATCCGGACCCCCCGTTCAGGTCAGTTCACCGGGTAACTTGGTAGCTTAGTCGAGTGGTAGGTACGGGTGGACCAAAATCTTGCCTATAATACAATACAATATACAATACTTCGTTCTGTTTATAATATGTTACACCATTGTATTAAATTACAATTATC
>BLSH010349043.1:25506-39060 GCA_018402905.1 Glandirana rugosa | reverse complement strand
CCTGCAGCAGCTGCCGGCAGGAGAGGAGGGAAGCTGGCAGCACTGCGGGCGGAAAGGGGCACACAGGGAGGGCCCGGACAGCCGATGGAAGGGGTGCATGTGCTAAAACCAATCCCCCTGCAGTGCAGCCAGTGGGATAAGCTGGCAGTGTTGCAGGGGGAATGCAGAAGAGGATTGGTGTCTGCAATAAGACAGTAAAGCCGGTCCTCCTGCTCAGCAGGTGACTGGGCCCCCCTTTGGAACTGATGGGGCCTGGGCCCAGTACAGGAGGGCTGGCTGTACTGCCTTATCAGTTGCCCTGGCTGTGTGTTGAGTTATTTTGAGCGGGCAGCAAATTTACACTGTTATACAAGCTGTACACTCACTACTTTACATTGTAGCAAAGTGTCATTTCTTCAGTGTTGTCACATGAAAAGATAAATAAAATATTTACAAAAATGTGAGGGGTGTACTTACTTTTGGGAGATACTGTATATTTTGATCAATCTCTTGGCTGTCGCCATATCCCTTTTTTCTTTGAATATAAGTAAAAGTATTGAGTGAACTCCCCCTAATGGTGCTTCAGAGAAAATACATGTTATGTTAAAAAGCTGTTTAGCTTCTCATTTGTTTTATTGAGCAGACTTGTGGTTTTATATAGTCAAATGGTTTTTGATGTGATTTTATATTGGTAGCTGTACTAGCTGGGGATAACTAAGTAACACATTTTTTGCATGGTTTATATTGCACTGTCATCTTTTCCCTGCTTATAGGATTAGTTTACTGAGGCCATTAAAGATCACTTCACCATAATGTGTATTTTTCTTGGTGGATGATAGAGAGCTTAATCACTAAGTAGTTTCTGGTCTCTATTTCAGTGACTAGGTATGGAGAGGCCATGGACCTAGCCACAGGTACTGGAGAATTGTAAGAGTTAAAGTGGTTGTCAAGTCATGACAACCACTTTAAACTACAGGTAAGCCCATATTCAGGCTTACTTGTAGGTCCTGGGAATATCTCCTAAACTTGCACCGCTTAGGAGATATTTCCTGTATTTGCATGTGCCGATATCATCGGCACATGCGCAGTCAACATTGGGAGAAGGTGCTTTGGGGTGGGGGGAGTAGGCCTTAAAACACCAACCCCCCCATGTTGAGGGCATGTGGCCTGGTATGTTTCGGGGGGAGGGGGGCGCTCGCTCATTCCCCCCTCCCTTTCCTGACCTGCTGGGCTGCATGCTATACTATACTCATGAACCTCAGTGTACCCAAAATGTCTTTTGGTACCCATTCTGTGGAACAAAGCAACTGATACACAATGTAGCTTGGTCTTGGTGCACTCTCTGTGGTTGCACGGCGCCCCGTGTGTCTCCTTTTTTAAACGCCTGGCCCCATTTTGGCACTGTTGGGAGACTTCAGGTAGAAGACATAGTGGTTGGACATGGTGAATATTTGCACCAAATATATTGCATTGTATTTTTTTTTTCTTTATTCTTTTCTTTCTTTCTTTGATGACATTTTTTGCTTAATACTATTATGGTATATCTTGTTCTTTTTGAACAGTGACTGTTTAACAAAAATCCACTGAGGAAGCCCATAGTGGCGAAACAAGACAAGTTGCTAATTTTTTAATGTTATATGAACTTTTTAATAATGTATCAATAAAAAGTATTTTAATTTTTAAATGTATTTTGTCATATTGATCTAATCATGGCACCATTAAAATCCCACTAAAAACCTTTCTGTACCCATATATTTGACTCAGGGATGTTGGTGCTTTTTTGAATTTGTCACCAACCCACAGCACTTTTTCTAGGTGATTTTGTGCCAGCTGCAACAGAGGCAAAATCGGCGTGGTGAGTGTATCAGGGGTTCCAGAAGACCCTTTATAGTGTCCCCTAAATAATCAATGTCACAGCGTCTCTTCAACAAATACATTCATTTTGCAGCTATTTATGAATATCCAAATATAATAAAATCCAGTTTATATAGTTCCAAGAGTTGTTGTAGTAAGTTTAGAGGTAGCTGTGAAAAATATTCAGCACTTATTTTGGTATCTGTCCTTGATTCATTGTACTTCTTAATTTCCGGGTATCTGAGGTTGGATGGGGCACCAACAATTTGCAGAACATGGTCTGAGTCCTGTTTGAGTGTTTCAAATTTGCCCAGTACATTGTAGTCTATATTACATGGATCGCACAAATAGTGCATAGGTCTCCAGTGTTTATCAAGATCTTCAGGTTTCTGTTGAACAATGAAATGAACAAACTCTTTAAAGGATACAGGTTCTGTTGAATTGATCTGACCTCTGAACTTTGACTTAATTATATTTGCAATTTTGGTTCCATAATATAAACCAGTATAATGAAGAAATTTGTCTCTGTATGCTGAGACAATTCTTTGCAGTGGATCTCGTGTAAACATCACTTTGGTGTATGTATCGAGGATAGTTCTTTGCTGGTCAGGAGGATAGTCTGAAAGCTTCTTGAAAAAGGTGTCTTCATGAACAGCCTCATGTTCAATGTATTCTGCATTGATGCTCAGGTTCAGTTTTAGAAGGAACAGTATCCTTTTCCAGTTGGAACAGCCCACTTTGGGCACCTCACAATAAATTAACTTATGTTTTTCTTCAACGAAGAGCTGTTTAGCAACAGATAGGTCTGCTGTGGTGGATGGGTGGGTCAGATTATTCTGAAGACATACAGATTTTAAAGTGATTTTTCGGTTCCTTTGAGTAATCCACATTTCACTATTATCTAAAGTATAAAAAGAAAAGACAATGGGGCTTATATACCACCTGTAAATGCAAATAGAATATTCACTTTGCAAGGGAACTTTCCCTGAAGCTTAACGAGAGATGAAGCTCTGCTGACTTCCATGATCCAATCAAGGACTAGAGGAACTGAATTTATTCTCTCTTGAGAAGAGGAGGTTAAGGGGGAATATATAAGTGGTCCATATAGTGAACTTGGTGTTGAGTTATTTACTTTAAGGTCATCACAAAGGACAAGGGGACACTCTTTACGTCTAGAGGAAAAAAGATTTCATCTACAAATACGGAAAGGTTTCTTCACAGTAAGAGCTGTGAAAATGTGGAATAGACTTCTCCCAGAGGTGGTTTTGGCCAGAACAGTTGATTGCTTTAAAAAAAGGCCTGGATTCTTTCCTTAATGTAAATAATATAACTGGGTACTAACATTTTTAGGTAAAGTTGATCCAGGGTGAATCCGATTGCCTCTCAGGGGATCAGGAAGGAAATTTTTCCCCCGTTATAGCAAATTGGATCCATGCTTTGCTGGGGTTTTTTGCCTTCCTCTGGATCAACTGTGGATGAAGGATTGTATATGGAATTGTTTGGCTATATATTAATTATTATTATTTTTATTTATTTATTTATTTTTGGTTGAACTAGATGGACTTGTGTCTTTTTTCAACCTGACTAAGTATGTAACTATGACTCTATGAGCAAGAAAAAACACTGCTGTTTTTTTTTTTTTCCTTGGAGGTGATTGTATATTCTTTGTAAAGTGAATTTTCTCCACATTAATTGAGCTCTGGGGCAAGTTCCATTGCAATGTGCAGCTTCTCTTGCAAAGCAAAAAAAAAAAAAAAGATGATGGGAGGGGGTAGGCCAAAAGGGCACCAGATCCTGTAAAGTAAACAGAAGGAATGGAACTATGAGACTTTTCAGGTGCCAAAATACTGTTTCACATTGAATGTATAAAAACAACTTGCTGTATTATACAAAAGTAACATAAATATCTCATAAAAATAGTGATGATATCCATTAAACATTATTAGTATGGATAGTACAAAGCCATTCTTGCAAGTAGATTACAGATGTCTTCACACAGCTCTAGAGCAATAGTGGTTTCAACATGTTTGGCAATCAGCTTCATTAGTAAGACACACTACCAAGCAAACACTTCCATCTGCAGTGGGATTTTGAACACCTCACCAGGTCCCTACAAGGGGAAAAATATGGGCCGCAGGAGGGGAAAGAAGAAAGTGTAATAATACTGAAATTTCCTGCCTGGACCCAAACTATGCCTCTGCCTATGTTATGGTAGTTGATCTAATCACAGTCGCTGACCTGGCATGGATGACTTTGCACCAGTCCTGGGTTTCTGTGCCACGGTCATCTCCAGCCTGAAGTCTCCTGCCTACAGTGACAGTCTACCACCTGTCTGCTGTTGCTGTGGTTGTCACTCAGTGCTGCAGAATTCCTGGCTGGCAGGGCCTAAATTTCCCGGTAGGTCAACTGCCCTGGGGCCTCTTTCAGCTGTGGTTGCAGCAGCGCCCAGGGCCAATACCAAATGCAGAGTCTTCCTTCCCTCCCTGCTTTTGTGTAATCACATCACACACAGCGGTCTCCCACTGTGTCACCATAGAGCAGGGATCTTAAATATTCGGCGGCCAGCCATTGTAGCAAAGCTCCGCCTCCTAGACCTTGATAGATGGAACACTGTCCAATGCCGGGTAATTGAAACAGTGTTCCGTCTACCGCGGTCTAGAAGGTGGAGCTTTGCTACACTGGCCGACCGACAAATATTTCAGATCCCTGCTCTATGGTGACACCGCGGGAGATCGCTGTGTGTAATCCATGCACTGGCGAGGCTGCAGATGGGCACAGTGAGGCTGCATTGATGGGCACTGATGAGGCTGCAGATGGGCACAGCAAGGCTGCATATGGGCACTAAGGAGGCTGCAGATGGGCACAGTGGGGCTGCATTGATGGGCACAGCAAGGCTGCATAGATGGGCACAGCAAGGTTGCATAGATGGGCACAGCAAGGCTGCATACGGGCACTGGCAATGCTGCAGATGGGAGCTGATGAGGCTACAGATGGGCACAGCAAGGCTGCATATGGGCACTGATGAGGCTGCAGATGGGCACAGCAAGGCTGCATATGGGCACTGATGAGGCTGCAGATGGGCACAGCAAGGCTGTATATGGGCACTGATGAAGCTGTATATGTGCACAGCGAGGCTGCATATGGGCACTGATGAGGTTACAGATGGGCACAGCAAGGCTGCATATGGGCACTGGCGAGGCTGCATATGGGCACTGATGAGGCTGCAGATGGCACAGCGAGGCTGCATATGGGCGCTGATGAGGCCGCAGATGGGCATAGCGAGGCTGTATATGGGCACTGATGAGGCTGCAGATGGGCAAAGTGAGGCTGCATGGATGGGCACTCATGAAGCTGCAGATGGGCACAGCAAGGCTGCAGATGGGCACTGGCAAGGCTGCAGATGGGCACTGATGAGGCTGCAGATGGGAACAGCAAGGCTGCATACGGCACTTGCGAGGCTGCAGATAGACACGGGAAGGCTGCATATGGGCACTGATGAGGCTGTAGATGGGCACAGCAGGGCTGCATATGAACACTGATGAGGCTGCAGATGGGCACAGCAAGGCTGCATATGGGCACTGATGAGGCTGCAGATGGGCACAGCGAGGCTGCATATGGGCACTTATGAGGCTGCAGATGGGCACAGTGAGGCTGCATTGATTGGTACAGTGAGGATGTAGATGGGTACAGTGAGGCTGCATTGGTGGGCACAGTGAGGCTGCATTGATGGGCACAGTGAGGCTGCATTGATGGGCAAAGTGAGGTTGCAGATGGGCAAGGTGAGGCTGCAATGATGGGCATAATGAGGCTGCAACAATGGGCACAGTGAGGCTGCAAATGGACACTGGTGAGGCTGCATCGATCTCTTCTATTATGTCCAAAGCCTCTGACCATCTCTTGTCTCTTATCATGACTGCAGTGTCTAAGGGGGGAGTCTGCAGAGGACTCAAGATTGGGAGAGCCGCCAGTGTCCTGATGAAAAACGCAACTCAGCAGAAAGTCAAACCACGTCAGTTCCGATTTCTTTAAACTCACAGCAATTGGAAATTTTGACAAATACGTGTTTGGAAATCGAATGCAGTCCGGTGCAGGAACATTTTGGTCTTTTCAGAGCACATCGGCTAATGGGGACAAAGTTGTCAACACCTCTGGGGCAGCCATTTTTTGGGTTAGTGTCACGGCGGAGTAACAATCTCTGCTGATAATAGTGTGCGCCGACTGTATTCCCTTGCTGCTGTTGTGTCCAAACACCTATTCGTGAAAATGTCACATTACTTCTTCTAAATCTGCAATTACTCATGGTATAAAGAAACCTGAAGTGGTGTGGTTTGAGATTCTGCCGAGTTGCCCATTTTGGCAGAACACCAGGATGGGGGTCATGGGAGAAGTCAGACGTGTGTGGACTGTGGAAGCAGGGCTGGATTAAGAGCATCATGGGCCTGGTGCTGAGGATTTCTGTGGGCCTTTTTATGAAAATAAATAAAATGAAAACACAAACATTTTTTTCTTAAAACAAATTAAATGAAAGAGAGAAAGGGGAGTGAGAGTGGGGTAGAGAGAGAGAAAAAGGTGGGGTTGAGATAGAAAGAGAGGGGGCTGAAGGAGAGGCGATGAGAGAAAAGGATGAACGAGAGAGAGAGGGGGGTAAGTGAGAGAAGGGGTGAGAAAAAGGGGAATAGAGAGAGAGTGAAAGAGAGAGAAGGCGGTAGGAGAGAGGGGGGTGAAGGGGGTGAGAGAAAGAAAGGAGGTCAAGGGGTGAGAGAGAGAAAGGGGGGTGAGAGAGAGAGAAAGAGGTGAAAGAGAGAGAAGGTGAAAGAGAGAGAAAGGGGTGAACGAGAGGGGTGAAGGGGGTGAAAGAGAGAGAGAGGGGTGAGTCTGTGGGGGGCACAGCATAGTACATTACATGGGGGGTAATAGCACAGTACATTACATGGATGGCACAGCAGAGTATGTTACATGGGGGGAGGGGGCAAAGCACAGTACATTACATGGAGGGCACTGTACATTACATGGTGGGCACTACACATGACATGGTGGGCACTGCATGGCACAGCACATGACATAGTGGGCAATGCACATTAGATGGTGGGCACTGCATGGCACAGCACATTAGATGGTGGGCACTGCATGGCACAGCACATTACGTGGTGGGCACTGCACGGCACATCACATGCCATGGTGGGCACTGCAGGGCACAGCTGAACATGGTGGGCACTGCACATTACTTGGGAGGCACTGCATGGCACAGCACATGACATGGTGAGCACTGCACATTACATGGTGGGCACTGCATAGCACAGCATGACATAGTGGGCACAACACATTACATAATGGGCACTTCATGGCACAGCACATGACATGGGGGGCACTGCATAGTACGGCACAAGACTTGGTGGGCACTCCACATGACATGGTGGGCACTGCATGGCACAGCAGATGACATGGTGGGCACTGGGCACAAGAGAGCACATTACATGGGGGTGAGCAGCAGTCTGTTCCCTAGCATAATCATTACACCCACCAGGTCAGTTTCTGCACAATCCTCCCTCCCTAATACGTTTTCTAACCTCTTCTCAACAGTATAGGAGATGTCCCCCCTCCCAGGCTCCTGCTGGTTAGGATGACATCAGTGCCTCTCCCTCAGACAGCAGCTGCAGCTCCTGGACATTGAGAATCTCTCTGAGTGTAACAGATTGTGTGATAGGAGGCAGGCATCAGCAGAAACAGGGCTCGGCTCAGCAGCAGACACTTGTCTTCTCCATGTGTGCAGTGCACAGAGGGCTCCTCTTTCTTTAGAAAGTCAAAGAGATATACACCTCTCTACCTGCCGTGTCATAAACCCAAGCATTAAATCCACACACCTTACCAGGTGCTCTGGCTTAAGGAAGCCTTCCTTCTTCCAGTTAAAAGTCCATACCAATGCAAAAGAAAGCCGGCACACTGTGAACAAGGCAGTTGTTGTCGAAACATGTAAGCCTATTCCTGTATATGGACGAAATGGAATAAAAAGAAAATTTGGATTACTGCAGTTCCAGTGTTCCGGCTTTCTTTTGCATTGGTCCTCTTTCTTTAGGACGGCACATATATATTGATAAGCCACTGCAGGGGCGTATCATGAAATCAGTCGGCCCATGTGCCAGATCAAAAATGGGCCCTAGGCATGGTGGGGGGGGGGGGGGGAGATGCGCACTGACGAGTGGGTGTAGTTTAAATTGCACTAGATATTGGGTGTGGTTAAATAGAATCTGAGATGACTTATAGTGCAGAATGTGGTAATGTTAAATAGGGAACGTACAGTGCAAAACGAGGGGGGCAAAGATGTCAATTGTGAACCTTCCATATTATACTGCGGAAGTGTAAAGGCTGACCTGGGGATGGGGGTATAATCAGTGCTGGGACAAGGTCATTTGGTGCCCAGGGAGAAAATGGCAAACTGCACCCCTTGCTTCTTCAGTATAGATGGAAGTTTTTGTAATAACCCCTAGCATCAGTGCCAGTGAGTAGCAGCTTAATAACCCCCAGCATTGGTGGTCAGTGGTGTCATGCTACCTAAACCCCTGAATTTCAGCTGGCTGTTAAAGCGGAGTTCCACCCAAAAGTGGAACTTCCGCTTTAAACACTCCTCGCCCCCTTACATGCCACATTTGGCATGTAATTTTTTTTGGGGGGGGAAGGATACCCTATTTTCAGAGGGACTTCCTGTCCCTCTTCCTCTTCAGGGCCGCCTAGGCGACTCCTCCTAGGCGGCCCCTCCCTCCTGGCAATCTTCTGGGACACGTCACAGGTCCCAGAAGATTGCCTGGCCACTGGCAACGCCACGGCCGGTGCCCACACCTGCAATGCCGGCGCCGCAGGGAGGAGGGGGGAGACGAGAGAGGCTTCGGGCGCAGCCGTCGCTGGACCAGGAGACAGGTAAGTTAGTGTTTATTAAAAGTCAGCAGCTACACTTTTTGTAGCTGCTGACTTTTAATAAACTAGAAAAAGGAGTGGAACTCCGCTTTAAAGCCTGGAGTGATGACATCACCCATGGGTTCCCATGTTCCAGCTGTTGTCTGCACTCCCCCCTCTCCCCTGTGTATGCTTTTATGGGAGATCATGTGACTGCAAAGGTGAAGCTTGAAAATAGGTTAATCATTGTAGGTGTTAGGAGGTGGGATTTTTAAAGGCTAGTTACACTTAGGCTGAAATTCCACTTTATTCTGTCTGCACTGATAGTCAGTGGTAGTGCTATTTTAAACATCCCTCACCATTAGTAGTCAGTGACTTGTTGATATAGTGTTGTGTTAAATAGGAGCTCTGCCCTCACCCCTCCAAAATTAAGTCAGCAACTACAAATACTGTAGCTGCTGACTTTTACTATTAGGGAACTTACCTGTCCATGCATTCAGCGGTCTCCTCACCCGAGCCGATTCTTGATTTGGCTCTCGAGTGCAGGCGCTGCCATCTTGGCTAAGGGAAGCCAGCAGTGAAGCCTTGCAGCATCACAGCTGGTTTCCTATACTGCACATGCATGAATTGTGCTGTGCTCTGTGAAGGAGCGGGCTGTAAGGGGAAGGAGGGAGCCAAATTTCAAACCTGTCAAAACACCCCCCCCAAAAAGGTCCCAAATGTGTGCATTGGTGACCAGTGGTAGTTAATTAACCCTTTGTGTTACATTAGTGCCATCAGTGTTCGTGTTAATTCACCCCTGCTGCATCACAAAAGGGTTAATAAATGCTGCTAGTGGCCACTAATGCAGCACAAAGGGTTAATTAACTACCACTGGTCACCAAGTGTCTAGTGGCAGTAGCAGCACATTAACCCCTGAGTGCTGCACATTACTATTGGCAATAATTACCCCCCCCCCCCCCCAATCCAGGTCACTGCACAACATTACACTGTTACTATATCATGTTTAGGGCAATCTGGCAGCCTGTTCCTTTTCTTTATTCTTTGCTTACTTGCATCCACGCTCTCCCCTCCCACTAGAAGTCCTGTCCTGCAGAGCTCCCTTGTGCTACACTACACTGGGGACCGTGCCACCCACGATTTACATAACAATAGAGCTGGCCGCCTGCGATTTACATAACAATAGCACCGACCACCCGCCTGTGATTTACATAACAATAGCGCCTGCTGCCCTCGATTTACATAACAATAGTGTACACACAGCAGAGCTAAACAGCTTTAATGGCTCACTGGCATGGGCCAATTTTGAGGTAGGGACCTGGAGCTGCCGCTCCAATAGCCCCTATGTTAATCCGGCCCTGTGTGGAGAGAAGACTATAGGATAAAACCAGAGCCGCCAAGCTGGAGCCATCTGACTGAGCCTTGCCCGGTGCACCTGAAAGGAGGTCAGTGACAGCATTGCCAGGCCAGTTTGAGGGGGGGGGTCACTAATATAAGGGGGGAATGAATACAATAGTGTAAGGGGCACGGATATAAAGACTTCACCCTTATATCAGTAACCCCCTTATCTTAGTGTATTCTTTCTGTGGAAGGTGGTCACCAGAGTCCCTTTCACATTCATGGGGTCCCCCTTGATGATTGCTCCACTTTTACCACTTTAGCCCTATGTGCTTTCATATCTATCTTATCTATATATTAAACACTCTTCATAAAAGGGAAAACCATGCATTTTAAAGCACATTTGAACAAGATTATAATGATGTTACGCTGTTGGGCTGGTATACAAATGCTATGGGGCTGGTCTGAATTTTTTTCCATGGCTGTTTTTTATTCCCAGACCGACCCTGCTGGTTGGTATCCCTGTGTCCAGTCTCCTGTCCACCATCTCTTGTGGGGAAGATATTCAGCACTGACCAGTTCAGATATACCTGTCTATCTGTACCAGCTGCTGGCAAGACCTATGAGGCACTTATGCCAGTCTATGCTCTTGCACCACCTGTTCGCTTTACCAGGGACCCTGAGCCAGAGGAGTAAGAGGCCATCCTCATCTTTTCAGACTCCTCTACCAGGTTTGTGACAGTTGGCTTAGCCTTTGTGTTGTGGTAACACCTTGATATGAAGTGTTTGCAGGGTGGCTATGCATGTGATAAAATGACGCAGGCATACACTGTATTTCAACGCAGTGCATTATAATGTGCAGCAATGTGTCACAGAATAAATAAAGTACTGCGATGCATTGTAACAAGGCACCAGTGCACATGTGAGTGTGATGCTATTCCTGAAGTTGTGGGCACAGAAATAGGGGACAGAAGGCAAGTAAATGTGAGGGATGACATTAGTAGTGGATCTGGGGAGGAAGTTGAAGCCTTAAGGGTAGAGCTACAAAGGAAAGATACCAGGGGGAAAGTAATACTGGGAATATGCTATAGGCCCCCTAACCAGAGGGAGGAGGGGGAGGCAGACCTCCTAATGCAATTTGGAATTGTGGCAAGGATGGTAAGTGTCATTATAATGGGGGATTTTAATTATCCAGATATTGACTCGGAGGAAGGTACTGCACATTCAGCTAAGGCTGGCCATTTCCTAAACGTCCTGCAGGACAATTTCATGGGTCAGATGGTAAATGCACCAACAAGAAAAAAAGCATTATTAGACCTTCTGATTACTAACAACACAGACCTGATCACAGATGTGGAAGTAAGGGGCAATCTAGGAAATAGCGATCACAGGTCAATTTGTTTCAGTATAAATTACACAAGTAGGAAACATAAGGGGAATACAAAGACACTGAATTTTAAGAGAGCCAACTTCCATAAACTACGCTCCTTGCTGGAAGATGCTAGTTGGGATAAAATTCTAGGAACACTGAACGCGGAGGAAAAAAGGGAGTGCTTCAAGAACACATTAAACAAAGGTATTAGCCAGTGTATCCCAACTGAAATAAATTTAAAAGAGCTAATAAAAACCAGGATTGCTTAACTCCGACGTAAAGGCACACATAAAAGCAAAGGAGAAGACCTTCAAAAAATACAAGGCTGAGGGGTCTCTGTCAGATTGCCAGATTTATAAAATACACAATAAGGAATGTAAGGGTGCAATCGGGGCGGCTAAGGTAGAACATGAAAGACACATAGCTGAGGAGAGTCAAAAGAATCCCAAGAAATTATTTAAGTATATAAACAGTAAGAGAGGGAGGTCAGATCATATTGGTCCTATAAAGAGCGATGAAGGTAATCTGGTTACAAAGGATGAAGAAAGGGCAAAGGTGTTAAACTTATCTTTCTCCTCAGTATTCACAAAGGAAATGGGTGGCTCAAGTATCCAAAACTACAATGTTGGTCCTCACGACACGTCACAGGAAGCACCTTCATGGCTAACTGAGGATAAAATCAGGAATAGGCTTGAAAAACGTAACATTAATAAGTCACCGGGATCAGGTGGCTTGCACCCGAGGGTCCTTAAGGAACTCAAGTCAAGTAATAGCCAGACCATTGTACCTAATCTTTAAGAACAGTTTACTGACTGGTATGATACCAGGTGATTGGAAGCAGCACCAATATATAAAAAAGGACCAAGGTATATCCCTGGGAACTACAGACCAGTTAGCTTAACATCAATCATTTGCAAGTTCTTGGAGGGAATAATAAGGGATTATATGCAAGATTATTGTAATGAGAACAGTATCATTAGCAGTAATCAACATGGTTTCATGAAGAATCGTTCTTGCCAAACCAATCTATTAACCTTCTATGAGGAGGTGAGCTGCCATCTAGATAAAGGAAGGCCTGTAGACGTGGTGTATCTGGATTTTGCGAAAGTATTTGATACAGTTCCCCATAAACGTTTACTGTACAAACTAAGGTCTCTCAACATGGATCAAAGGGTGAGTACCTGGATTGAAAACTGGTTACAGGGGCGAGTCCGGAGGGTGGCGACAACTGGGGAGTACTCGGAATGGTCTAGTGTAGAAAGTGGGGTTCACCAAGGTTCTGTCCTGGGACCAATCCTATTCAATTTATTCATAAACGATCTGGAGGATGGGATAAACAGCTCAATCTCAATATTTGCAGATGATACCAAGCTAAGCAGGGCAATACATTCTCCACAGGATGTGGAAACCTTGCAACAAGATCTGAACAAATTAATGTATACAAGGAAAAGGCGCATGGCAACATTAACTCAGTAATACTTACAAACCACAGGGGAATGGAAGGGAAAAGGGGATACTATAACAAAATCAAAAAGTCTGTATCATACAGATAAAACCAGTCCACAAGCAGAAGCTGCACTCCGATAGAGAAGCCAAAGGCCACTGTAGAAACAAAACAAGGAGAGAGGCGCTTCTAAGGGTAGAAATAATAAAAATTGAATGTGTGGCTGTGGCGCTGTTCTCCTGAAAACAGTATTAAAAAGAAAGACTAAGGCTGCTGCCCCCACTAGAAACCAGGAACTGGTAATGGGGTTAAAAATAATAAAGATGGGAATCTTCGCGGAGAGAGGAACAAAACAAAGATGTCACCGGAAACCGAAGAGATAGCCTCACGTCGAAGACGAACACCTGACCAAAATAGACATACTATGTCTGAAAAACTAAAACAATATCATAGGGGAAAAGGGAAGGTAAGGGGACACCAAACATTCATAATGACTCAATTACAACGGTACGCGGAAAAGGAACATATGTAATTAAACAAGTCTAGAACAACGTTCCAAAGGTGTAGGACACCTCTTACATAACGGGACGAATCGAACCATAGTAGACGTTTATAACTCTAACTCGACAAATAGGGTAGGAGGTCTAGCAAATACTTATTTAACTTATCCTAACCAGGG
>BLSH010349004.1:80111-96182 GCA_018402905.1 Glandirana rugosa | reverse complement strand
TGGGTGACTTTATATGTAAAATATAACACCCTGTGATTGATATTTGATACTGTAGGAAAAAGTATACTATAGACATTGGACTCCCTCTTTCTCTAATGTATAATATTATTTATTTGTTTTTGTAAAGCAATTTTTTGAAAAATCAATAGAATGTTAATAAAAAAAAAAAAAAAGACAGATTAGCTGCAATATATTATATTTTTGTTTTTAGGTTCAGATACACTTTAAAGTATTACTAAGGATGAAGTTAGGAGCCGTCTTGGGTTTCAGGTGGATCATCCAGTGTGCAGCATACCGGCAGCTTATAGAGGTGAATGCAGACACAGCAGCTGCATGGACACAGTCAAAACCTGACAGCAGGAGTGGCTGCACAGCCAGTGTGCAATTGGGGCTGTGCAGCTCTGAGCACCCCATACACCTAACAGTCCTTCCTCTGTTTCAGCAGCAAGTATTCCTTGCTAGCCCCTGTGCCCCAATTTCCAGTATTTTTTGTAAGTTATTTGGTCATTCTTATTTAACTTAATGTGTTTCCATTTATTTTTGCTAGGGTTAAAAAATGTATATACACTCACTTTATTAGGTAAACCTTGCTAGTACTGGGTTGGACCCCTTTTGCCTTCAGAACTGCCTTCGTTTTTCATGGCATAGATTCAACAAGGTGTTGGAAACATTCCTCAGAGATTTTGGTCCATATTGACTTTATAGCATCACACAGTTGCTGCAGATTTGTCGGCTGCATATCCACGATGTGAATCTCCTGTTCCACCACACCCCAAAGGTGCTTTATTGGATTGAGATCCCTGTCATGTTCAAGAAACCAGTTTGAGATGATTTGAGCTTTGTGAGATGGTGTATTATCCTGCAGGACGTAGTCACCAGAAGGTGGGTACACTGTAGTCATAAAGGAATGGACATGGTCAGCAACAATACTTAGGTAGGCGTGGCATTTAAATGATGCTCAATTGGCACTAAGGGGCACAAAGTGTGCCAAGAAAATATCACCCACACCATTACACCACCACCACCACCCTGAACCGTTATTATAAGGCAGGATGGATCCATGCTTTCATGGTGTTTTACTCTAAATTCTGACCCTACCATCTGAATGTTGCAGCTGAAATTGAGACTCATCTGAATAGGCAACGTTTTTCCAATCTTCCATTGTCCAATTTTGGTGAGCCTTTGCGAACTGTAGCCTCGGTTTCCTGTTCTTAGATGACAGGAGTGGCACCCTGTGTAGTCTTCTGCTGCTGTAGCACATCTGCTTCAAGGATCTATGTGTTGTGTATTCGGAGATGATATTCTGCATACCTTGGTTGTAATGAGTGGTATTTGAGTTACTTTTGCCTTTCTATCATCTTGAACTAGTCAGCCCATTCTCCTCTGACCTCTGACATCAACAAGACATTTTTGTCCACACAACTGCCACTCACTGGATATTTTCTCTTTTTCAGACCATTCTCTGTAAACTTTATAGATGGTTGTGCACGAAAATCCCAGTAGATCAGCAGTTTAAATATTCAGACAAGCCCATCTGGCACCAACAACCATGCCACATTCAAAGTCACTTAAATCCCCTTTCTCCCCCATTCTGATGCTTGGTTTGAACTTCAGCAAGTTGTCTTCACCACATCTAGATGTCTAAATACATTGAGTTGCTGCCATGTGATTGACTGATTAGCAATTTGTGTTACCAAGCAACTGAACAGGTGTACCGGTGAGTGTATATGGGCTTATAGTGGGAGGTTTGCAGCATACACTTGTTGGTGAACAATTGTTGGAGCTACCCTTTGTAAGCAGCATACTGCTGCATTGCTGAATAGTAACTAGTGTGGACCAAAAATACCACATATCCACCCTCCTTTCTCCATAGTTTCAGGAAAAGCTAGGCTGTCCATCAACTTCCCATAAAAATGCTACAATAAGAGGTAGGCTTATATTATATATTATATATATATATATAATATATATATACACACACACACAGCGCATTGAGTGTACACTATATTGCAGTATATTATAGTCCATTCAGGGGTGTACATACGGTATATAGCACACTTGACTTGGTGTCTTAAAATATATACAGTTTTCAACCCCGGAGCCCTTTTTTACATTTATTGTTTACAAGATAAATCTGAATTTTTTGATAGAAAATGACTTAGAACCCCCAAACATCATATATATTTTTTTCAAACACCTTAGAAAAAAAATAGCGATCGTTGCAATACTTTTTGCCACATGGTATTTACACAGCGGTCTTTCAAGCGTTAAAAAATAAGACAACAGTAAAGCTAGCCCAATTTTGTGTATATTGTGAAAGAGGATGTTATGCTGAGTAAATAGATGCCATACATGTTACGGTTGAAAATTGTACACACTCGCAGAATGGCGACAAACTCCGGTACTTAAAAATCTCCATAGGCTACGCTTTATTTTTAAGGGTTACCAGGTTAGAGGTGCAGAGGAGGTCTTTTGCTAGAATTATTGCTCACACTCTGGCAATCATGGCCATACCTCACATGTGTGGTTTGAACATCATTTTCATATGCGGGAGCAAATTACGTATGCTTCTTCTTTGCTGCATGAGCTCGCAGGGACTGTGTTATTTATTTTATTTTATTTTTTCTTTTAACACTGTTCCTTTAAAAAAAAAAATCTGATCACTTTTATTGCTTTCACAAGGAATTTAAACATCCCTGGTGATAGTATTATATGGTGACAGGTACTCTTTATGGAGGGATGGGGTGTCTAAAATCCCTCCTTTACACTTCACAGTATTCAGATCGCCAAAAACGGAGATTCTGAATACTGTAATTTTTTTAAAACCGCCGCAGTTAGCTGCCGAGTAAACCGAAAGTGACATTGTAACGTTGCTTCCAGAAATGTACGAAGGAGTTCCGATCAAAACCGATTCAGGCTTCCACAGGGACTCCACAGAGCTGGCGGACATGACAGATCAGAGCTCCGGTCTCCTGGTGGGACGGGAGGCCGGAGAAGAGCGGCGGACATTGACTGACTGACTGGGATAACGACCGAGCGGCTCCCGAGCCGGATCGGCTGTTATCACCGGATAGCCGGCTGCCTGCTCTGAAAAACAGTACCAGGGTATAGCCTGTAGCTGCAGACTATACCCCAATACTTCCACTTAAAGCAGCCACCGTTTATAAACAGCGATTCACGTTACGTGGTTAAACTAATTTACAAAAGCAGGGCCCGTTCCTGCTCCCAACAAGAATAACTGCAAGGGGTTACAGTGTTCTGGCACCGACAACACCCAAGGCCCAATTTTTCACCACCTGTTTGACTGGGGTATGTCATCACAATTTTTAACCACTTAATGCGAATCGCTGTTCATAAATGGCGGTAGCTTTACGTGGATGTATCGGGGTATAGCCTTGCAGCTACAGGCTATATGCCGGTACCGTTTTTTACCGCAGGTGGGCGGCTATTCGGTGATAATGGCCGATCCGGCTCAGTAGCCGCTTGGTCGTTATCCCAGGGAGTGGGAGGGGCCATCCCCCTGGCACCCATACTCCCCATGTTGAGGGCATGTAGCCTGGTACTGTTTAGGAGGGGGGGCGCTCTTCAATTTTTTTTAAATCTGGCGTGGGGTTCCCCTTAATATCCAAACCAGACCACGAAGAGCCTGGTTTGGACTGGGAGGGGGGGGGGAACCCCACGCACTTTTTTTCAGCAATTTTTTTTGTGTATTGCCGGGAACCTGAACATTACAGCCACGATTTTAAATGACAATTTTTCCTATAGAAATGTCATTTTGCTCTGGCTATATTCTACACCTCACAGAGATGCATCCTTTTACACACAGACTAAGGACACTCCCCAAGCACAATATTTAAAGGAATTTTTCTTTTTTTTTCACTTTAAACATTCTTAAAAGCACTGCTCCTGAAAAAACTATTGATATAAAAACTTTTCTTTTCATTGATACATGTCCCCTAGGGCAGGACTCGGATCCCCATGCACTTTTTAGGGCAATAACTTTTGATTTTTCATGTTCGGGTCCCATAGACGTTAACAGTGTTTGTATGTTTGCGTAAACTTTTTGTTTGTTCGCATATTCTGGTGCGAACCGTACCAGGGGGTGTTTGGCTCATCCTTAGTGAAAGGGAACTCTTATATAAAGGGCAACACTGCAGATCATGATCTAAGGGGGAACTCTGATGTTGAGGGGGGCTCTGATGACCAGAGACCACCTTATATAGGAGTCCACTGCGTTCTCTTTACATCAGAGTTCCCACTTACATCAGGGTTCGCAGACTGAGTTCCCCCTTGCACTGTAAGGGGGGATCCTGCAGACTCTGATGTAAGGAGGAACGCCAGGAACTCTGATGTAGGGGACACTCTGGTGACCAAAGACCACCTTCTGAAGAGTAAATACGCTAAGTGGATTGCTAATATAGGGGGGAACCTTTATATCAGTACCCCCTTACATTATTGTATTCACTCCCCCCTTACATCAGCAACCCTCCCCCCTCAGATTGGTCTGGTGCCACTGTCACAGACCTTTTCTCAGATGCACCGTGCAGGACTCCACACATGTCTGACTTCTCTTTTGACCCCCATTCTGGCGGCGCTCCCACTCTTGACTCTTCTCCAGACTACACCTCAGGGACTGCGGACATAATACAGGAGATGGTCAGAGACTGCAGACATGATACAGGTGATGATCAGAGTCTATAGACATGATACAGGTGATGATCAGTGGCTATAGACATACAGGTGATAGTCAGAGGTTATAGATATGATACAGGTGATGGTCAGATTTTATAGACATTAAACAGGCGATGGTCAGAGGTTATAGACATGATACAGGTGATGGTCAGAGGTTATAGACATGATACAGGTGATGGTTGGAGGCTATAGACTTTATACAGGTGATGGTCAGAGGTTATAGACATTATACAGGTGATGATCAGAGGCTATGGACATGATTCAGATGATGGTCAGAGGTTATAGACATGATACAGGTGATGGTCAGAGGCTATAGACATGATACAGGTGATGGCCAGAGGTTATAGACATGATACAGGTGATGGTCAGAGTTTATAGACATGATACAGGTGATGCTCAGAAGTAGTAGACATTATACAGGTGATGCTCAGAGGTTATATACATGATACAGGTGATGGTCAGGGGTTATAGACATGATACAGGTGATGGTCAGAGGTTATAAACATGATACAGGCAATGGTCAGAGGTTATAGACATGATACAAGGAATGGTCAGAGGTTATAGACATGACACAGGTGATGGTCAGAGGTTATAGACATGATACAGGTGATGGTTAGAGGTTATAGCCATGATACAGGAGATAGCCGATGCTATAGCCATGATGCAGGTGATGGTCAGAGGTTATAAACAAGATACAGGTGATGGCTAGAGGTTATAGACATGATACAAATGATGGTCAGAGTTTATAGACATGATACAGGTGATGGTCAGAAGTAATAGACATGATACAGGTGATGCTCAGAAGTCATAGACATGATACAGATGATGGTCAGAGTTGTTATACACATGATACAGGTGATGGTCAGAGGAGATAGACATGATACAGGTGATGGTCAGAGGCTATAGCCATGATACAGGTGATGGTCAGAGGCTATAGTCATGATACAGGTGATGGTAAGAGGTTATAGACATGATACAGGTGATGGCCAGAGGCTATAGACATGATACAGGTGATGGTCAGAGGTTATTGGCATGATACAGGTGATGGTCAGAGTTTATAGACATGATACAGGTGATGGTCAGAAGTAATAGACATGATAGAGATGATGGTCAGAGGTTATACACATGATACAGGTGATGGTCAGAGGTTATATACATGATATATGTGATGGTCAGAGGTAATAGACATGATACAGGCGATGGTCAGAGGTTATAGACATGATACAGGTGATGGTCAGAGGTTATAGACATGATACAGGTGATGGTCAAAGGTTATAGACATGATACAGGTGATGGTCAGAGGCTATAGCCATCATACAGGTGATGGTCAGAGGTTATAGACATGATACAGGTGATGGTCAGAGGTTATAGACATGGTACAGGTGATGGTCAGAGTTTATAGACATGATACAGGTTATGGTCAAAGGTTATAGACATGATACAGGTGATAGTCAGAGGTTAAAGACATGATACAGGTGATGGTCAGAGGTTAAAGACATGATACAGGTGATGGCCAGAGGCTATAGACATGATACAGGTGATGGTCAGAGGTTATTGGCATGATACAGGTGATGGTCAGAGTTTATAGATATGATACAGGTGATGGTCAGAAGTAATAGACATGATAGAGATGATGGTCAGAGGTTATACACATGATACAGGTGATGGTCAGAGGTTATCTACATGATATATGTGATGGTCAGAGGTAATAGACATGATACAGGCGATGGTCAGAGGTTATAGACATGATACAGGTGATGGTCAGAGGTTATAGACATGATACAGGTGATGGTCAGAGGTTATAGACATGATACAGGTGATGGTCAGAGGCTATAGCCATCATACAGGTGATGGTCAGAGGTTATAGACATGATACAGGTGATGGTCAGAGGTTATAGACATGGTACAGGTGATGGTCAGAGTTTACAGACATGATACAGGTTATGGTCAAAGGTTATAGACATGATACAGGTGATAGTCAGAGGTTAAAGACATGATACAGGTGATGGTCAGAGGTTAAAGACATGATACAGGTGATGGTCAGAGGTTAAAGACATGATACAAGTGATGGTCAGAGGTTATAGACATAATACAGGTGATGGTCAGAGGTTATAGACATGATACAGGTAATAGTCAGAGGTTATAGCCATGATACAGGTGATGGTCAGAGGTTATAGACATGGTACAGGTGATGGTCAGAGTTTATAGACATGATACAGGTTATGGTCAAAGGTTATAGACATGATACAGGTGATAGTCAGAGGTTAAAGACATGATACAGGTGATGGTCAGAGGTTAAAGACATGATACAGGTGAGGGTCAGAGGTTAAAGACATGATACAAGTGATGGTCAGAGGTTATAGACATAATACAGGTGATGGTCAGAGGTTATAGACATGATACAGGTAATAGTCAGAGGTTATAGCCATGATACAGGAGATGGTCAGAGGCTATAGCCATAATACAGGTGATGGTCAGAGGTTAAAGACATGATACAGGTGATGGCCAGACGGTATAGACATGATACAGGTGATGGTCAGAGGTTATAGACATGATACAAGTGATGGTCAGAGGTTATAGATTTGATATATGTGATGGTCAGAGGTAATAGACATGATACAGGCGATGGTCAGAGGTTATAGACATGATACAGGTGATGGTCAGAGGTTATAGACATGATACAGGTGATGGTCAAAGGTTATAGACATGAAACAGGTGATGGTCAGAGGCTATAGCCATGATACAGGTGATGGTCAGAGGTTATAGACATGATACAGGTGATGGTCAGAGGTTATAGACATGGTACAGGTGATGGTCAGAGTTTATAGACATAATACAGGTGATGGTCAAAGGTTATAGACATAATAAAGGTGATAGTCAGAGGTTAAAGACATGATACAGGTGATGGGCAGAGGTTAAAGACATGATACAAGTGATGGTCAGAGGTTATAGACATAATACAGGTGATGGTCAGATGTTATAGACACGATACAGGTGATAGTCAGAGGTTATAGCCATAATAGAGGAGATGGTCAGAGGCTATAGCCATGATACAGGTGATGGTCAGAGGTTATAGACATGATACAGGTGATGGCCAGACGCTATAGACATGATACAGGTGATGGTCAGAGGTTATAAACATGATACAGGTAATGGTCACAGTTTATAGACATGATACAGGTGATGCTCATAAGTAATAGACATGATACAGGTGTTGCTCAGAGGTTATAGACATGATACAGGTGATTGTCAGAGGTTATACATATGATACAGGTGATGGTCAGCGGTTATACACATGATACAGGTGATGGTCAGAGGTTATAGACATGATACAGGTGATGGTCAGAGGTTATAAACATGATACAAGTGGTGGTCAGAGTTTATAGACATGATACAGGTGATGGTCAGAGGTTATGGACATGATATGGGTGATGTGATGGTCAGAGGTTATAGTCATGATACAGGTGATGGTAAGAGTTTATAGACATGATACAGGTGATTCTCAGAAGTAATAGACATGATACAGGTGATGGTCAGAGGTTATAGACATGATACAGGTGATGGTCAGAGGTTATACACATGATACAGGTGATGGTCAGCAGTTATACACATGATACACATGATGGTCAGAGGTTATAGACATGATGCAGGTGATGGTCAGAGGTTATAGACATGATACA
The DNA here is from genome assembly GCA_018402905.1 of Glandirana rugosa. Taxonomy (NCBI): domain Eukaryota; kingdom Metazoa; phylum Chordata; class Amphibia; order Anura; family Ranidae; genus Glandirana; species Glandirana rugosa. The sequence goes on along the minus strand of BLSH010349004.1, from coordinate 87,810 downwards.
AGTGATGGTCAGAGCTTATAGACATGATTCAGGTGATGGTAAGAGGTTATGGACATGATACGGGGTATGTGATGGTCAGAGGTTATAGACATGATACAGGTGATGGTCAGAGTTTATAGACATGATACAGGTGATTCTCAGAAGTAATAGACATGATACAGGTGATGGTCAGAGGTTATAGATATGATACAGGTGATGGCGAGAGGTTATAGACATGATACAGGTGATGGTAAGAGTTTATAGACATGATACAGGTGATTCTCAGAAGTAATAGACATGATACAGGTGATGGTCAGAGGTTATAGACATGATACAGGTGATGGTCAGAGGTTATACACATGATACAGGTGATGGTCAGCAGTTATACACATGATACACATGATGGTCAGAGGTTATAGACATGATACAGGTGATGGTCAGAGGTTATAGACATGATACAAGTGATGGTCAGAGCTTATAGACATGATTCAGGTGATGGTAAGAGGTTATGGACATGATACGGGTGATGTGATGGTCAGAGGTTATAGACATGATACAGGTGATGGTCAGAGTTTATAGACATGATACAGGTGATTCTCAGAAGTAATAGACATGCTACAGGTGATGGTCAGAGGTTATAGATATGATACAGGTGATGGCGAGAGGTTATAGACATGATACAGGTGATGGTAAGAGTTTATAAACATGATACAGGTGATTCTCAGAAGTAATAGACATGATACAGGTGATGGTCAGAGGTTATAGACATGATACAGGTGATGGTCAGAGGTTATACACATGATACAGGTGATGGTCAGCAGTTATACACATGATACACATGATGGTCAGAGGTTATAGACATGATACAGGTGATGGTCAGAGGTTATAGACATGATACAAGTGATGGTCAGAGCTTATAGACATGATACAGGTGATGGTAAGAGGTTATGGACATGATACGGGTGATGTGATGGTCAGAGGTTATAGACATGATACAGGTGATGGTCAGAGTTTATAGACATGATACAGGTGATGGACAGAAGTTATAGACATGATACAGGTGATGGTCAGAGGTTATAGATATGATACAGGTGATGGCGAGAGGTTATAGACATGATACAGCTGATGGTCAGAGGTTATTAACATGATACAGGTGATGGTCAGAGTTTAAAGACATGATACAGGTGATGGTCAGAGTTTATAGACATGATACAGGTGATGCTCAGAAGTAATAGACATGATACAGGTGATGGTCAGAGGTTATAGACATGATACAGGTGATGGTCAGAGGTTATACACATGAAACAGGTGATGGTCAGCAGTTATACACATGATACAGGTGATGGTCAGAGGTTATAGACATGATACAGGTGATGGTCAGAGGTTATAGACATGATACAAGTGATGGTCAGAGTTTATAGACATGATACAGGTGATGGTAAGAGGTTATGGACATGATACGGGTGATGTGATGGTCACAGATTATAGACATGATACAGGTGATGGACAGTGGTAATAGACATGATACAGGTGATGGTCAGAGGTTATAGACATGATACAGGTGATGGGGAGAGGTTATAGACATGATACAGGTGATGGTCAGAGGTTATAGACATGATACAGGTGATGGTCAGAAGTAATAGACATGATACAGGCGATGGTCAGAGGTTATAAACATGATACAGGTGATGGTCAGAGGCTAAAGACATGATACAGGTGATGGTCAGAGGTTATAGACATGATACAGGTGATTGTCAGAGGTTATAGACATGATACAGGTGATGGTCAGAGGCTATAGCCATGATACAGGTGATGGTCAGAGGCTATAGTCATGATACAGGTGATGGTAAGAGGTTATAGACATGATACAGGTGATGGCCAGAGGATATAGACATGATACAGGTGATGGTAAGAGGTTATTGGCATGATACAGGTGATGGTCAGAGTTTATAGACATGATACAGGTGATGGTCAGAAGTAATAGGCATCATAGAGGTGATGCTCAAAGGTTATAGACATGATACAGGTGATGGTCAGAGGTTATACACATGATACAGGTGATGGTCAGAGGTTATACACACGATACAGGTGATGGTCAGAGGTTATAGACATGATACATGTGATGGTCAGAGGTAATAGACATGATACAGGCGATGGTAAGAGGTTATAGACATGATGCAGGTGATGGTCAGAGGTTATAGACATGATACAAGTGGTGGTCAGAGGTTATAGACATGATACAGGTGATGGTCAGAGGCTATAGCCATGATACAGGTGATGGTCAGAGGTTATAGACATGATACAGGTGATGGTCAGAGGTTATTGACATGATACAGGTGATGGTAAGAGGTTATAAACATGGTACAGGTGATGGTCAGAGGTTATAGACATGATACAGGTGATGCTCAGAGGTTATAGACATGATACAGGTGATGCTCAGAGGTTATGGACATGATACAGGTGATGGTCAGAGATTAAAGACATAATACAAGTGATGGTCAGAGGTTATAGACATAATACAGGTGATGGTCAGAGGTTATAGACATGATACAGGTGATGGTCAGAGGTTATAGCCATGATACAGGAGATGGTCAGAGGCTATAGCCATGATACAGGTGATGGTCAGAGGTTATAGACATGATACAGGTGATGGTCAGAGGTTATAGACATGATACAGGTGATGGTCAGAGTTTATAGACATGATACAGGTGATGCTCATAAGTAATAGACATGATACAGGTGATGGTCAGAGGTTATACACATGATACAGGTGATGGTCAGAGGTTATAGACATGATACAGGTGATGGTCAGAGGTTATAAACATGATACAAGTGATGGTCAGAGTTTATAGACATGATACAGGTGATGGTCAGAGGTTATGGACATGATACGGGTGATGTGATGGTCAGAGGTTATAGACATGATACAGGTGATGGTCAGAGTTTATAGACATGATACAGGTGATGGTAAGAGGTTATGGACATGATACGTGTGATGTGATGGTCAGAGGTTATAGACATGATACAGGTGATGGTCAGAGTTTATAGACATGATACAGGTCATGAACAGAAGTAATAGACATGATACAGGTGATGGTCAGAGGTTATAGACATGATACAGGTGATGGCGAGAGGTTATAGACATGATACAGGTGATGGTCAGAAGTAATAGACATGATACAGGTGATGGTCAGAGGTTATAAACATGCTCGCAAAGCGTTCTAGGGGCTACAAAAGCAGTCAGGCTAAAAGATGACATGCAGTGCTTGGGTTGGTCTGCCTAGGGGATAGGAGCCACACAGGGGCAGAGATTCTGTCAGCTGTGCGGGGGCAGGCTCAGAGGTGGTTGACGCCACGTCAGCTTGAGCCAGGAATGGTTGTATGCGACAATGGCACCAACCTTCTCTCTGCCCTCTGACAGGGACACTTCACACATGTTCCATGCTTGGCACACGTCCTGAATTTAGTGGCGCAGCATTTCTTGACCAGGTGCCCAGGCTTACCAGATATTCTGAGGCAGACCAGAAAAGTCTGTGGTCACTTCCGCCAGTCATACAATGCCAGTGCGCAGCTGACTGACATTCAGTGGGAATCGAACCTGCCCCCAACTGCCTCATTTGTGACATGCCCACCAGGTGGAACTCAACATTGGCAATGCTGCAGTGGCTGCACGCCCAGCAGAGGGACATCAATGAGTACCTCTGTGAGTATGGCACCAGGACAGGCTCAGGGGAGCTTGTTTTTTTTTTGCCACACCATTGGCTACTGATCAAGGATGTATGCACTGTCCTGTCACCATTTGAGGAGGCCACAAGGATGGTGAGCAGTGACATTGCATGCATCAGTGACACTGTCCCTCTAGTCTTCCTGCTGGAGCACATGCTTTGTGGAATGATGGACAGAGCTCTTGAGGCAGAACAGAGAGAGGAAGAGGAGGACTTCCTTTCCTCTCAAGGCCCCTTTATGCAGATAGCATTCCTGCAGGGCCACCAAACACACAGGAGGATGAGGATTGTGTCAGCATGGATGTAGAGGATAACACGCAGCAGTCTTCAAGGGATGTTTTTCAGTCCCCAGAAACTCAAGGAGTTGTACGTGGTGGGGAGAAGGTAGTTCCAGACAATGTCATCCTCAGTAAACCAGAGGACTCTCAAGTCTGCTCAAACATACTTACTTAAAGTGTTTCTGAGGCTTCCTTCAGTCAGAGGAAGAGCGGTGGAGAAGGTGGCTGGCTGACTGATGCCTTTAAACAACTTTTCAGTCCTCAGCGCCCAGGGCTGATAGGTTCAAGCAACCATCCTCAGCATCTGCATTATATGGTGCAGGAATATTTAGGGGCAAGAGCAGACTTGGAGACCTTTCCAACTGAGCATCCACTGAGTTACTGGGTCTTGAGGATGGACCACTGGCCGGAACCTGCTCAATATGCAATCAAGTTACTGGCCTGTCCTGCATCCAGTGAGCTTTATGAATGGACATTCAGTGCTGCTGGAGGGTTTGTAACTTATTATTATTATGCAATAATTATACGTAACGGATCAAAGAGTGCGCCTGTCCACACACTCGGTTGATAGGCTCACATTTATAAAAATGAATCAGTCCTGGATCAGCAGCTATCAAGTCTCTGATGCTGATACAACTGATTGAATTTGCTAGGGATCTGGGATCCCTTGAAGACTGCCTGTGCTGCCTATCCTATTCCTCCTGTCCTGAATCCTGATGGTGCTAGCTTCCAACAATATTTTGTGTTTAGGGCAGCACCAACACTCAAGGCCCAATTTTTCTGCACCTGTTTTATAGGGACATGTCATAACATTTTTTAAAAAAAATTAACAGCAGGGCCCGTTCCTGTGCCCAACAAGAGAAACTGCGAGGGTTTACAGTGTTCTGCCACCACCAACACCCAAGGCCCAATTTTTCTGCCCCTGTTTGACTGGGGCATGTCATTACAATTTTTAAAATAAATTACAACTGCAGGGCCTGTTCCTGTGAGCAACGAGAGTAACTGCGAGGGTTTACAGTGTTCTGCCAGCACCTGTTTTTTTCTGCACCTGTTTGACTGGGGCATGTCATTACAATTTTATAGACTGCAGTCCCTGTAGGATATAGTTCAGACTATATGGTGCAGTCAGTCTAGTGTATATAACACAGTGAATTGAAGTGGTTAAGGGCTGGGCGGCACAATGGTGTAGTGGTTAGCACTTTCACTGGTTCAAATCACAACCACGACACTACCTACCTGTAGTTTGCATGTGCCTGTGTGGGTTTCCTCTGGGTACTCCGGTTTCCTCCTACACTCCAAAGACATGTTGGTAGGTTAATGTAAAGTGTTAACTCTCTAAATTGACAATAGTAGGTGTATGTATGAATGTGAGTAAGGGACCTCAGATTGTAAGGTCCTGGAGGGTACGGACTGATGTCAATATATATGTAAAAGCACTGCATAAATTCACTGTGCTATATAAGTACCTGAAATAAACAAATAAATAAACCCAGTGCCAAAAATTAAAAAAAAATGGCTTGGTTTGGATTTTGGTGGGACCTCCACGCAAAATTTTCCAGTGATTTATGATCTATATTGCCGGGAGCCAGCAATACATTACAGCCGTGAGCAATTTTGAATGACAATTTTTCATTTACAAATGCCATTTTGCAGTGGCACTGTTCTAAACATCACATTGATGCGCCACTTTACAGGCAGACTAAGGGGACCCCCTAGGCACGGTATTTAAAGGAATATTTAATTTTTTTTAACTTTAATTATTATTAAAATCACTGCTCCTGAAAGAACAATCTTTTTTAAAACTTTTTTCGGCATTGATACATGTCCCCTAGGGCAGTACCTGGGTCCCCATAGACTTTTTATGGCAATAAAAAGGCATACAAGCCTTTAAAATTAGCACATTTAATTTTTCCTGTTCAAGTCCCATTGATTTTAATAGGGTTTGCGTATTTGAACAAGCTTATTGCCCGTTTGCAGTGTTCTGGTGCGAACCAAACCAGGAGATGTTCGGCTCATCCTTACTTGCTATCAATAAATGAAAAGCAAATACCTTTTCCAATACTAGAGCAGTGCAGATGTTAAAGGAGATTTATAGTAAAATCATCAAATTTGCTATGTTAAAATCAGTGCTATATTACCAAATAAAACATTATGCATATCAGCTGTGATTACCTTCTTCTACTTACAGGATTATCTGTGTGCTTTTAGCGACACCTTTCTGGCTTCTTCATGTATTTTGAAAACTACATTTCCCAGTATTCATTAGGGCTACCAGTGATGATGTAATAGAACAAGCAATCTTTTTTTCTCTGTGTTTCCTGAATGCCCACATACTGCCCATTAAGATATTGCCTCATCTGAAAGAGTGTTAGAGTTTTTATCTGATTGGCAGATGAGACCTGTCATAAAAGTGGAGTAAAGATGTCATTCCTCAATGCCTGGACTCATAGAACATCCTCATGTCCAGTAGTTTTATTGCACAGCAATCTCTTATGGGTAACATGGCTGTGCATATTCAAAGAGCATGAATATATTGGGGGGAATTAACATTCATTTATGTGCCAGAAAAAAATTGCAGAAATAAGGGTGGAAATGTGTACACCAAATTATTAAACCGATGAGCCTTTTTGAGAGAAAGAGTGTGACATGTGCACCCAATTAAGTAGAAGGACCAATTTTTAAAAGTGTTGTATCTTTTACACTGTCAGGGCCTGAATCTGAACCTGCAAACTCTATTGTGTCTGGCAATGTCTCTTCTTGAAGTCCAAACTGATAATGCACACCACTCAGGCAATCAAGTGGAGTGGTAGACAGCTGTGGGTGCTCACCTCGGCTCGCTACCGTGATTCAAATAGGAAAAAGACAGGAATGGCGGCACTCCACAAACATCGTCCAAAGAATTATACTGGATTTTTCATTTTAAGACATCTGGGTTTGAACTACGAGGGGGACATTACCCATTTTCACGAATGATTTCTTTATGAGCAATCGTTCCATGGGTATTCTTATTTTTGGCTTTTTATGCTCTAAATTTGTTATATGATGTAGTATTTCCGGTGGCTCTGCCTATATGGATACATATGGATTCATGACATCTAACACTTGTGTGAGATGTGTATCTATGTATGTCCATTCATAGAAACATAGAAAAGTGACGGCAGAAAAAGACTGAGTAGTCCATCAAGTCTGCCCCTTTTTATTTGTTTTTTATTTATTTATTAATTTTTTTATTTATTTATTTTTTTTAATATATTTTTTTTTTTTTTACATTAACCTTGTTGTTTGACTATGGATTTATGTTTATCCCAAGCATGTTTAAAGCCATTTACTGTTGACTGTCTCACAACCTCTGTTGGTATTGAATTATACATGTCAGACCTCCTTTCTTCCCTCTCCCCTCTGTACTAACTTTGGAAATTTATGTAGTTCCCCCACTTATTCCAAGTCCTCCCGTCAGAAAAGTTATACTTTGGTTTTAGTTCTTGTGCCCCTGTACTGGAGTTTGATTGACCCCCCTTCAAGTTTTGATTAGAATCTTTCATAATAAAATGACTTTCCCACCAACTACTAACCTTATTTGATGGTTGTCTCCAACACTCTGTCAGTTGTCATTTACCGAAATTTGTACGAACCCTATTTGTATTTAGGTATCAGTTTGTTGTTCCAATTACATTTTTTTTTTTTTTATATAATTTTTTTTATTTATTTATTTTTTTA
>BLSH010349004.1:53176-67500 GCA_018402905.1 Glandirana rugosa | reverse complement strand
CAGTTCTTCAGACAATGTGCTGACGACGAGGCATGAGTGGTTTGCATGTTGTGCAATCAGAGCCTGAAGCGAGGCATAAATGTTCTAAACCTGAGCACAACCTGCATGACCAGGCATCTACATGCAAAGCACGAGCTGCAGTGGAATAAGCACCTCTAAATCCCAAGAAAGGTCTCGGGCTCCTCCTGCTTCCTCTTCTGCTGCTGCCTCGGCCTCTTCCTCCACCTCTACAGTGCCAGTGTCACCTGCCACCCTGCAAACAGACGATGTGACAGCAACGCCACCATGTCCGCCACCGTACCCAAGCATTTCCACATGGTCCCATGGAAGCTTACAGCTGTCCATCTCTCAAACACTGGAGAGAAAGAGGAAGTACCCCCCTACCCACTCGCGATCCCTGGCCCTGAATGCCAGCATTTCAAAATTCCTGGCCTTTGAAATGCTGTCATTCCGTCTGGTGGACATGGACAGTTTTAAAAACCTGACGGCGGTGGCTGTCCCACAGTACGTGGTTCGCAGCCGCCACTACTTTTCCAGGCGAGCCATCCCTTCCCTGCACAAACAAGTCGGGACAAGATCAAGTGTGCACTGCGCAACGCCATCTGTGGCAAGGTCCACATAACCACTGATACGTGGACCAGTAAGCACGGGCAGGAACGCTATATCTCACTAACTGCACACTGGGCGAATGTAGTGGCGGGTGGGCCTGAGGTGGATAGCAGTTTGGCGCATGTCCTTCCGCCACCGAGGATTGCAGGGCATTTCTCTTTGCCTCCTGTTGCCTCCTCCTCCGTTTCCTCCTCCTCTACCACCTCCTCATCCGGTCAGCATAACACCTTCACCACCAACTTCAGCACATCCAGGGGGAAACGACAGCAGGCTGTTTTAAAACTGATATGTTTGGGGGATAAACCCCACATTGCGCAGGAGCTGTGGATGGGCATTGATCAACAGACCGATGAGTGGTTGTTGCCACTGAGCCTCAAGCCCGGCCTGGTGGTGTGCGATAATGGGTGAAATCTCGTAGCATCTCTGGGCCTAGCCGGTTTGACGCACATCCCTTGCCTGGCGCATGTGCTGAATTTGGTGGTGCAGAAAGTCTCCAACGCAGCTGTGGTACCGCCAGCACCTCAGAAGGCAGGGTTAGCATGGCCGAAATGTGGAAAAGCTTTGTCAGCAGCACGCCATTTCAAACAGCACCACCAGCTGATAGGCAACGTCTTAGCAGGAGGCAGCATTTCAGCAACATGGTGGAACAGTATGTGCGCACACGCCTACACGTACTGACTGATGGGTCTGCCCCATTCAACTTCTGGGTCTCCAAATTGGGCAAATGGCCTGAGCTTGCCCTTTATGCCTTGGAGGTGCTGGCCTGCCCTGCCGCCAGTGTATTATCTGAATGTGTGTTTAGCATGGCAGGGGGCGTTATCACAGACAAGCGCAGCCGCCTGTCCACAGCCAACGTGGACAAGCTAACATTAATTAAAATGAACCAGGCATGGATCCCACAAGACTTGTCTGTACCTTGTGCAGAATATACATTTATACTGGCCTCACACAGCCATTGTGTCACGTACCTGGTGATGGAGTCTGATTGTGCAGAGGGCAACCTCTCTTACGACCCTGGTTCGGGAACCCCTGGTAGAGCAGACAGGAGATTCCTGAGCACAGGGGGGCACGAAGGCTGGTGCGGATGCCGGTGGTGTTGTGAGGATCCTCCAGGAGCTCGTGCAGACAGAAGAGTGGTAATGCAGGCTGGGTCGTTAACAGGCTGGCAGATGCGGTGCAAGGGAGCAGGCAAACGGGTCGTCAGGTGCAGGCAGGGTCGTTAACAGGCTGGCTGGTGCGGTACAAGGGAGCAGGCAAATGGGTCGTCAGGTGCAGGCAGGGTCGTTAACAGGCTGGCTGGTGTGGTACAAGGGGGTTCAGGCAGAAGCGTGGTCGTAAACAGGCAGAGGGTCGGTACAGGCAGGGTTCAATCAAGGTCGGGCAAGCCGGGTCACAGATACAGGAAGTCTTTAGCAAACAGGTCACGGGAACACACTGGAACGCTATAGAACGGACAGCATTTGCTACAGGAAGCAGGAAGTTTAAATAGAGCTGCTGTTCCAGAAAATAGAGGAAAGCACAACCAAATGCATTAACCCTTAGCACAGTCTTTTCCTAACACATTGGTATACTTAAGTGAACTTATTCTTTTCTTTTTTTTTTTTTTATAGAACACAAGACTTTATTGGAATTTGTAACAGGAGAAACATGAAAAATAAACCATGGTACATTTTATATGGAAAAAGTGAACCCATGCTAGAACATCTCTGGGTTTGTCTGCAGGTATTATTGAAGAATGAAATGGCAACAGGATGTTCAAGACAAAGCAAATTAGATAGGATGAATGGATTGTGGCTATGCCTTGCAGAAATTAATATATTCAGGGAAAGAGAATTATATACAGGGGTCAATGGTTATGTAACAAACACTACAAATCACCTGAGACAGATGTGGGTGTCTCCCCGGGTCTACTTAAATAGGAAGGACCCCATTTGCTAACCAAGCCCTGAAGAAGTTCAACAGAACAAAACATGTAGGCTAGCAGTCGGGAGCCAGCCCCCCCTTCTCCCTCTGCAATCCACCTGCAAGCCCCCTGCCCGCTTGCCCGGGTCCCCTGGCAACTACCAACATCATCGTTGCACATCCTCCAATCCTGTCTGCTGGGGATGGCTGGCTATACCAAAGCCTTGGATGGATTACACTGAATGATCTATCCATTCAACCATCTCCATGGATCTTTGCAGTCAGGAGGATCCACACAGGTGCTGGATTCAACCTTTACCACACCCAACAGCGAGAGATTGTGCAGTCTAGGATCAAGCAGTCCATCACATGGTCTGTGTTACAGGTACATCTTGGAAAAGCTCAGCCTTATACAGCTACTTGGCTCATCCCAGCTTCAATGGATTAGGTCATCACTAAGCGAACATTGTGAGTGGAAGATTCAGGGGAATTGTGTTCCACGATCTTCCAGTGTATGGCCACCCTCCAACATGATAAGGCGGGATATGGAATTTTGAGTTGACCATTGGACACATACATAGTACTGCTTGCACAGACCAGTAGCAGCTGCATGAGCCTTCAAACGGCGGAAGATTCTACACCCCACCAGTGAGGTTATTTTCAGATTATACAGCACCCCCCTCCGGGTAGAGACCAATCACCCAAAAGAGGACGGTCTCCCCGCAAACTGTGGGGGTGCATGAATATATGCCTCACAGGACATTCGCAGCACCTTTGGAAATATGAGCCCAAACAGGGGATAGAAGCTTTGGAGAGGATTTAATTTCCCCCTACTTCCAGATATAACCCCGGTGACCACAGGATTGTGACACCATCGGATATACTACATTCTCCATCTTGACAGTGATCAAGGACCCAGGTGGACATCGGGTCCCTAAGGAGAGTTTTTTCACTTCATCATCATTCCCAGATACAACCAGGGAAAACATGTAGAGACCTCTCAGGAATTCAGGTCTCCCCATTAGTACCTTCAAGGGATACTGCGAAGGAATGTGCATCCTGCAACCTCAAACTGTGAGTTACACCATTATGACTCGGTGCTCATATTAACACAGGACTTTTGCCTTGGGACTGCCGCATACCAGGGGTTGAGGACACGGTGGGTAGGGGGAGCAGGTGGAACACCATCTCTGGCATTGAGGAGTAGGGCAGGTTGGATATAGTGGGAGGTCTCCCAAGGGGGTCCCTCAATCCCCTATCAAGGGGGCAGGACCTCGGCGGGATACACAGGCGGCATAGCTCCCGCGGGTTCCCAGAGGGGGTTCATTAGAGGGGTACGGGGTAGAAGGGGAGAAGGGGAGGGAACAAGGGTCTGGGCACTGAGCACATGGGGAGGTAAGGTCAAGCAATGTCCTGTCATGAATATTTTTAATCAATAAAATTATACAGATGACTTGAATAGGAGGAGCAGTTTGTTTTTTTGTTTTGAATTGGTAATATATATATTTTTTATAACTGCACCCCCCCCCCCCCCTTATTATAGGGCAAGCGCTGTGTACAAAAATTGGTAAGACTCCCAGGTCCTCTGTTTTTTGGTTTGTCAAGATAGTGATCTTCTTTTTTTTTTTTTAATATGTCTCAATATTTTGGGGGCTACCCCAATTAGAAAAAAAAAACAAACAAACAAAAAACAGTGTTGGCTACCTCCTCCTCCTCCACCGTCACTTCCACCTACACCGCCACGGTCACCGCCTCCTTAACCTCCTACTCCACATCCACCTCCTCCTCCATTTTTTTATGTGATTTTAAGTTATTTACCTATCCACATTTGTTTGCAGGACACTTGTCCTACTCTTACCCCCATTGTGCTTCCTTCTGCAGCCCTCTAGCTCTTTCCAGGACTTTTTTAGAGCCATTTTAGTGCCCAAAAGTTCAAGTCACCATTGACTTCAGTGGGGTTCGGGGTCAAGTTTGGGGCTGAACTTGAACTTTTTTGCGAAGTTCGGCCGAACCCGCCGAACCTGAATATCCAGGTGTCCGCTCAACTCTAACTGTGAGTCATGCCCAGAGTGTCAAATGACAGCCCCGTCACCCCATTTTCGTAGTCCCCTTGTCCCACTTCCCATAATTGAAGTGGGACCAGTAGTAAAATCTGCCCGAAGACACCAGCACATCCTGGTGATACTGGATTATCGGACCCGCTATTCTGAGGCTATACCCTTGCTGAATACCTCCACTAAGACTATCACCAAAGAACTGGTCCAGGTGTTTAGTCAGGTGGGGATCCCTAAAGAAATCCTGATGGATCAGGGTACCCCGTTCATGTCCAGAGTGACCAGGGAGTTGTGTAAATTGTACAAAATCTCCTATCTCCATACCTCTGTTTACCACCCCCAAACTGACTGTCTGGTGGAAAGGTTTAATGAGACCCTCAAGCGTATGCTAAAAAAGGTGGTGCATAAAGATGGGCGAAATTGGGATTTTTTGCTGCCGTACCTCATGTTTGCCATACGAGAGATTCTGCAGGCGTCTACCGGGTATTCCCCCTTTGAGTTCTTGTATGGTAGACATCCCAGGGGGCTGCTAGATGTTGAAAAGGAGACATGGGAGAGAAAGGCCATCCCATATAGAAGCATCATAGAGCAGGTCTCCTTGATGCAGGATCGAATTGCAGCTTTTCTGCCCCTTGTACGAGAGCATATGGAGCGAGCCCAGGAGGCCTAGAGAAGGGCTTACAATTGGGGTGCCAAAACCCGAACTTTCAAGCCAGTGGACAAAGTGCTGGTGCTAGTCCCCATGGTCGAAAGTAAATTCCTGGCAAAGTGGCAGGGTCCCTTTGAGTTTAGGGAAAGAGTAGGGGAAGTAAACTGCAAAGTTTACCAGCCTGGAAAAAGGAAACTGGAGCAGATTTACCATGTTAATCTCCTAAAACTGTGGAAGGACAGGGAGACTTTAGTGGCAGTGCCCACGCCCCAAAAGGACAGGTTACCAAAACCCCGGATGTCCCCATAACCGAGTCCTTGTTACTGACACAACAAAATGACGTTAAGGAATTTGTCAGTAAAAAGAGAGACTTTTTCTTTTCCCTACCCGGACTGACCATTGTGCTACAACATGACATAATCACAGAACCCGGGGTCCGTATAAATGTAAAACCCTACCGAATACCTGAAGCTAGACGAGAGGCGGTGGCGAGAGAAATATAAACCATGTTGGAGTTAGATGTGATAGAGGAGTCCCGCAGCACCTGGTCGAGCCCTATAGTACTGGTCCCAAAGCCCAATGGCACTATCTGGTTCTGTAACGATTTTAGGAAGCTCAATGAAGTGTCTAAGTTTGACGCATACCCGATGCCGCGGGTTGACAAACATGTGGATAGGTTGGGAGGGGCTTGGTACAACCCTAGACCTAACTAAGGGATACTGGCAGATCCCCCGGATCAGCAAAGGAAAAAAACTGCATTTTCTACCCCCGAGGGGTCCTAACAACACAAACGAATGCTGTTTGGTCTGCATTGGGGCCCCTGTATCCTTTCAGAGGATGATGGACAAGACTTTGAGGCCGCATCGGCCGTATGCTGCGGCCTATCTGTATGATGTCCTCATCCATAGCCTAGATTGGGAATCACATCTGCCTCAGGCGCAGGCAGTTGTAGATTTATTGAGGGTAGCAGGTTTAACAGCCAACCCGAAGAAGTGTGCCATAGGTCTTGAGGAGGCCAAATACCTTGGGTATGTGATTGGTCGAGGTCTGATTAAGCCCCAAACCAATAAGAGCGAGGCTATGCAAAAGTGGCCCCAACCGGTGAACAAGAAACAGGTTCAGCCTTCCTGGGGATTATAGGGTATTACCGGCGCTTTATCCCCGACTTAGCCACCATTGCTGTCCCTCTGACCCATCTGACAAAGAGTAAAGCGTCAGGAATAGTTAAGTGGAATCCCGAGGCTGAAAAGGCCTTCCAGAAATTGAAGCAAGCCCTTTTGTGTAGAGCCGGTGCTCGTGACCCAGACTTCACAAAGGAGTTTGACATTCAAACCAACGCCTCTGAGGTGGGACTAGGTGCTGTTCTGCCCCAGATCAGAGACGGTGAGAAGCACCCGGTCATCTACTTAAGCAGGAAGTTAATAGACATGAAAAGAATTATGCCATTGTAGAGAAGGAGTGCCTGACCATCAAGTGGGCCTTAGAGGCCCTAAAATACTACCTGTAGTCATTCATGCTTGTCACCGACCATGCCCCCTTTAAATGGATGTGTAACAACCAGGAGAAAAATAGCCAGGTGACATGCGGACCCCCTGCATGGTCGGGACAGTTGCTCCACCCCAGGGGCTTGAGCAGAGGCGGGGATATGTGACGTTATGCGAGGCACCACAATGGACGGGCGATACTTGTCGCCTCGCATAGGATCATTTTGAGGCGACTAGCGGGTGCCTGACCCGGGTTTTGCCAGCCACCGTGGCAGAGCTGGTTCCAGCCCAAACTTTCTGGTCCACTCAAACTCCTCCCCATCTGCATTTAATGATCAGGAAGGGATCTCACTAGAGCTTGATCCTGGATCTCAGAGGGAGAAAGCTGAGAGAGATCTGTGTGCTAAATTGGACTCTAAAAACAAGATTTGCAATGTGCTTATGCTTTGTGGGTGTCGGGGACAGCCCCACAGTGTATAGAAAGGAATCTCTTTGTTTAGTGTAACCGCCAGAGGTTTTGTTTTCTGTTTATGTTTTGATCCTGCAGACTTGTAAAAATAAACCTGGCAAGTTGCCAGACTTTAAAGAAACTGACATCCATGCTAAATCTTTTCCCCTGAAAAGTGATCCCCACGAGCTAATACCCCACGGCACCTTATTTTGAAGGACTTGCTTTAAAATTAGCAACCATTGCAGTAATCATGAGTATCTTTAAATAAAAACAATTATTATGAGTAGGCATAAAATTACTTTTTTATTTGATTGGCTTAAATTCAAACTGCCATTTGTGTAGTAAAATATACTTCAAATCAAGCACCACTTATGTGTAAAACCCCAAGTTTAAGCCTTTAAACTAGTGTAACCTGTTCTCTCCCTGTACTGTGCACATTCTATGGATTCTGTCTTTAACTCCGCTAGTGGTTCTGTCTTACAGTTCCACTACAATGATTATGGCAGAATATACCAAAGTACATGCTACTATAATCAAGCTTACATACACACAGCAAGGGACAATACAGAAAGATGTACAACCATATGTTTTGTGTAAATGTTTGGGTATTCTTACACCCTCCAAAGCATTAAAAATATGGAAACCATTCCAGATGTGGGAACAAAATTACTGTTGATCAGACACTAGTATTTTTCTTTATTGTTTCAGATTCAACTTAATCAGAGAAAAAAAAATGAAATACCCATCATGCAGCATCAATTATTAGCTTTTCTGTTTACAATTGGTTCTAACAAAAACTGTCATTACCTTCACATATTACATAAACAAAATAGCAACAACAATAAAATGACACAAGTTATCAATGAGGGCTGTAATCTTCGTCTTTAGTTCTGTTCAGTCGAACATACCCCTTTAGTACAATCTAAGAACTAAACAAAATGAAAGAATAAAAACAAGGAAAGAAAAAAAATTGGACTTTTAACCACTTCAGCCCCGGAAGGATTTACCTCCTTCCTGACCAGAGCACTTTTTGCGATTCGGCACTGCGTCACTTTAACTGACAATTGCAAGGTCATGCTATGTTGTACCCAAACAACATTTATGTCCTTTTTTTCCACAAATAGAGCTTTCTTTTGGTGATATTTGATCACTTCTGTGGCTTTTATTATATACAAAAAAAGCGACAATTTTGAAAAAAAAAACAATATTTTTTTACTTTTTGCTATAATACATATCCCAAAAAAAAAATAAAAACGCAAATTTATTCATCGGTTTTGGCCGATATATATTCTTCTACATAATATGTAGAGAAAAGGCTGAAGGCTAAATAGATTTGAAACAAGATGCACTGGAACGCAGTCCGTATATTTTTCTATATGAGACTCAAAAGGATAGCAGTAATGTATTCTGATAGCAGAAAAAACACCCGGTGCACTCAAATTACTGTGCATCCACCACCGAATATTTAAAGGCTTACCAGACCCCACTGGAAGCTGGGCATTAGAACATCATGTGTAACATCCACAATCACTGGTATCTCTTACGACAGGTTCATCAGATAAGATACTTCCTTCTTATATCATCCACAGTGTATGGAAATCATCTCCCCTCATATATAGTATACGTCCGGAACAATGCCACTCCGATGTTATTACAGGCACAGGCACTGAACAGAAAAAAGAGAGGCCCACATAGTGAAGTACAGTAATATGTGGTTTAATCAACAAAGTTCAGGGTACTCACATAGGTCAAATGATAAAAGCCTGGTATGCACAGACCTGCCGGTACTCGTGTACAATAAAAACGGGCGAATAGGGACGTCAGCGCGTCCTCCCGGGAGAATGCGCTGACGTCACCATTCGCCCATTTTTATCATTTGACCTATGTGAGTACCCTGAACTTTGTTGATTAAACCACATATTACTGTACTTCACTATGTGGGTCTCTCTTTTTTCTGTTCGGTGCCTGTAATAACATCGGAGTGGCATTGTTCCGGACGTATACTATATATGAGGGGAGATAATTTCCATACACTGTGGATGATATAAGAAGGAAGTGTCTTATCTGATGAACCTGTCTTAAGAGATACCAGTGATTGTGGATGTTGGATTGTGGATGTTACACATGATGTTCTAATGCCCGGCTTCCAGTGGGGTCTGGTAAGCCTTTAAATATTCGGTGGTGGACGCACAGTAATTTGAGTGCACCGGGTGTTTTTTCTGCTATTAGAATACATTACTGCTATCCTTTTGAGTCTCATATAGAAAAATATACGGACTGCATTCCAGTGCATCTTGTTTCAAATCTATTCAGCGCAGCCTTTTCTCTACATATTGTGCCTAGTATACTTTTTGTATTTTGGGCTGCTGCTGGACGCTGAACCATTAGCACAGTTTATTTTCTTTATATTCTTCTACATATTTGTGGTAAAAAATAATTGCAATCGGTCCATGTTGATTGGTTTGCACAAAAGTTGTCGAGTTTACAAACCATGAGAATTAATTTATGGCATTTTTACTTTTTTTTTTACTAGTAATGGCGGCGATCTGCGATTTTTTTATAGGGACTGCGATATTGTGGTGGACATATCAGACATTTTTGACACTTTTTTGGGACATTGGACATTTATACAGCGATCAGAACTAAAAATAGCCACTGATTACTGTGTAAATGTCACTGGCAGGGAAGGTGTTAACCTGCAGGGGCAATCTAGGGGTTAACTGTGTTCCCTAGGCGTGTTCTAACTGTGTAGAGGCTGGGCTGGGAGGGGCATGACAGATCTAACTGATCCTGATGACAGGGATCAGTAGATCACTGTCATGCCCACTGACAGAACAGGGAACCGCCATGTTTACATTGGCGGTTCCTCATTCTTCCTCAATAGAAGGCAATTGGGGGTCACTGGTGGACATCGAGTTCGCCTGACCCACGACCACACTCAGGCAAAGTGCGGCGGGCACGAGAGTGCGGCGCACACCCTCCCGCAACTGCAGCTGCGCGGATCGCCGTTTGTTGATGGCAATCTACATAGCGGAGCCAACTTGCCGAAGTAAAAGTATGCTAGGCGGTCGGCAAGTGGTTAAGGTGCCAATAATCACTACTAAGCTCAAATTATAAAAGTGTATAAAATACAGTTTTTATATCATAACATTATAAAATATATATTTAAAAATACCATCACAAAACATTATTTTCTGTAGTTCTGAACAGCAGCTTCAGCGTTACATGTCTCACCATATATGCTTCCTCAGGAATCTTATAAATGCTGCATATTGCTGATACTATAGGTAGAAGACCAAACAGGTCTCAGATAAATAACAGTAACATACAAATATACTTCATGTGTTCACATTTCTTATAATCAACCACCAAATTTTACATATATTCATTGTATTGATGGGGTGGACCTACCCGGATGCTTATAGAAAAAAGAATGCCAAATCAATCACGCTTCGGGCTCATACAGATGGAGGGCCCAACCCATGATGTATTTGTGACCATAGGAGGGACATAAACGTTATATATCTAAAAAACTTGGAAATATAACCCCATTAAGGAATTGTGTGTGCCCATAGTCATATTAAGAAGAAAACCAAAGTCGCATAGTTACCTTTCATGGATTTGAGCATGTTGTTTACTGATGTTTTTTTTAAATGAAATTGATCTGTCAATCATTGTGCATGCTTGGGAAATTGTCATGATGTGATGATTCTGTAACTGCAGATGCTCGTATTTACTCATCAGAATCTTAGCCTAAACTTAATTAAGTATAAATAAAGTGAAACAATCAGCGCTACCCGGTATCTTAAAACGCAAAAACTAAAACATACATAAATCTCAATAATATTAATTAAAATAATAATATTAATGAATAATAATAATAAATATGAAATCTAATCATATGAAATAGCCGCTGTACACCTATCAGTGATTCACTACACCAAACAAAATTGCATATATAAATGGTGAGCGCTATTGTCATACAATCTGCTCCACTGTGCATACATGGTATCACACTAAATAAATCTGTGACTTGATAAAACAAAAATTGAAATGTACAAAAAATACACATATAATCAAAGTATTTGTAATGTGTATTAATCCACCGCTGTGCTCCTCAACAATCTTCTCGTATCTGGTTTAATACACATTACAAAGGCTTTGATTATATGTTTATTTTTTTGTACTTTTCAATTTTAGTTTTATCAAGTCACAGATTCATATAGTGTGATACATTGTATGCACAGTGGAGCAGATTGAATAAGAATAGCGCTGCACCATTTATATAAGGGCTTGGCATGTGCTGTATCATGTGGGGCTCTGGAGGCCAACCACAACAATGTGTGGCCATAAGGATCATCTACTGGACCAGGTGTGTGGCTTGGCTGAGATTTGTTTCTGTTTTCCTTTTTCATGTTTTAGGGAGCAGACACTGGTCCCATTGAGATAGCGTGTGAAATCTCAGTCAGACTCAGATAGATGCCCCCCCTCTTGGACTAATTTTGATGAGATGGCCCTCTATCTCCTCTCTTGTTGACTGGTTCTCCCAGCTTCTAGTGTCTTTTGGTAATGACACAAGTGAACCCCTTGGCATATTGGTGGTGATGCTAAGCTCAAATCCATCAAAGGTAACTGTGCGGTTTTCTCCTTAATATGAATATGGGCACACATAATTCCTTGATGGAGTTATATTTCCATGTTTTTAGATATAACGTTAATGCCCCTCCTATGGTCACAAATACATCATTGGTTGGGCCCTCCATCTGTATGAGCCCAAAGCGTGATTGATTTAGCACACTTTTTTTTATGAGCGTTCAGATAGCTTCCGCCCCATCAATACAATGAATATGTGTAAAATCTGGTGGTTGATTTGGTTCTAAGAAATGTGAACACATGAAGTATATTTGTATGTTACTGTTATTTATTTGAGACCTATTTGTTCTGCCTATAGTATCAGCAATATGCAGCATTCATAAGACTCCTGAGAAAGCCTATACGGTGATATATGAAGAGCTGAAGCTCCTGTTCAGAACCGCAGAAAATAATTTTTTGTTATGATCTTTTTAAATATATTTTATTATGTCATGAAATAAAAACTGTATTTTATACACTTTTACAATTTGTGTTTAGTAGTGATTATTGGCACTTTAAAAGTCCCATTTTTTTCTTTCTTTCTTTTTATTCTTTGATATTGGGGATGTGGTGCCTCTTGGCCATTCGCTGCCTGACTTTTGGTTGTAAACAAAATGTAACGTATAGTGGGTTATCATTACATTTCCCTCCTAGAAATAAACCAATGGTTAGCACAAAGCACATATACAAAACACTTTCCACAAAGTACAAAACATATGGCCACTATTTTGTTGTTTCATAAGTGCACTCTTACCACTCTCTATTACCAATATTTGATGAGCTCATATTAATTAACCGGTTTAGCCCCAGCGCCGTAAATTGGCGGCGGCTACTTTTGAGTGTCTGTACCGGGATATAGCCTGCAGCTGCAGGCTATATCCTGGTACCGTTTTTTAGAGTGGACGGTCGGCTATCCGGGAATAATGACCAATCTGGCTCAGGAGTCGCTCGATCATTATCCCAGGGGGCGGGAGGGGAAATCCCTCCTCCCGCTGTCTTCTGCCGCTTTGAGCTTCCCCACCGGGAGACTGGAGCTACGACTCCGAGGAGACCTGATAGAAGCCGGAATTGGCTCCGATCGGGTCTCCTTCAGCAAATTCCGGAAAGCGACGGCATAACGTTACTTCCGGTTTACTCGGCGGCTAACGGCGCCAGTTTTAAAAAAATGTCAGTATTCAGAATCACCGTTTTTGGTGATCTGAATACTGTGAAGTATAAAGGAGGGATTTAAAAATAAATAAATAAAATGTAAAAAAAAAAAAGAGCTCGCACAGCAAAGAAAACGCATACGTAAGTCACGCTCGCACATGAAAACAGTGTTCAAACCACACATGTGAGGTATCGCCGCGATCGTCAGAGTGTGAGCAATAATTCTAGCAAAAGACCTCCTCTGCACCTCTAACCTGGTTACCATTAAACATTTTTTTAAAGCGTCGCCTATGGAGAATTTTAAGTACCGGACTTTGTCGTCATTCCGCGAGTGCGAGCAATTTTCAACCGTAACATGTATGGTATCTATTTACTCAGCGTAGCATCCTCTTTCACAATATACAAAAAAATTGGGCTAACTTTACTGTTCTCTTATTTTTTAACTCAAAAAAGTGAAATTTTTCCAAAAAAATCACGCTTGAAAGGCCGCTGCCCAAATACCGTGTGACAAAAAGTATTGCAACGATCGCCATTTTGTTCTCTAGGGTGTTTGAAAAAAAAATATAATGTTTGGAGGTTCTAAGTAATTTTCTAGCAAAAAAAAAAAACTCTTTTTAACCACTTAAGGACCGGAAGGATTTCCAGCTTTAGGACCGGAGCCCTTTTTGCGATTCGGCGCTGCGTCGCTTTAACTGACAATTGCGCGGTCGTGCGACGTTGTACCCAAACGAAATTTGCGTCCTTTTTTTCCCACAAACAGAGCTTTCTTTTGGTGGTATTTGATCCCCTCTGCGTCATTTCTGATCGCCGCTATAAACAAAAGAAGAGCGACAATTTTGCAAAAAAAAAAACAAATTTCTTACTTTTTCCTAAAATACAAATCCAAAAAAAAAATATAAAAAAACATTTATTTTCACCGTTTTTGGCCGATTTATATTCTTCCTCACATTTGCGATAAAAAAAATCGCAATCGGCGTTTAATGATTGGTTTGCGCAAAAGTGGTCGTGTTTACGGATGATGAGAATTCATTTTTGGGGTTTTTATTTTTTTTTTATTTTTTACTAATAATGGCGGCGATCTGCGATTTTTTGAAAATATAAAAAAAAAACCTAAACATAAAATCCTTTTTCATTCTTTAAACAAAAAAAAAAACGTTTTAACAGCGAGAAGAAAACAAATATCGCCGCTAGTCTTTACTGCGTCTCCCCTAGTTTATGGTGGTTTTCTTTCGAGACAAACACCCTTTTTTTCCTGCGTTTAAAGCAAACCCATGTTGCAGCGTGCTGGCGCGTTAACAGTCAATTTCGCTGCGTCGCGGCTTAGCGTTTTTCCCGAGGCCAGGATTTCGACCTTTAGGAAGGCCAGGAATTCACCAATTTTTCTCAAAAAAAAA
>BLSH010349004.1:37405-52255 GCA_018402905.1 Glandirana rugosa | reverse complement strand
CAGCGGATATGTCGGAACGTTTTGACACTTTTTTGGGACCATTGGCATTTATACAGCGATCAGTGCTATAAAAATGCACTGATTACTGTGTAAATGCCATTGGCAGTGAAGGGGTTAACCTGCAGGGGGCGCGCTAAGGGTTAAGTATGTTCCCTGGGCGTTTTCTTACTGTGTGGGGGCTTGCTTAGCTGGGGAAGGGAAGTGGTCACAGCCTTCATGTACAGGAAGGCTGTGATCACAGCCCTTCCCCCTCACACAGAGCGGAGGTCCGTGTTTACTTACACGGACCTCCGCTCCTTCACTCCGGGGGGGGCATCGCGGGTGGCCGGCGGCAATCGAAGCCGCCGCACCCGCTCCCCCCGAACACAGTGAGCGCGCACGCGCGCGCTCACAGTGGCTCTGTATCGCGGCTGCCGTCGTATGACGGCGATTCGCGTTACAGAGCCACTCTGTCGCCGTCAATTGCCGATCAGCCGTCGGCAAGCGGTTAACAAGAGAACTTAAAAAAAATAGTATTTTATTCTGAAATATTATACTTCATTACAATCCCAACGAAGGACAATACAAAGTAGATATACATCTTTATCTCCAGTGTTCGTTCACTATTATCCTATCTGAGCTGTTACTCTTTGCTTGGTCATACATTTAACATATTATACAGAACTTGTCTTTACTAGTAGTCAGCTATCTTGTTCAAATGACTACAGAAACACACACAGTTCTTATCAGTGGGTTAGTCACAATATTTTATTATTTCCAAATGATCCTAATTTGAGCCCAAAAATGTGATATGTGTGTACCAACTTCAGAAATAAAAATGAAATTTCCAAAAATCAGAAGGTAACATCACTATTATACACACACACTAAGAACCACCAAATATCACAGAATATCTCCACCTTTTTTTTAATCAAGGGGTACTCAACAGGGCTGCCCTTTGTCTCCAGCCCTGTTTGTCATTGCCATGGAGCCCATGGCAGAGGCTTTACGCACCTCATTGAACATCAGGGGACTATGCATTGGTTGGCTCGAGGAAAGGGTAGTCCTTTACGCAGATGACCTCCTTCTGTTCCTAAATGATCCTGGTCCTTCCTTGCAGTGTGCTTTACAGATATTAGATTCATTCTCATCGGTTTCAGGGCTGAAGGTCAACTGGGCAAAGTCTTTACTTTTTCCGATCGATACTGAAGCCCGGAACTTAGCCCCACATGACCTGACACTTCAATGGGTAGATAAATTCTAATACCTGGGGGTTATGATTTCCAGACGGACATCTGACTTTATGTCTTTGAATATTAACCCAGTTCTGGAGGATACCCAAATTAAATTAAGAGCTTGGAAATCATTACTACTATCCCTATTGGGTCGAATAAATCTCCTAAAAATAAAGATAATTCCAAAGTACTTATATCTGTTTAGACACTCTCCACAATGGATCCCAAGATCCTTTTTTATAAAACTTAATCAGATCCTCTCTTCCTTCATATGGGCGGGAAAAACTCCCAGATACAAGTTGGCAACTCTCATGCGTCCTTGTAATAGAGGTGGATTGGCCTTTCCTGACCTATATAAATACTTTTTAGCTACACAACTTGTTACGGTCACATGGTGGTTAAACCCGGACCTCTCAAACTCCTCTATCAGGTTGGAGGCCACAGTGGTGGAATCCGCTGAGGCCCTCAAACTTCTAATATTTAGCGGCCGCCGGGCACCATATAATTTGACCGCCCCAATGGTGAATACAATACGGGCATGGGAGGCTGGCCTTAGATGTGAACATTATTCCAAGAAGGCTTTTTCACCCAATGCACCCCGATGGCTAAACCCTACTCTTCAGCAGTTTAATAAACTACCAGATCCCGCAGCATGGACTAAGCATGGGTTAGGCTGGTCTCTCATGTAATTATAGAAAATAGACTTATTATTTTTTCTCAGCTAGAAACAACATTTCAAATACCCGGCTCCTATATTTCTTGAGATACTTTCAAATCTCCCATGCTTTCCTTGTTCAATCATTTTTATTGGGTTATAATAACAACAGGTGTTACATAGAATGAACTTGTCACATATCCAGCAGGTGCACAAGTATATACATTAAGTATAACAAAACTGAGTTTGTATGTCACTGGTATTAGGCACAAATATTGATTTTTAGTAGGCACAGCAGGAAGGTTGATCACATCGGAGAAGGTGTTGTCTATCCCTGTGCACACCCCTAGTGGGAACTTACTGTATGCAGGGGGATATAATTATTTCTTTATTCCCACCGCTCTTTGGTGGTAGAATAAGATAGTGGTCGTTGACCGTATAGATTTAGGAGGGGTGGGAATACAGAAGCATGCGGTTCTGAGGTTACATGGATCTTCGCTGTGTGCCTCCAGCAGATAGCAACCAAAATCAATAAAGTGTCTATAGTAGAAAAAAGAGGATGGTATAAGAGAGTAGGTTATGGATAGTGACAGTTATGTGAAGAAGCCAGGTATTTCACCTGGGAGGAAAAGGAAAGAATGTAAAAGAAAAAAAGGAGGGGGTTGTGGGTGGGATCAGTGGCGCGGGGTCTGCAGACAGTGTGTGTAGACTGGATTAGTATAGTCAGCGTTACCATGGCAGTACTAAGGGCCCCTCAAAATCCGGGGGATCTTCCATGCTTTCCATGCACAGTTTCTACAGGATGGCCCACAAATCGAACAGTCCACTTTGGAGGTGGTGTTTCAGATGACCTGTTCTGTGAAGCCCACATCCAGAATATATACTCACGTCATTGCAACCTCTCTTTCGGGGTTGGATAGCCTAAAATCCAAATGGCAGCAAGACATACCAGAATTGGATGATCAGGATTGGGAAGATGTGTGGGAACTCCCATTCAGCTGTCTGGGGTCCTTGAGAGACTGATTGGTCCAATTTAAAGCCTATCTTACACAACATCGCCTGCATGCGATGGACCCCAGGGTTTCAGCTGGCTGTTGGCGATGTGGGGAGGTATTGGGGGATTTCCCACATATCTTCTGGACTTGTAGATATATAGTGGCCTTCTGGACAGAGGTGATCACACTGTTAAATAACATTATCTCCACCCCCTTACAGGTCAAAATGCTTGCTGGGTTTAGTGAAAGGTGATTCCCATACAAAGGCAGATCAGATTTTTGTCAATACAGAATTATTTTATGCTAGGAAGGCTATTGCCCTCCATTGGAAAAAATCATCGGCCCCACCCTTTTGTTTTGGAAACAGCCGGTCAATAATATACCATAATATAGGGATACATATATACAATAGTGGCTGCATCTATAAATACAATAATATTTGGGGAAAATGGGTGTCCAAACATAAAATATCACAGAATAAATCAAAAAGAATAACTCCTGACTAATGTAATTCCACCACCTATATGTCCAAAGAAATGCAGTATACAGTATGTATAGGAGGGTTACCTATATAACAGCCCCGTGGCTCACAAGGTAAGATAACTGTCTAGCAACACTGGCTTCCTGAGTTCAAATAACAAACATGCCACTTCATGTAGAGACGTTGTTTGTTCTCCCTATGTTGTTACACATTACTCGGGGCCTTACCTAAATTATGTCGAAATGTAATATCTATATGTAGGAGCAGTGGCCCATCCATCAGGGCGCACGGGCACCGCCCCCTTTTCTCCAGCCACCCCCTCTATGTCATGGATAGATTCATGCATAGCATGAATCTATCCATGACCGCCTGTGACCACCCCCCCATTCATGCGGCCGACCCCTTTGTGGCGCCGGCCGCATGAATTACCGAAGCGTGGGGTTTCTATGAAGCATCTCATTAGAGCTGTAGGCTCTAATTGGCTTCATTAAAGTGTGGCTTGTGGCGCAAAGCGTGCCGCCACAAGCCCTTAGAAAGGCAAATGAAAGGCAAATTTACCCTACCTGTGTTATTGGCTGCAATTTACCTTACCTGTGTTATTGGCTATTGGCTGCAATCTACCCCACCTTTGTTATTGGCTGCAATTTACCCTACCTGTGTTATTGGCTGCAATTTAACCCTACCTGTGTTATTGGCTGCAATTTAACCCTACCTGTGTTATTGGCTGCAATTTACCCCACCTGTGTTATTGTCTGCAATGTACCCCTACCTGTGTTATTGGCTGCAATTTACCCTACCTGTGCAATTGGCTGCAATTTACCCCTACCTGTGTTATTGGCTGCAATTTACCCTACCTGTGTTATTGGCTGCAATTGACCCCACCTGTGTTATTGCCTGCAATTTACCCCACCTGTGTTATTGGCTGCAATTTACCCTACCTGTGTTATTGGCAGCAATTTACCCCCCCTGTGTTATTGCCTGCAATTTACCCCACCGGTGTTATTGCCTGCAATTTACCCTACCTGTGTTATTGGCTGCAATTTACCCCACCTGTGTTATTGGCTGCAATTTAACCCACCTGTGTTATTGGCTGCAATTTAACCCACCTGTGCTATTGGCTGCAATTTAACCCACCTGTGATGCTGGGGCTGTATACTGTGTCCTGTGATACTGGCTGCTATATACCCCACCTGTGATGCTGAGCTCTATACTGTGTCCTGTGATGCTGGGGCTGTATACTGTGTCCTGTAATGCTGAGCTGTATACTGTGATGCTGAGCTGTATATTGTGTCCCGTGATGCTGAGCTGTGTACTCTTGACACAATATGTGGAATACAGGGGACAGAGTGGGTGGATTATATAAGGGGTGGGGCTTATGAGAAGTAGGAGGAGTAAAAAAGGAAGGGCGGGCCTGGCGCCCCCCATTGTAAAACTTCACCAGCTGCCACTGTGTAGGAGGGTTCCGCCACCATTGCAAATCTTGCCAGATACACTATCTAACCAAAAGTATTGGGGCGCCTGCCTTTACACACACGTTAAAATTTGATTTGGCCTACCCGTTGTATCTATAACAGCTTCAACTCTTCTGGGATGGCTGTCCCCAGGGTTTAGGAGTGTGTCTATGGAAATGTTTGGCCATTCTTCCAGAAGTGCATTTGTGAGGTCAGACACTGATGTTGGATGAGAAGGCCTGGCTCGCAGTCTCTGCTCTAATTCAGCCAAAATATGTTCTATCTGGTTGAGGTCAGGACTGTGCAGGCCAGTCAAGTTCCTCCACCCCAACCTCCCTCATCCATGTCTTTATGGACTTTGCTTTGTGCACTAGTGCGTAGTCATGTTGGAACAGGGAGGGGCCATCCGCAAACTGTTCCCACATACAGTATCTCACAAAAGTGAGTACACCCCTCACATATTTGTAAATATTTTATTCTATCTTTTCATGTGACAACACTGAAGAAATGACACTTTGCTACAATGTAAAGTAGTGAGTATACAGCTTGTATAACAATGCAAATTTGCTGCCCCCTCAAAATAACTCAACACACAGCCATTAATGTCTAAACCGCTGGCAACAAAAGTGAGTACACCCCTAAGTGAAAATGTCCATATTGGGCCCAAAGTGTCAATATTTTGTGTGGCCACGATTATTTTCCAGCACTGCCATAACCCTCTTAGGCATGGAGTTCACCAGAGCTTCACAGGTTGCCACTGAAGTCCTCTTCCACTCCTCCATGACGACATCACAGAGCTGGTGGATGTTAAAGACCTTGCGCTCCTCCACCTTCCGTTTGAGGATGCCCCACAGACGCTCAATAGGGTTTAGGTCTGGACACATGCTTGGCCGATCTATCACCTTTACCTTCAGCTTCTTTAACAAGGCAGTGGTCATCTTGGAGGTGTGTTTGGGTTCGTTATCATGTTGGGATACTGGAAAGCAGGGGAGGGGGGCATAATGGGACTTTACATGAAGTAATGGCCTGGTAAGGCCGCTTCCATCCCTGATTCGTAGGCTAAAAACATTGCCAAAAAAGCAATTAAGGGGAATTAAGGGGAATGTGGGACTTTATATGAAACACATGATGAGTAGAGATAAACTGATGGAGAGTAAAGAGATTTATTGAGAGATAAACACTGTAGTACAAGCATATAGTTGATAATCAATAGGTTAATCGTGAGTAATAGACAGGCATGCTGACCGAGTGCATACACTATACAATCTATAAATCATCAATTAGAACCGTATATAAAGTAATAAAATAGTAATAGTAAGTGTCGGTAGACATTACATTCTCAAAAAATTTGCCCCCATCATCAGTGACTATAGAGGTAAATAATTACATATCCATGGGTTTAGAAAAGTCTGCATGATCTATAACCAAAGTTTAACCCTGTAGGGGTAGACAAGATTCCATCTGTAGTCTGAAAAGCACATGAAAAGTACAATCACAGTAGTTGGAAGCTCTACGCGTTTCGTGGCATTTGTGCCACTCATCAGGAGCAATAATGTGATGTAACTGTAATAAAAAGTTGAATTTAGATATTTTCCTTTAGACAATGTAACAACCATAGAAGACATAAAAAGGGGGGTACAGAAGCCCGCCCAAAAACATAAAATGTATAAGTCGTAACTCACACTGAACGTGCACTGGTGGTGAGCGCCGGGACAAGCGAGCCCCCCAAGGGCATCATGACCGGGAGCTGAGGGAGGGAAAAACCAGCCGCGACCGCCGACACCATCGGCCCCCCAGGCAGACACGGACATCACAGAGAGGGGTGTCTGTGGATGAGTGAAATGCACTGGTGGTTAATGTGTGGTAAGGGTGATTGACAATAGGCAGTGATAAGAAGAGAGTATGAATGTGAATGCCATTGTGAAGAGAAACCGGGAAATGATAGAGAAAGGGAGTGAAGAAATGCAATCAGAAAAGTGTCAAAGCCAAAAAGTGGGGGAATAAAGAGCCCTAGGTGGCAGAGAGAGGGATACTGCCCTGCGGTTCAGTCTCCGAAGGGAGGGGATCAGGCTCTGCTCCAGTATGTCCCAGTACATGTTGGCATTCATGATTCCTTCAATGAACTGCAGCTCCCCAGTGTCGGCAGCACTCATGCAGCCCCAGACCATGACACTCCCACCACCATGCTTGACTGTAGGGAAGACACACTTGTCTCTGTACTCCTCACCTGGCTGCCGCCACACACGCTTGACACCATCTGAACCAAATAAGTTTATCTCGGTCTCATCAGACCACAGCACATGGTTTCAGTAATCCATGTCCTTAGTCTGCTTGTCTTCAGCAAACTGTTTACAGGCTTTCTTGTGCATCATCTTTAGAAGAGGCTTACTTTTGGGACGACAGCCATGCAGACCAATTTGATGCAGTGTGCGGCGTATGGTCTGAGCACTGACAGGCTGACCTCCCACCATTTCAACCTCAGCAGCACTCATACGTCTATTTCCCAAAGACAACCTCTGGATATGACGCTGAGCATGCGCACTCAACTTCTTTGGTTGACCATGGTGAGGCCTGTTCGGACTGGAACCTGTCCTGTTAAACCTCTGTATGGTCTTGGTCAACGTGCTGCAGCTCAGTTTTAGGGTCTTGGTAATCTTCCTATAGCCTAGGCCATCTTTATGTAGAGCAACAATTATTTTTTTCATATCCCCAGAGAGTTCTTTGCAATGAGGTGCCATGTTGAACTTCCAGTGACCAGTATGAGAGTGTGAGAGCGATAACACCAAATTTAACACACATGCTCCCCATTCACACCGAGACCTTGTGACGCTAATGAGTCACATGACACTGGGGAGGCAAAATGGCTAATTGGGCCCAATTTGGACATTTTCACTTAGGGGTGTACTCACTTTTGTTGCCAGCGGTTTACCCATTAATGGCTGTGCCTTGAGTTATTTTGAGGGGACAGCAAATTTACACTGTTATACAAGCTGTACACTCACTACTTTACATTGTAGCAAAGTGTCATTTCTTCAGTGTTGTCACATGAAAAGATAGAATAAAATATTTACAAAAATGCGAGGAGTGTACTCACTTTCGTGAGATACTGTAGTTAGGAGCATGAAATTGTCCAAAATGTTTTGGTACGCTGACGCCTTAAGAGTTTCCTTCACTGGAACTAAGAGGCCAAGCCCAACCCCTGAAA
The DNA here is from genome assembly GCA_018402905.1 of Glandirana rugosa. Lineage (NCBI taxonomy): Eukaryota > Metazoa > Chordata > Amphibia > Anura > Ranidae > Glandirana > Glandirana rugosa. The sequence goes on along the minus strand of BLSH010349004.1, from coordinate 44,254 downwards.
ACCAACCCCCCATCATAATCCCCTCTCCACCAAATGATTTGGACCAGTGCACAAAGCAAGGTCCATAAAGACATGGATGAGTGAGTTTGGGGTGGAGGAACTTGACTGGCCTGCACAGAGTCCTGACCTTAGCCAGATAGAACACCTTTTGGCTGAATTAGAGCAGAGACTGTGAGCCAGGCCTTCTCATCCAACGTCAGTGCCTGACCTCACAAAAGCACTTCTGGAAGAATGGTCAAACATTCCCATAGACACACTCCTAAACTTTGTGGACAGCCTTACGAGAAGAGTTATAGCTGCACAGGGTGGGCCAAATCTAATTTTAACCCTATGGCCTAAGACTGGGCTGCCATTAAAGTTCATGTATGTGTAAAGGCAGGTGTCCCAATACTTTTGGATATATAATGTATCTGGCAAGATTTGCAATGGTGGTGGAACTTGACTGGCCTGCACAGAGTCCTGACCTCAACACAACAGAACACCTCGGGGATGAATTCGAGTGGAGACTGCAAGCCAGACCTTCTCATCCACTTTAATGCCTGACATCAAAAATGCAGGATGGCCAAACATTGCCATAGACACACTCCTAAACCTTGTGGATAGCCTTCCCAGAAGATTTGAAGCTGTTAGAGCTGCAAAGGGTGGGCCAACTCTGTATTGAACCCTGGGCTGCCATTATAGTTCATGTGTGTGTAAAGGCAGGTGTCCCAATACTTAGGAGAATATATTGTATATTGCTTGTGACACTGAGCATGGCTATGGACTTAGGGCTGGTTCACACCACAGAGATGCATACGACATGTGTGAGGCTGCTCACTAGCTAAGTAGCTAGCAATTCTGCCTAGCACCACTGGGGTTGCTGGTTCACATCCCCAACATGCTAATGCTTGTGTTGAAGTTTATATGTTCCCCATGTGTGGGTTTCTCACCACAATCCAAAGACATGCTGGCATCCTATTTGTCTCCTGTCAAAATAGTTTCCAATGTAAGCAAGTTATTTTTGGACTTTAGACCCCATACACACTATTCGATCCTCTGCAGATTTTTCTCTTTAGATTTACCAAAACCATAAAATATGAGGTCAAACCTAAATAGTTTCAATTTGTATACAATCAGGCAGGCCCTTACACTACATGGTTTTGGTAAATCTGAAGGAAAAAATCTGCAGAAAATCTAATAGTGTGTATGGGGTTTTGATTGGAAGCTCATTGCAGCCAGGGACTGATGTTAATGTTTGTTAGCACTAATCATGCCCAGGGACTTGGACATTTAAAATTGTAGGGTTTACACTGCACAGGTACATCTGCTTAGAAAACTGTTGCTGGTTTATGTGCATGCAAATGGAATTTGGGCCTGTAGTTGGAGATTTGATGCACATAGCCAATGGCTAACACAACAAATAGTATTATGCGTTCCTGCTCATCAGGTGCAATAAATTTAGACATACATGAAGAGACAGATTGAAAGATACTGGTGGGTGTGTACTTCTATTGCCAGTGTGCTAACAATACAACCTATCTTATATAAAGTATACCAAAAATGAAAACTGTTAATTGTTCATTTTCAGCAGCGCAAACAAACTGTCATAGTAAAGTGCATAGGTAGATTTTATCTTATATAAAGGTCTGCAGTAGGGCGTTTGGTTTGGTCTGATAAGAGGGCGTGTTATTTGCTGTGATTTTTGGGGGAGAAGGACTGATGTTGTACATAATGACACACGCCCCCAGTAGGGCTGTTTGGATGTTTGTTTGTTGACAGTCTTGTGTGTTTTGTCCATCAAAAGTGGGTTTATGTGGCCATGCTGTCAATGTGGTGTGTGTATTGTTCCTGTCTGACCATGCATTCTTCCAGGAGAACATACTGACCAATGTATGTGTGTAGAATGTGTGTGTGTGTGTGTGTGTGGGGGGGGGGGGGGGTGGTAAGTGTTATCATTTGAATATGTGCCTTTTTAATAACACGTTGTAAAGCTTGATAACTGTTAAGTATGTTTCTATAATCTTGTAGCTAAATATGTGATGTGGGTTGGTGGGTGTTGAGTAGTTGTACTATGAAATGTGTTGCCTGTTCCACACTGTGAAAGTAAAACTGTGTCCACTCTTAGGTTTAGACAAATGTTAGATTGTAAGCTCCTATGAGCAGGGCACTTAGAACCCAATTGCTAACTGTTTTGCTAAATGGAGAACCATATATACTGTAGAATACTTAATGCCAGTAACTATGACATAATTGTGTTTCTGCTGGCAAAATAAAAGTACATTTTTGAGCTCTTATTTGTTGTTTTTCTCTTTTCTTTCTTCTTACTTTTTAATTAGTTTTGGGGGTGGTGGTTTTGGGGTAGTGGAATATCTTCCTTAGGGCCGGTTGACACTGCTGCGGTGTCCGAGATCGGATGGGATTCGTACTGCAGTGCAAATCACATGCTTCTTTGATCGCATGTGGACCAAACTCGCACAAGACCTTTTTTTTTGTTGGCAGCAGAATCGGATCGCATGGGTGTATACGAATTTGATGTTCACAGTGCGATATGCGAACCGATTTGGGGGTGTCATTAGCTTTCTATTGGCACTCCCAGCAGTTTACATATGGCAGTGTGAACTGCCTGCAAGTCGGGTGCGATGCGGGAACCTGCAATGGATTTGCAGGGTTCCCACATTGCACCCGACTGGCAGGCAGTTCACACTGCCATATGCGAACTGCTGGGAGTGTCAATAGAAAGCTAATGACACCCCCATATAAGTTCGCAGATCGCAGTGCGAACTGCAAAGTCACACAAGAATTGGATTGCATGGGTGTGAACACCCATGCGATCTGATTCTGCTGCGGAACAAAAAAAGTGTACTGTGTGAGTTTGTTCTGACTGTGGCTGAAATCGCATTGCACAGGGATCGCATGTGATTTTCACTGCAGTGCAGTGTGAATCACATGCAATCTCAGACAACTCTGCAGTGTAAACCGGCCCTCAGTCATACTCACATTTATATTTGCATAGTCCTTACTGATTTACATAAGCAGAACAAATGCAGGAAGTGTAATGTGACTGTAAACAGGAAGTGATGTGTGCACATGGGCTGGAAGCAAATGTGTGACGATGCCAAATCAGCAAATTAATGAACCCCACCCACACCAAATATAGCTACCACATTGATAAAAAATTTAACTTCAACTTGCTTGCAGCTGTAATGTATTGCCGGCTCCTGGCAATACAGAATTAAAAAAATATGGCATGGGGTACCCCCCTAATCCATACCAAGCCATTCGAGTCAGGTATGGATTTTAAGGGGAAGCCCACACCAAAACTTTTTAGAAAATGGCATGGAATCCACCCCAAAATCCATACCAGGCCCTTATTCGAGCATCATGCGGCCTGGAGGTCAGTATCGGGGGACAAGCAAGTGCCCCCCTCCTGGACCAAACCAGTCCATATGCCCTCAACATGAGGGGTGTGGGTGCTTTTGGGCCAAGGGGGCTCTGTGCCGGCCCCACCCCAAAGCACCTTGTCCCCATGTTGATGGGGACAAGGGCCTCTTCCCAACAACCCTGGCTGGTGGTTGTTGGGGTCTGCAGGTGGGGGGCTGATCGGAATGTGGAAGCCCCCTTTTAGAAGGGCGCCCCAGATCCTGGCCCCCCTGCGTGAATGGGTATTGGGTACATCGTTTAGAGACATTTTTTATCCAATCTTTTATGTCAAAAAAGTGTCCCGCAATGTACATCCATGGTCAAATAGGCACAAATCTAAACGCTCCACCCCGATGGGAAGGCTCCCGCCGACTGCTGTCTCTTCGCTTTGCATGGTGTTTTATTGTGGAGGGCGGTGCCACCCAGTGATGTAACCAGGTTACTCTGCCCCTTCTGATGCATGCGGCACATTACGTCAGAGGGGGGCGGGCCCCTGGGTTACATACCAAGGGGGCCCCGCCCTTGCCTAGAAAAGCACTGTCAAAGTGCACAGAGCGCATATAGCGGAAGCTTTCCCATCGAAGCGGAGCGTTTACATTACGGAACAGTGTTTTAACATTTTTGACATAAAAGATTGGACAAAAGATGTAGCTTGGGGTTTTTATGCTTTGACAATTTTTGTGTGAATGGGTCGGTGTACGATGTACGCTATACTCATTCACATGATGGGGGAGCAGGATCTGGGGGCCCTCTTGTGAGAGGGGGCCTCCAGATTCTGATAAGCCCCCTACCCACAGACCCCGATAACCACAGCCCAGGGTTGCCGGGAAGAGGCCCTTGTCCCGATCAACATGGGGGCAAGGTGCTTTGGGGTGGGGGGCAAAGAGCCCCCCTGTTCCAAAGCACCCACCCCCCTCATGTTGAGGGCATGTGGACTGGTTTGGTCCAGGAGGGGGGGTGCTCGCTTGTCCCCCCCATCCTGACCTCCAGGCTGCATGCTTGGATAAGGGTCTGGTATGGATTTTGGGGGGATTCCATTCCATTTTTTTTATTTTGGCACGGGGGGGTCCCCTCTGATTCCATACTAGACCCGAAGGGCCTGGTATGAACCTGGAGGGGACCCCATGCATTTTTTCCTGTGTTTTAGTTTTTCAGATTTTTTGTTTTTTTTACATTCAGCTGTCAGCTGCCACATGAGCATGGTTGTTACCATAATATAAATTCCTCAAATGCAATACATTATTGTATAGAATGAAAATAATCCAATATTAATAATTGTATTTTCCATATATGAGTGTTCCCAGGTTTGTGGGGTAGTGGTATGTTCTCCTACATTCAAAACTTGACGGCCTGGGTTTGAATCCCTCCCATGGTATCACCTCATGAAAACTACTTGTAGTCAGCAGGCATAATTATCCAATGCACATGTAAAAAAATTAAATATTGCAGGAAAAAATAAAACACAAAAAAAAAAAATGCATGCCCCCCCCCCCCCCCAGCTCATAGCAGGCCCTTCGGGTCTAGTATGGATTCGGAGGGGAGACCCCCACGCCAAAATTAAAACAAAAAAATGGCATGGGCCGCCCCAAAATCCATAGCGGACCCTTATCCGAGCATGCAGCCTGGAGGTCACGAAAGGAAGGGGACAAGCGAGCAGCCCCCCCTCCTGAACCATACCAGACCACATGCCCTCAACATGGGGGGGTGGGTGCTTTGGGGCAGATCACTGCGCCCGAAGCCCACCCAGTTGTATGACAATAACAAATGAATATTCATTATCACCGCACTGATCCTCCTCCGGCCAAGCGGGAAGCAGGCCTGAGACCCGTCACCCGATTGGCTGAAAGTACAGGCGATCCTATTGGATGCCTAGGAGGGGGAGAGAAGAGACTATGTCTCTATGAGAGGATGCTGCAGCCACTGCCTGGGACACAGCTTGCTGCCCATCACCTGCTGCCTAACCCACCACTAAGATGGAGTAAGTGCCGGGCAGACAGTGGGCGGGCAGGGGGTGCCATTAAGTGCTAGATTACTGCCGTACTGCTGGCCCCGAGGAGGGTGGGTGCTATAAAAGTCTGTGCCGCTGGCTGTCCGGGGGGGTGTTGGTTGATTGTCCCCCCCCAAATAAAAACCCACGAGGGCATTGAGAATATACTGTATGTCACTGCATTCAAGGAAGTAAGTGCATTGGATTCTTCAAAAAGTACGATTTCAAGGTTCACCATAATTAGGAGTAGGCTATAATTAATGAAAATTAAACTTGGAAATTAATATTTGATTTTAAATTTTTACCATTAGACTGTCTAAAAGATGGTGACTCTTTAGGTAACAGAAAGTACAATCTTATAAAAGCATTGGCTATATAAAGCCTAAAACATTAAAAATGGCAGTGATATAATCCAGTGATTAAAAGTGACAGTGAAGATATAAAACAGTAATTGTAATAGATTGAAATTCAGCAAATAGTTTCACTCTTAAAAAGTCCTAATTAAAACTGTAGTGATAGTGATAACTGTGATTCGTGTTCCAAGTGTTCATATAAAATCATTGGTGCTTCATTTGAGTGCAGCGAAGCCCTGAAGGCCCTGAAGCCCTGAAGAAGTCACATGACGTAACGCGTAGGCTATTTCCTGTATTGCTGGAGACACAGTGAAAGGTGCTTAGACGCCGCTGTGTATATTTTAAAGTTTTTTAGCTTTTTGGATATCTTTTTTATGGTTTTAATTGGGTAAATAAATACTACTATTTTACAATACTACACCATGAGAGCGTCTTGTCTCTTCCCTATTGCCTGAGACGCATGGTAACCACGAAGTAAACTCACGTCGCTTAGAGAAAACGTCCCCCCATAAGTGGGGTTCTTCTAAGGAAGTCACTCACGAGGCTAGCTCATTCACGAGTGTCTTGAGAGTGGAACAATCAATTCTAGTACACGCGTAGTACCAAAGAAACCCAGGATAAGGAGTGAAGGTGCGAAGGAAGCTCAGAGCCTGACCCGTTTGCTAGCCATGCTGGTTAGCCAGCGAGTGGGAGAGGACACCAGGATCTTGAGGTACGCAGAGTCCGTTATCCCTTCTCTGTTCTGCGAGAGTACCACATCATAACATTTTATCATCATAAATAAATGGGTTAATTTTGGTATTTTTTCTATAGGTTTTTCGATTTTTTGAAATTTTATATGTGTCGCCGCAGATTCGTGGAAAGTGACACAGAGGTCGTTATGTCCTTTATCGGATGCGCAATGCAGTACACTGAAGAAGTCCCGAAGTCCCGGAAGTCCCGAAGCGACGTGAGTTTACTTCGTGGTTACTAAAATATACTTGTGAACCTTGTGCTTAGTGTCAATAGTGATAGTGATGTCAAAATTAATCCTGAAAAATTCTCACTTTGATAAACGACTTAAAGTTAGATAATGTTAATGACAAAATATAGAAGTGACAGTGAAAATTA
>BLSH010348951.1:169389-186949 GCA_018402905.1 Glandirana rugosa | reverse complement strand
GCCGGCCGGCGGCTGATACCAGTGTCGGTGACAGGCAGTGTTCCCCAGGAACACGCCGCCACCGACACGCACGCGCAGCGCGCTCCCAATCGCGCGCATGCGCCGTGCGAATGGCGGGCGTGCCATTTGGGATCGGCTGTGACGAAGTCACAGCCGATCACGTGGTGAACAGCCATAACCAATGGCTGTTCACCCCTGTCGGTGAAGCGGCGTGTCCTGGGGACACGCCGACACCGACAGAGCCGGGATGCGCGCGCCCGATCGCGCACAATCCCGGCTTAAAGGGAGGGCGTCATATGACGTCCACCCGCTGTGAGAGCAGGACCGCTCTGCCGTCATTTGAGGGTGGGCGGTCCTGAGGCGGTTAATATGTCTCAATATTTTGGGGGCTAAAAAAAAAACAAACAAAAAACAGTGTTGGCTACCTCCTCCACCACCGCCACTTCCACCTACACCGCCACGGTCACCGCCTCCTCAACCTCCCACTCCACATCCACCTCCTCCATTTTTTATTTTTTTTATGTGATTTTAAGTAATTTCCCTATCCACATTTGCTTGCAGGGCACTTGTCCTACTCTTACCCCCATTTTGCTTCCTTTTGCAGCTCTCTGGCCCTTTCCAGGACTTTTTTAGAGACATTTTAGTGCCCAAAAGTTTGGGTCACCATTGACTTCAATGGGGTTCGGGGTCAAGTTCGGGGCTGAACTCAAACTTTTTCATGAACCCGCCGAACCCGAACATCCAGGTATCCGCTCAACTCTAGTTGTCATCAAATTAGGTGTGTAATTAATGCTTGTAAAATGCTAGGAGCTGCTACTTGGATGTTGGTCCTATATATGTGGCCAAGCTGTGTAAAAGTCTCACACATGTGGTTTCGCCATATTCAGGAGGAGTAGCAGAATGTGTTTTGCGGTGTACATGCTATGTGTTGGAAATATCTTATAAATTGACAACATTGTGTTAACAAAAATGCGGTTTTATTTTTTTCTTCATTTTCCAAAAACTTCTGGAAAAAAATGAACCATTCAAAAGACTCATTATGCCTCATATATTATACGTTAGGGTGTTTGCTTTCCAAAATTGAGTAATTTTGTGGGCAATTCCATTGTTCTGGTGCTCCAGGGCCTTCAAACGTGTAATAGGTGGCTGAGAAATGAGATGTGTAATTTATGCTTGTAGAACAGCTACTTCAATGTTAGGCCTCTGTATGTGGCTAGGCAGTGTAAAAGTGTCACACATGGGGTATCACCATACTTAAGAGGAGTAGCAGAATGTATTTTGGGGTGTCATTTTTGGTATGTACATGCTATGTGTTAGAAATTCTTATAAATGGACAACTTTGTGTTACAAAAATGCGGTTTCATTTTTTTCCCACATTTTCCAAAAACTTCTAGAAAAAAATGAACTGTTAAAAAGACTCATTATGCCTCATAGATTGTACATTGAGGTGTTTGCTTTCCAAAATGGGGTCATTTTGTGGGCGTTTACATTGTCCTGGTGCTCCAGGGCCTTCAAAAGTGTGATAGGTCGCCATCAAATTAGATGTGTCATTTATGCTCGTAGACCGCCCGGAGGTGCTACTTGGATGTTGGGCCTTGGTATGTGGCTAGGCTGTGTAAAAGTATCACACATGTGGTATCGCCATACTCAGGAGGAGTAGCAGAATGTATTTTGGGGTGTCATTGCAAGTATGCATATGCTGTGTGTGAGAAATAACTTGTTATGACAATTTTGTGTAAAAAAAGAAATTCTGCATTTTGCAAACAATTGTGGGAAAAAAATTACAACTTAAAAAAACCCACCATACCTCTTACTAAATACCTTGGAATGTCTAGTTTCCAAAAAGGTGTCATTTGGGGGGTATTTTACTTTGCTAACTTGTTAGGGTCTCAAGAAATGAGATAGGTGTTCAGTACATCAGGTGTGATCAATTTTCAATGATTTGCACCATAGCTTGTAGACTTTATAACTTTCACAGAGAATAAATAATATACACTAATTTGGGTTATTTTTTACCAAAGTTATGTAGCAGTATAAATTATGGCCCAAATTTATGAAGAAAAATGACTTTTTCGCTTATATTGCAAAAAACAAGCAGTGATTATATGCCACCAAATGAAAGCTATATATATTTGTGAGAAAAAAATGATAAAAATGTTGTTTGGGTACAGTGTAGCATGACTGAGTAATTGTCATTCAAAGTGTGAGAGCGCTGAAAGCTGAAAATTGGTCTGGGAAGGAAGGGGGTGTCAGTGTCCTTTATTGAAGTGGTTAAATATTCAGGTTTATGGTTTATTAACTATTCATTTTGGATTGATCGAGAGCACTGTAGTTGTTCAATAATGAAATGAATCCTCAAAAATACAACTTGCTTAATAATTGTGCACACGGTGTATATACACTGACCATAGCAGCTACGGATCAAACAGAGGCTAAGATGGCAGCTTCTTTGGCTGCAAAGGATAGAAGGGTTTTGTTTCATTTTAACCACTTGAGCTCTGGAAAGTTTTATCCCCTTCATGACCAGGCCATTTTTTACATATCGGCACTGCGCTAATTTAACTGGTGATTGTGCGGTCATGCAATGTTGTATGCAAGAAAAATGTATATAATTTTTTTCACACAAATAGAGGTTTCTTTTGGTGGTATCTGATCCCCACTGGGTTTTTTTTATTTTTTTGCAATATAAACAAAAAAAAAAACACAACATTTTGAAAAAATATTTTCCACTTTCTGCTATAAAACATATTCAATAAAAAATTAAAAACTTTAAATTCTTTCTTCTTCACACATGTTGACCAAAATGTATTCTGATATGTGTCTTTGGTAAAAAAACAAAACAAAACAAAAAATAAATAGGTGTATATTAATTGGTTTGCATGAAAGTTATAGCATCTACAAACTATGGCATAGATACTGGAATTTTTATTTATATTTTTTTTATACTAGTAATGGCGGTGATCAGCGACTTATGGTGGGACTATCTGACACTAACTGACACTGGGGAGGAACTGACTAACTGCCACTGATATCTCCAGTGCCACTAATACAGTGATCAGTGTTAAAAATATATACTGTCACTGTTCTGGAAAAAACATGAGTAAAGGTGTTGGTGCTCACAATATTGAATCATATCAAACATAAATGGCTCTGTGAAATTATAAGCATGATGAGTAAGTGATGAATGAATAGGAAAAAATGTATCAACTATATAAAATACAAGAGTTGCAAAACATAAAGTCCAATGTAACAATGCCCAACACCAAAATTAAGAAAGTGCTTCTAGACAGACGAGTCTTCTAGTGGCTTCACCATGGATGCTCATAGGGTGGATGGTAACTCACCAAAGGTGTTTGACCCCTTTTTACAGAAGGCCAAAATGCGCTTTTGGAAAACCAGAAGGGTTCCTGGGTTTGCACCCTTCCACTCCAATGACCCCTCAAGATAAGGCTAAGATGTAGGATTAAACTCCACCAGAGACACAGAGAAGGACTTTATAGTGTAGTAGGTTTTTATTTGATGTTTAAAAGCAAGTATATAAAAGTTTCACCCACATGTATCCATGCCTAAGCCTGGCACGAGGTGTCTACAGCATGTGCGGATGGGGACTCTCAATATGGCGCTGGCATGCAATCCACACCTCACTCTCAATGATGGGCCTTAGTGGGTAGTCACAAAGGGACCCAGAAGTGACGAATCTCTGCTCCGACACACGGTTCATCGTACTTGGCGTCTGCAGGAAGTGATGAACCACCATTTCCGGTTTGCATTTATAATGGAAGAATGGATTCTATTGGTTGGGCTTTTCCAAAATTAAGGACGGGGACAAAATTTGGATCTAAAATCTCCCTCGGCCAAAACATGTTCATCCACCCATACTGAATACATCCAGCTATATGCACATTGCAATTGTGAAATTTTCAGTCCATTCATTTGAATAGGCTGAAATTGCACTGGATCACAGTGTATGCATTACTTTTCAAAAGCGTACTGCACAGCATTGCATGGTACCATCGTGCTATACAATCTGGTGCAGGCAACCACATTGCGTTTACAATCTGTGTTTGGGGTGTTGTTAGGACTATATTGACACCTGCAGCAGATCACACACCCAGTTCATTTTGAACGCAGTGCAGGAAACGCACATGGACCAGGACTGTGGCTTTCTAGCAACACGTTCCAGTGTGAGCAAGCCATTAACATTCGTGAATAGAGTCTATAGTGTGTTATAGTCACTAACAGAAAATTCTAACCCCCCCATCTCAAAAAATGCCACGCAACTATTACTTATGTGCATATAGACAGAAAGTGACTGCAGGAGATCAGCAACATTAAGATACAAATCACCAAAAAAAGGTGAAAACATATATTTTTTAAATATCCCTGGCGGTATGATTATGTCAGATTTTTGGGTCTCAAAGCGGTACATTTTTTCTGCATAAAAATTTGGAGTTTTATATTCTAGGCCTGTAATTCTTAGGAATAACTCACTTAAATCTGTCCAAACAAGAGTCTAGTAGACATCCCGTGTATTATAAATTTTGAAACAACAAAATCATAAATTATAATATAATAAATAACTATAGATAATTATCAAAAGTATCAATATAATAATAATAAAATGTATTCAATAATGTAATGAAATCAAAACACTGAAATTTGCTCAGTTGCAGAAATGTCGCTGTCATCACTTTAAGTGTCTGATGACAAATTTCCCCAAGAATCAGTATCACTCAATTCTGTAAATGATTCTTATTTACTATCGCTGTTTTCTAGCTAATCAAAAAACACTTTTGACGTAAAGGGGACACTTTTTGGATGCCATGGACATTTTCAAGTTTCCAGGCAGAAAGAATGGCATATATAATATAAAAGTGCATGCGGGGCACTGGACAAAGCACTAGGGACAAAAGGGATGTGAAATGATTTGATACAGTAATGTAATCTTACAGATTACAGTGTACTGTATCTGTTATGTGTTTTGCACTTTTTGAATTTGCCGCCGGGCTCTGCCCCCATGCGTCGCGACGCTCGCAGGGAACGGAGCCCGGAACCCAGAGGCATGGGGCGAAGATTCCGCTGGAGGACACAGCTTGGGGGACATCGCAGGATCCAGGGGACAAGGTGAGTAACGCTGCCTGGATCCTGTGATGCAATCCCGAGTGTGGCTCGGGGCTATCGCTTTTGGTAATGAAAATTAACCCCGAGCCACACTCTGGAATACCACCAGGGAGGTTAAAGGACAATGGTTTGTAATATAACATGCTTTAGTATTTACTAAAACTGGAGAGTGCAAAATCTGGTGCAGTTGTGCATGGTATCAGCTTCTAACTTCCGCTTGTTCAAGTAAGCTTTGACAAAAAACCCGCAAACAAAGTGGAAGCAGATTGGTTTCTATGCAGAGTCGCACCAGACTTTGCACTCTCCAGTTTTAGTAAATCATTCCCTAAGTGTCATTCAGTTAGGGTTCACATCTACTTCATTGGCAGCTGACATACTTTTCTCTTAACAGGTTTTCTTTATTACATCCCCTCTCTATACACAAACTCTTTTGGGGGATTGTCATTCAATATTGAATTTAAAAGCATGTACAATTTGTTTTACAAGGTTCTGTCTTACTGATTCTATGTAACATAAATAGTTCTGTGTGTTTCCTTTACATACTTTGACTATTACTGCAGTTCTGTTTATGTAAGAACCATGTGCCTGTTACATGATATAAAAGACACTGCAATCGTTATTATCTGAAAAACCATAGCTTTCGCTCCCACAAAAAAAAAGTTAATTCAATTAAATGTTAACAAAAATATTTGCTCTCCTGAGGTTTGTTTTTCCCAATTAATACAGATTTCTGATCATGAGAAACTCCGACCTGCATCACCAATCACAAGCGGACTGATTAAACTTACCCGCGACTGCCAAGAAAATGTCCTGATCTCCTAATAATTTATGTAAACACAAAACATACCGCTACATGCTTTGTTTATTTCTTCTTTCTTTTTCACATTAGATTGAAACGAATGTCGTTATCTGCTTTGCTGACACTTTATTGAACTAATTAGGCCTTTTCTTGTTTGGTTGTTTGTCCATAGGTTGTACATTTACTGTGGGTCAGATAGTGCGTTTACTTATTTTGTTAATGCTGTCTACATCTTACCTATATGTATTTAAGACAGCCAAAGCTGGCATGTGTTTTTAATATGTCTAATAGGGTGAAAAAGTTCCTCATCCCAGGACACTTTCCGTTAAAGTGATATAAAACCGTCAGTTTTTTAAGCTTTTTCTTTTAATCCTGGCTTATTTTCCAATTTAAAGTAGAACTATGGTCAAAATGAAGAAATCAATATGTTATGCACCTATACAGTCTGTTAAACATGTCACTGATTGTTTCACAAAAAGCAGTAAGGATGGTGAGATCTCTACCTTGTCTCCAGCTCTCATGTGCACTTCCTTTAGTGAGGTGACAACTTTATTTCCTGTTTTTTTAATTGCCTGTGTTGAACTCCTGTTGTCCCCATTTGCGTCTATTTCTGTGCAAAAAAACGTCCTGACATCAGTGGGGGAGGGGCTTTGTATCACATGGGAAGCTGAGGGATTTTATTCTACACAGAATCCTGATTAGGCTCCCCCACGATCAGGCCCTGAAGCCCCACCCACCCCCACATATGTCCTGCCTTTGCCCACCCACTGCTCCAGCTTCTAGCTCCTTCTGTTCTGCCAGTTTTTTGGTTGAACTGGATGGACTTGTGTCTTTTTTCAACCTGACTAACTATGTAACTATGTAACTATGTAACAGTTTACAGATTACCAGAGGAGTGCAGACAGGGAGAAGCACACCAATTACTAGACAGATCTGTGTGCAAAGTAACCTGTACTATCTTGTGGTTACATAGCACACACCCAGCTGTTGATTGGCAGATGGGTGTGTGTTATGTAAAATAGACTGAGCATCATAGAAGACTGGATGTCTGAGAGATAGACAAGCCAGTTCACGATCAGCCCCTGAAGCCCCGCCCACCCCCACATATGTCCTGCCTTTGCCCACCCACTGCTCCAGCTCCTAGCTCCTTCTGTTCTGCCAGTTTGCAGATTACCAGAGGAGTGCAGACAGGGAGAAGCACACCAATTACTAGACAGATCTGTGTGCAAAGTAACCTGTACTATCTTGTGCTGTGGTTACATAGCACACACCCAGCTATTGATTGGCAGATGGGTGTGTGTTATGATAAATAGACTGAGCATCATAGAAGACTGGATGTCTGAGAGGTAGACAAGCCAGTTCACTGACAGGAAGTTACATCTGACCTCTGCAGAACTCCTCGCATTATCACACTATACAGCTAGGGAGGACTGATGGAGGGGATTACAGATCCCAATCGTAGCTACGTGGTAGAAAAATAATAATTTCAGTTATTATGTTTTACCATGTGTAAATGTCAGGTATTTATGTGAGGCTTTACTAAAATATGTATGTTGCCTTTAGTTGTACCTTAAGATAGGGCCGTTATGGCTGCCCCAGGTTTCCTGTTTCAGGCTGGCTTCTCTCTCTTGCAGAATGTTATGGAGCCACCCTTGCATGCAGGGACTAAAGTTGTGTCTCCCTACACCAGGGGTGCTCAACCCATGGCCCACAGGCCACATGCAGCCCTTTGAGCCCTCTGATTTGGCCCTTGACCTCAAACTGTATGCAGGAGTTTTGGTGCACTTTCAGAAAGTGTACCACACATGCAAGATATAATAGAAGTCTATGGCAAAGTGGTGCGGGTAAACCACAGTGTGTCAGTGTGAAAGCAGCCTTATAGGGGGCTCAGGACATTACCACACCCCAACCACTAATGTAGCTCCAGGGGTCGCAATGATGACATCACTCCAGGCAACCCGTGCGACCTCCCTGTCACATTCTGTTTTACACTTGGACAGGAGAGGCAGCATATACTGTACATGAACTGGTCCTCTGCATTTTTCTCCTGCAACTGCTGAAAGCTGACTTCTGCTCCTCCGCCTCCTGCTGGCATTCAGCTGATGCAGGAGGAAAATGTTCATTATGCCATTCAAAATAAAAAAAATAGAAGTTCTGACCCATTTAATATTAGTGTGGCCCACAACCGGTTACTAAATCACTTAAGTGGCCTTCTCACTTTAAAAGGTTCAACACTCCTGCCTTACACTGTGTGCATTAATACAAATACAGCCCTGTTGCCTAGAATGTGAAGAAAATGTGGAAAAATCAATAAGCCAATCACACAAGCAGGAAAATACATTTCTGAGGCATTACAAATTGCCATATTGCACTGTTTTTTTTGTTTTGTTTTTTGACTGAGAGTTTTAGAAAATTACAGCAGCTTCAGATTGAAATGCAAAAGAGCTGCTCCAGGCTTTAGAAGAATCCGGACAATAATGTCAGGATCCATCCGGATGCTTGACCGGCAGCAAGCTCAGCCTCTCAGCACACAACTGAGGGCCCGAGCCACCTGATTCCCCACCCCCTTCCCAAGCCTGGTGTTCCAGTGAGCCCTGGAGTGGCAGAACAGAAAGCTGTGACTGACAGTCATGGCTCTCTGCTCAGAGCGGACAGAGAACTGAGCGATCAGCAGTCATGTGATCACTCATTTCTCAGTCTTAGAGTCGACGGGGGACAACTGCATGAATATTTGTTTTGTTTACAATCCTACACTTCTCCTTTAATAGCATTCTCTTACAAAATTGTTTGTGTAGCAATTGCATATGCTAGAGTATTTTTTTTTTTATGAAAGTGGACTTCCCCTTTAAATCCACCTTTGAATCCACACAGTTACCAGATACAATATTTTGCTCTAGTGGGATTTCAGTTTTTGATTAACTAACTCGCAGTGTATGGATCAAATCATTTACACAATTAGTAGTATTTCACTTCCTACAAATTCTCTCAGTAAAGCACACAATGAAGCATTTGTCTTAATCAGGCAGCACGCTGCATGGGAAAATCATCTGTTCTCCTGATATGTTTATTTCTACCATTAGATCCCATCATCTGCAAGGGCATTCCTTGTAATTTCCCAAGGAAACATCCATGATACAGATATCTGGGACTTGCCACTGGGGGGACAGTGTACACGGCTTCAACCTTTTATTAGCTGAACATTCACTGTGTTCAGTCAAGTTCAGATATGTCTGTTTGCCTTTCCCAAAATATATGCTGTAGCTTTAGTGCCTGTATAAATTCCTGCCAGGGTATTCCCACTGGATATCATTTCTGCAGACTGTATATAATAACTGCTGAAGATAGTTTTACTTATGCTATTCCTAGTGAATGCAAGGAGCATTAGGTACAATATTATTTATGCTATTGTGGAAGAATAAGGCCCTCTGTAAGGTTCCCATTGCTGTCTGTGTCCCCATTGGGGTTATTACCATTCCTTTCCACCACAGGAGCATGACATAAAGTGACTTGAATTCTCTTAAAAGTAAGGAGAAGGCCCCCTTTTAATGGATTTCAGTAGAGCAAGCATAGTCATAAGGAGAGTTACCCCTAAGGTTTTACAGCAGGCAGTACTACCACCAATTCAACCATTCAAGTGAATAGGGCTGCATCACAACTGCCCTGGGGGATAATGCATATTGCCACCTCCCTTTCTGTCAAATGGCTCTGAGAAGTAATTCAACACGTGTCAGCTGGGTGTCCAAATCTGCTGCATATGTAAACTTAGCCTTAAAACTGCTTCAGCAATAACTGTAAAATTTTGATTTTCTTCTGCCCCTGTAATAATGATTACCGGGGCAAAATAGCAAGGGTTGTTACCCTCTAGAGAACTACACATTATTTACCCTTCACCATCTGTCAATAAGCAGAAACAAGATTGCCTGGAGTTTCAATTTAACCAAAGTACCTCCTCCATTTTACCTGGATCAGTTCCCATATTTAAGAATTGTGCCATGTGAATATTAAATAAATGCCATTTTTTTGTATTATTAATTCAGTTTTCACCATCGCTAATCTGCTGCCACTTCCTGTCTACATGCATGTACTCAGGGCTGGATTAAGGGCAATTGATGCTCTAAGCGCAGCACAATAATAGTGCCCCACTTGGTCCCTCTATTGCTTAGCCAACAAGACCTTAGGACTCAATAGAGGAAATTCATAAAGAGTGTGGTCTCATCTGATACTGAGAATACAGTTCTTTTGAACCTTAGCCATTATGTTTAGCTGTAAACGTTCATCTTTAATCCACCATGTCTCTTTTTCAGGGGTGATCCAATATTCTTAAGTATGTATTGTTTGATTTTCTTGATAACAAACTTACAGACACCCTGTGAGCAACATCAAGCTCCTGATGAAGTGAACTATGTTTCATGAAACCATTAAGATTGAAGATGTTTTCCATCTCTTTCTGTTGAGTACTGAAAAGTCGAAAATTGTATTAAAATGGTTCCAGCCCAGAGGATAACTTGCCATAAATTTGTGGCAGTGTTGAATTATAAGTCATTCTCACTGGCAAGTTGTACAAAAAAACTTGAAGCACAAGTTCTAATTGACACTCTTCCAATTTGTAGCACATTTGACACTCTTCCAATTTATAGCACATTTGCCAAACTTTGCCAGAGGAGAGGTGGATATGTACTTACCACAATACCAGAATATGTGATCCTCACAGAGATGCCTGGTTTGAGGTTTCCTTGGTATTTTGGATTTATCCCCTCTGTCTTAAATAGATACTGGGATTTACATTGTTCAGAGTATATTGCTATACACTGCATATTTATATTTCCCTTTTTTGATATTTATGTTTACTTCTACCTTTATAGGTCTGGACTATATCCTATGGACCCATTGGTAAAACATCTGAGACAGATCCTATATTCCTCTCCTCTGTTGTTTTGATGATTTATGATATTGAGTAAGAAATTCTGTATATAATACACTTGCAATATATGAATGGTCCTGAAGAAGCGGGGGGTCCCGTGTAACGTGTAGAGACCAGTTACAAGTACATGTATCTATCAGATTTACATATTTTGGTATTTATTGCAAAGTTTCTTTATACATGTCTATGTTTTTTATTGTGTCTATGACAATGTTTTATGTGTAATAAAATGTATATCGATTTTTATTTTGATTCTGTTATCATTTGCATATCCAAAGTCCCACTTCTCTTTTTCAAAAATACCACATGTAAATAAGCAACTGAGGCTGTGGCAGTCCAAGTTCAGTAAGTATAAATCTGTGGAGGGGGAGGGGGGAATCGGTTATCTCATGACAAAGGGGCAAAAAGAATAGGTGCATTTTGTTTTAAAGTGTACTTATTCCTTACAGTCATTATAGCTAGGGGAAACATCTGTGGTGCCTCCTTCTCTTGGAGCCAAAAGCACAATGTTAATGCAGCCCTTTAAGGGATATTAAAGGCAGATTATTTTTCAATAACAAACATGTTATACTTACCTGCTCTGTTCAGTAGTTTTAAACAGAGCGGCCCAAATCCTCCTCTTCTTGGGTTTCCCTCTAGTGCTCCTGGGACATCCCTCTTGTTGAGTGCTCCCACAGCAAGCAGCTTGCTAGCTCACTCTCGAGCTGCTGTTCTGCGTGTCCATTCACACACGGAGTGCAGTTTGGTCCTGTCCCTGCTCTTCCTCATTGGCTCACTGGCTGTGATTGACAGTAGTGGGAGCTACTGGATTAACCCAGCCCTCAAGCATTAGCTGCACATCATAGCTAAGGGGTGGCTTCTTTAC
Organism: Glandirana rugosa; assembly: GCA_018402905.1. Lineage (NCBI taxonomy): Eukaryota > Metazoa > Chordata > Amphibia > Anura > Ranidae > Glandirana > Glandirana rugosa. The sequence continues at coordinate 175,243 of BLSH010348951.1, read as the reverse complement.
AGTGACAACAGTGGACCCTGGCTGTGCAATGGGCTTCAGCATGTTTGCTTGTAGTCTCTGCCACATTCGCATGAGAAATTTTAACAATCCTGAAGTTCCGTTGTCACCCCATAACAAAATGTGCCTGAACAAGCATCTTCATCACAGGATCACTAGATATTTGTTTATTAATAGTTGTAGATTTAAAAAAAACATTTAAAATACATTACCATGTTGAAGCTTTTAAGAGATTAATTGATTGGGCTTAAAGTGGTATTAAAGCTTTGTTTTTTTTTTAATAACAAACATGTTATACTTACCTGCTTTGTGCAGTGGTATTGAACAGAGCAACTCCGATCCTCTTCTTATCGGGTCCCCCGCCGGTGCTCCTGCCTCCTCCCCCTCAAGCAGTGTCCCCACAGAAAGCCGCTTGCCCTGGGGACACTGCTGTCTGCTTGCTCCCGAGCCGCTGCTCTATTCATTGATAAGACACATAGAGCCACGGCTCGGCCCCGACCCTGCTCTCTCCTCATTGGTTCACTGGCTGTGATTGACAGCGGTAAGAACCAATGGGCTCCCGCTGCTGTGTCAGCCAATGAGGAGGGAGAGTCATGGGATAGCCAAAGCTATCGTGAACATTGCTGGATCGGAGGGAGTTCAGGTAATGATTGGGGAGAGCTAGGGGGGTAAAAAACCTTCAGCCTTTATAAACACTTTAACCACTTGCCGACCAGCCAACATCGGCGGCAGTTTGGCTCTCCTACGCAAATCGCCTTAGCTGTACAGGGCTCCCTGCACAGGAGGTAGTGCGCGTGCACGCATGCTGCACGGTGTGGGAATGGACCCACGGGTACGGCGGACTCAATGTCTGCCAGCGACCCGCGATCGCCTTCTACAGAGCCAGAACTGGGATCTGCCAATCTACCAATGTAAACAAGGCAGATCCCCATTCTGTCAGGGGACATGACAGTGATCTACTGTTCCCAGTGATCGGGAACAGTCAGATCTGTCATGTCCCTGCCAGTCCATCCCCCCTACAGTTAGAACACACCTAGGGAACACAGTTAACCACTCGATCGCCTCCTAGAGTCTAACCTCTTCCCTGCCAGTGATATTTATACAGTAATCTGTGACTATTTTTAGCTCTGATCGGTGTATAAATGTCATTGGCCCCAAAAAAGTGTCAAAAGTGTCTGCTCTGTTCACTGCAATGTTGCAGTCCCAATAAAAATAGCAGATTGCTGCCATTACTAGTAATAAAAATGCCATAAATATATCCCCTATTTTGTAGACGTGAGAACTTTTGTGCAACTAAATGAATATACGCCTATTGCAATTTTATTTACCAAAAATATGTAGAAGAATATATATCGGCCTAAACTGATGAATACATTTTTTTTTTGGATATGTATTATAGCAAAAAGTAAAAAAAAATTTTTTTTTTCAAAATTGTCGCTATTTTTTTGTTTATAGCGCAAAAAATAAAAACCGCATAGGTGATCAAGTACCCCCTAAAGAAAGCTCTATTTGTGGCAAAAAAAAGGACGTCAATTTTTTTTGGGTACAGCGTCGCACACCCGTGCAATTGTTGGTTAAAGTGACGCAGTGCCGTATCGCAAAAAATGACCTGGTCATTAAGGGAGCAAATTCTCCTGGGGCTGAAGTGGTTAAGCTCACTTTATCTCATACAAACTATTTACTATTTATACTCTACCACCATATTCTTTTTTTTTCTTTTTTTCTACCTATTCTAAGATAAGTTAGAAGCAGAGAGGTGTTCCTGACAGAGAGATGTTGCTTTGGATGCCAACAGTTCCTACAGGCTTTATTAATGAGAATCTGACCTTGGCTTGAGTAAAAGGTTTGGTTTACCTTTGGCCTAGCCTTGGTCTCCAATGTCCTTTTTTTGTCAGATCCATTGCTTGCCAGAGCAAACCAGGAGTGCCACAGTAGCCCATCCAAAATCAAATTGGCCTTAGATACAATTGATTAAGATACAACTGTGCAATATTCTGGTAGTGTATAGAGTGCAAAAATGATTTCCTATTTTTTGTGCTGATTTACTCTAGCGCCATTTGCCGAGTTTGCCTGACATTACCTGTCTAACTGATAGGCATGCCAGGTGAAACAGGGTCTTCAGAGGGTATTATCAGTACCAATTCGTCAATCAGAAGCTCTTGTCTATGTACCCATGAAAGAACCCCTAAAGGATTCTCCAATGTTCTACTAATCAGTAGTAAAGGAATGAGAAAAACATAAGCGTGGTTGTAAATTGCTGTTACATGAAAGGTTATTTTGTGCTAAAATTCACACAAACTTGTGTATACCAAGCAGATGTTTAGCGGAGGACAATTTGTTTTTCACTCTTGCTGTATGGTCGTAACACATGTTGTACAAAGACTCTTTGCCCCGTCCTTTCATAGATTACATAAACCACAGTGATCTGCTTTCTAATATAATTCCATGTCTGGCTACACAGGACTGACATCATTAAGAACCTACAGAGTTTGGCATCATTTGCAAAACCTCACTGAGCGCACAGAGCTATTTTCCGAAAAGCCTGCCTAATTTTTGTGATGCTCTTAATAGGCCACCCATGCTAGGAGCCTCTCCAAATCTGTTCTGAAAAAAAAAAAAACACTTTTACAAGTTTGCTGTTGTGTTTTGTACACAGCTTTCTTTTATATACAAGTCTAATGCTATATGTAATTGGATATAGGCGAGCTTCCAGAGTCTTGTTTCGTAAATTATCTCTGGATCCTACAAATCTACCAAAATCCGATGACTTACAAAGATTGAAAAAAAAAATGTGTCTCTGTATATATATATATATATATATATATATATAAATATAAATAGTACCTCACAAAAGTGAGTACACCACTCACATTTTTGTAAATATTTTATTATATATTTTCATGTGACAAAACTTTGCTACAAAGTAAAGTAGTGAGTGTACAGCTTGTATAACAGTGTAAACTTGCTGTCCCCTCAAAATAACTCAACACACAGCCATTAATGTCTAAACCGCTGGCAACAAAAGTGATTACACCCTTAAGTGAAAATGTCCAAATTGGGGCCCACTTAGCCATTTTCCCTCCCCGGTGCCATGTGACTCATTAGTGTTACAAGGTCTCAGGTGTGAATGGGGAGAAGGTGTGTTACATTTGGTGTTATCGCTCTCACTCTCTCACACTGGTCACTAGAGGTTCAACATGGCACCTCATGGAATAGAACTCTCTGGGGATATGAAAAAAAGAATTGTTTCTCTACATAAAGAATTGGTGTAGAGCACCAATTCTTTTTTTCAGATCCTCAGAGAGTTCTTTGTCATAAAGCGCCATGTTGAACTTCCAATGTGAGAGAGTGAGAGTGCTTACACCAAATTTAACACACCTGCTCCCCATTTACACCTGAGACCTTGTAGCATTAATGAATCACATGACACTGGGGAGGGAAATGGCTAATTGGGCCCAATTTGGACATTTTCATTTAGGGGTGTACTCACTTTTGTTGCCAGCAGTTTAGACATTGGCTGTGTGTTGAGTTATTTTGAGAGGACAGAACATTTACACTGTTATACAAGTTGCACACTCACTACATTGTAGCAAAGTGTCATTTCTTCAGTGTTTAAAAGATATAATACAATATTTACAAAAAAGTGAGGGGTGTACTCAATTTTGTGAGATGCTGTATATATATGCAGCCACAACTGCCAGAGGAATTGTTCGGGATAGAAAGAAAAACCCACTGGTAACCTTAGGAGAAATAGAGGCTGCTCTGAAAAAATGGTGTGTTTTTTTTTTAACTAGTTGCCGACCGCCCGCCGTGGATTGACAGCAGCAACTTGGCTTGATATCGCAAACCGCTGATTGACGGTGGCTGTGAGATCGTGGATCGTAACCGCAGGCACGCTCGTGCACACACTGTGTTACGGAGGAGCCAGGGAGTGGGTAGGGCGGACTCGATGTCTGCCTGCTACCCGCAATCGCTCCCCCGCAGTGACAGAACGGAGGTCCGTGTATGTAAACAACGGATCTCCTTTCTGAGAGGGGGGAAGGAGTGTGATCGTAGGCTCCCTGTTTATGGAAGCCGCGATCACTCTCCTCCCCCACTCAACTCAGCCCCCACACAGTTAGTAACACATACCAGGGAACACAGTTAACTCCTAGAGCGCCCCTAGTGATAACCCCTTCCCTGCCAGTGATATTTATACAGTCGCCAGTGCATTTTCATAGCACTGATCGCTGCATAAATGCCAGTGGTCCCAAAAAAGTGTCAAAATTGTCCAACATGTCCGCCGCAATGTTGCAGTCCCACTAAAAATTGCAGATCGCCACCATTAGTAGTAAAAAATCAATAAATGAATTCTCTTTGTTCGTAAACACAGCAACTTTTGCACAAACCAATCAATAATATATGCCAATTGTGTTTTTTTTATACCAAAAATATGAGGAAGAATATATATCGGCCAAAACCGATGAATAAATTTGTTTTTTTATATATATTTTTTTGGATATGTATTTTAGCAAAAAGTAAGAAATATTGTTTTTTTTTTGTCGCTCTTTTTTTTGTTTATAATGGTAATCAGAAATGATGCAGAGGTGATCAAATACCACCAAAAGAAAGCTCTATTTGTGGGAAAAAAGCACGCCAATTTTGTTTGGGTACAATGTCGCATGGCAGCGCAATTGTCAGTTAAAGTGATGCAGTGCCGCATTGCAAAAAGTGCTCTGTTCCTAAAGGGGGAAATCCTTCCGGGGCTGAAGTGGTTAAGGAGCACAATACAATGATACTTGAACAAAAAATCATGTGCATGGTCTAGTTGTCAGAAAGAAGCCTTTACTGCACCAATGCCTAAAAAAAGCTCAGTAACAATATGCCTGGCAATGCCTTGACATGCCTCACAGGGCTTTTCTTGTAGCATTGGTGCAGATCATTTTGTTCAAGTATCATTGTATTGTGCTCCTTAAAGAGGAAGTAAACCCAGATGGGGTTAACTTCCTCTACACCGAGATGTAATGTAGAAGCATAATAGGCTACTATGCATTGCATAGTAGCCCATTATGTGCCACTTACCTGCAAACAAAGCCTGCGATGTCCAGCGCTGTCCCCTGTGCTGGCGGCATCCATCTTCAGCCCGTCTTCCTTCCAGGGCCGCGACTCCGGCGCTGTGACTGGCCAGAGTCGTGTGACGTCACTCCCGCGCGTGCGCGCGGGAGCGGCCAGTTACAGCACGATCGCAGTGGAGGAATGGCACAGAGGCCATTTCTTCACTGTGCATGTGCTGGCATGTCGTCAGCACAGCAAATACCCTGCATATCTCCTGAACCGTACAGGTTTAGGAGATATGCAGGGCACCTACAGGTAAGCCTTATCATAGGCTTACCTGTAGGTTAAAGTGGTTTTCATGAGTTGACAACCACTTTAACCCCTTCCTTACCGGGCCATTTCTGACACTCCTCTCCTACATGTAAAAATCATCATTTTTTTGCTAGAAAAATACTCAGAACCCCCAAACATTATATATGTTTTTTTAGCAGGCACTCTAGGGAATAAAATGGCAATCATTGCAACTTTTTATATCACACGATATTTGCGCAGGAATTTTTCAAACGCGTTTTTTTTGGAAAAGAAACAGTTTAGTGAATTAAAAAAATACAAAACAGTAAAGTTAGCCCAATTTTTTTGTATGTTGTAAAAGAGGATGCTACGCCGAGTAAATTGATACCCAACATGTCATGCTATTTTTTTGTATATATTACAAACCCCCAAGACTCATAAAAAGATCGTTTTTTTACTACTAAAAATGTACATCCTCTCCTCACAGTCTTTACCGGGCCATTCCTTCCCCAATTTCACCAACAGTTGAGTA